>JAGFMF010011663.1:4752537-5075948 GCA_019455555.1 Galemys pyrenaicus | reverse complement strand
ACTTCCTTCCCTCTGGATGCCGTAAGAAGCCCTCCCCCCACCCCCACGTTCACCTAAACCTCCCTTAGTTTGGGTCTGTCCCGTCTCAGCTGCCAGGTACCTGCCGAGTGGCCCCACCTGTCTCAGGTACTGGCGGGAGCTGCCCTTTTCAGTCCTGTGCCTAGTGCGCATGTGATTTTGTGGCTCAGCTCACTGGCTCCTCCTTCCACCTCGTAATCGTGGAAATGGCACAGCCTGCGGCTCTGCGCTAGGGGCCGACTGGCGCCAACCACAGAACCTTTGCAACGTTCTTGCAGCAGAGATGCTGCGCCCCCGTGTGGCGGAGGGGGCAACTGAGCTTGGGGAGTGGAGGTTGCTTTGTCCTGGGTCACCCCCGCCCCCCGCTGGTGGCAGAGCTGACTAGAAGCAGTCTTCTGGCTGCAGGGACTGTGCCCGCTCGGCACACTAGCTCCCCAGCCAAAGAGCGGGGCCTAAGAACGTCTGCTGACCAAAATTCTTGGGACTGCGTTGCAATACAAAAGAGAAGAAAGCATGGGCCTTCAAAATTAATCCTCTTAATGGGGAAAACAAATCAACTCATTGCCAGCAGATATTACTGAAATTTCGTATCAGAGAAATTGGCAAAGCAGTTTTATTACCTGTCAGTCCTGACCATTTGGTGGTGTCTGCTTGAGGAGCAGGAATATAAGGCAGCTGTGGGCTCAGTGCAAAAAAGTTCAGCAGTAAACATTTATTTTAAAGATTTATTTTATTTATGCGTACAAGAACTGGGGTGCAGGCCACAGGTCCAGTGGGTAAGAGAATTCACCAAGACAGAGCAGGGAGCAGAACAGGCAGACCCGCTGAAATCCACCGCTGAGAGGAACAGATGGGAGACAGGAGAGGTCTGCTGCGCCCTGTGGGTCCCTCCCTGCCTGGGGACTAAACTGATGCTGTGGCGGCTGGCGACGGCTTTATAGCACCGACTTTACCCCTGTGCCACCAGGGGGGCCCCGAGCAATCACTTATTAATATCTGTTCTTTTGGGGGCACGGGAGCAGGTAGTGGAGGTGCATGTGGAACAAATTTCTCAGTTTCTACAGAGTAGAAAATATGAGCATTTCTAGTAAGTTCCTAATTAGGGAAAACAATAGAAGGAAATGACAGGTGTGGTTAGGAAAGACGGCTGAAGAAGGTAAGAGATGAGCTGTTTGGGGTTCTTGCACCCCCTGGGACCTGGGGGAGCACCCAGGCCAGGAATGTGCTGACATGAGTTTGATTCTTCACTATGCCTTTTGGTCCGCCTCCTTAAAATGTCAGTTATTCAAATCAGGGTCTGGAGGGCCCCCTCTAACCCCAGGGGTCCTCTGTAACTAGATGCCATCAGGGCAGGGGCCGCCAGGGTTCCCAACCTCATCTTACATCCCTTAGCTCATTTCTGCTTCCCAATAAGCTCCCAGAACCGCCGTTCTAAAGATGAAAATACTGCGGCCCAGAGCCCCTAGGTGAACTTCTCACCCAGGGCCTGCCCAAGCTGGCAGAGTTACCTGAAGCCTCCTAACCCCAGGACATTTATGCATCCCCAAATAGTTGAGAACTGTTGGTCAGGAGATGCTACTGTCTCCAGCAAGGGCTGAGATCATTCAAAAGTTAAGGCTTATGATTGGCTTCAGATGCAGAAATACAGGCTCAGAGAAGCCAGGCAGCTCGCCCAAAGTCGCGCAGCAGTGATGGAGTGAGACGGTCATGCCAGGCAGGCCGACCGTGCGCCTGGCTGAAACGTACCATTTCAGTTCATGCGTGCCGCAGTGTTGCCATTCTTTAAGAAACAGGAAACCGGGCCTCCCTGGTGGCGCAGTGGGTTAAGCAACGCATTATGAAGCAGACCGCAACCACTGCAGCATGAGTTCGATCCCTGCTGCCGGCCAGAGAGGGGACCCACATGGTGCAGCAGACCTCTCCTGCTGTGCCCGCTGCTCCCCTCAGCAGTGTACTTCTGTTGATCTGCCTGTTCTGCTCCCCGCTCTGTCTGTGGTGAATCTCTCACCCCCCACACCTCTGGCCTGTACCCCAGTGCTTGTATGCATAAATAAATAAATCTTTAAAAAAAAAAAAAGAAACAGGAAACCAATCCAGAAATCCAATCCCAGCCCAGAACCACAGAGCTAATAAAAGGCGGCCAACACTGGCTTCTGTCTGGATTGGGTCTGGGCACACAGGTACGTGCGTCCAGACCCACAGCCTGGTGCAGCTGAGACCTGTGCGCGAACTGCATGTTGTTCTCGCCTTTAAAAGAGCACGCACAAAGCCTGTGTTCGCCACCATGATCTAAAGCAGAGCTCCGGAGATGCTGGCAACTTAGTCTGGTATGCTCAAAGTAGGACGGGTGAATAGAGGGTAAGTGGGGACCTGCGTGGTAAAAGTGGAGGGTCTGAGGGCATTCACTAGAAAATTCTTTCACCTTTTCTGCATGTTTTCAGTTTTTCAGAGTAAAATGATGGAAGAAGGCAGCTGATACAGTTCACTAGACGGTGAGCTTGGTGCGGACAGGGATCTTCTTCTCGCTCTGTTGCTCTTGGGTTCCCAGTGCGCCTGTGCTGCGATGCAGGGTCTCTGTAAGAACTGGGAGAAGAGACAGGAAGGTGTCTACCTGTGGCTTTAGCCCCGAACACTGAGCACTTGCCTACTTTGGATTTCATATCTGTGAACCAGGATGTAGGACACGGGACACTGGGCAGGGGGCAGGTGGGCGAACCTCCCCTTTCCTGAGCAAGAGGCAGTAACAACCCGGCTGCCAGGGAATCGCTGCAGCAGCCCAGGCGGACTTTGTGCTGGTGTGTGCTGCCATCGCGTGGTCAAAGAGAATATTGCACTGGTTTGGAAGGGCCTCTGAGCCTGGCGCCACCGGGCTCTACTCAGAAAAAGAGGCCAAGCACTCCAACACTGGGAAGTCAGCCGCTGCAGGGTCTCGGTCTCTGGGCCACGTGCTCCCTCTTAGTGTGTGGACCTCCCCAGCTCACCTGTGGGTCACCACCCTCCATGGATCTGGAAGCAATGACTGACTTGTGCTGCCCCACCCACGAACGGGTCGGTGGTCTTCCTTATTTGGTGGTCACGCGCTCTCTAGGGAGGTGGCATGCTGGCTCCAAAGGGTCAGGACCACACTTCAAACTGGGGCCAGCGAAATGGGCTCTGGGGGTTCCAGGATATGCGAAAGTGCACCCTGGCGTGGTTTGGGAGACTCCAGTGTTCTAGCTCGGGAACGTGGGCAGCGAGGAGCTGGGGAGTTTGAAACAGCCCTGGTACTCACCTGGACCCCTTCATTTGCCCCCTTGCATGGCAGTTCATTCACCCCTTCCACACCGTGCGGGACCCCACAGTGTGCCCATGGGCAAGTAATTAACCTCTGCGTTACCCGCAGCAGAGGGCTGAGGTGAACAAGCCCGGCATGGGCCATCACTAGGCGAGTGTTCACATCAGAGCTGCAGACAGGATCGGCCCCGCGGGGGTGTCAGCTGTGAGAGGCCCAGGAGCACCAGGGGCCGTACTGCTTAGCCGCACTCTTTCCCTTTCCGGCCCGCACCGCCACGGCTCCGGTTTGACCTTGGAATTCACGTGTTGGAGAGCAGCTGGCAGGAGAGCCCTCCTGGTCCCCAAACTCAGCGACCTGTCCCCCAGCCCTCTATAATGATGGGGTCGCAAGGAAGGGGAGCAGACTGTAGACTGGCCTTCCTCCCAGCCCTTGAGGGACACACTTCTCGGCTGACCTGAAGTCAGGGATCAGGGCTAGGATGTAAGGAAGTACTCTGCTCTTCCCAGCCAAGGCATGGGACGGGGCTGCGGTGTGGGTGGGGCTGCAGCATGGAGGTGGGGCTACAGGTAGAGGCGGAGCCAGTCTTTGCCTGGGGAAGAACCCGGAGAAGTGTTTTGGTGGGTTCAGTCTGAGCGCGCAGACCTCCAGACCACGGGGCTCACAGGACCTCTGTAGGAATGAGGCTGTGAGTTGGTAGGTTTGCAGGCCTGGGGGAGGGGGGGGGCAGGTGATTCAAGGCCGGAATCGGCGGAGCCATCTCCCTGAAGCGGAGGTGTCCCTGGACACTTGTGGGGCTTGGGAGGTGTGCCTGCCTGTCTGCTGAGGACGGCGATGTCGGCGACCTGGCCTGTGCCGGTGTCAGAACCGCAGAGGGCACGTGGGGGGCTGGTCTCGCCCCTCCCCCTCCCACCTTGTTCTAAGCACCCGGCGGGTGACACGTTTCATGTGTGGTGTGAAGTGTCTGCTGTGGCTGCGCCCAGTGGTGAGACATTCAGGGCCTTCCCTGGTCTCTTGAGGCCCCTTGCTCTTGTAGTTGAGGGCTGCTACTGTCTTTTTCTCCCCAGCTGTACTCAAGTTCGATGGACCCGAATGGCGGGTGTATGGACAGGTGGTGTGGTCAGGATGGCGAGGTGTGTGATGTGGTGTTCTGATAAGTAAACATTGTGCGATATGATCCCCACAGCCAAGCTAAGTCACACACCAGTGCCTCACCTGGTGATGTGTGTGGGGAGGCTTGGGGGTGTGTGTGTGTGTGGAGAACCCTCAAGCTCTGCTCTCAGCAAACTGAGGCACACACCACAGTGTTATTAACAATCGCCCTATGCCAGGCTCAGGTCCCTCCGTTATTGTCTCAAGGCTTCCCTGGCCATGCGTCTTGGCTGTCCTGTGAGTCTCGGTGGAGCCTGTGGAGCTGCCCCCTGCTGGGCACAGCGGCCAGGCACATGCACTCCTGTGGGCAGCACTGTGTCGTTAGTGCAGGTGGAGGTGGCTCCAGTTCTCTCTTCTCCAGGGGAGCCGGGGCCCTCAAGTCTTGGCTGTGCAGGAGTCCCCTAAGGAGGGTTCGAGCTCCTGGGTTCCTGGCCCGTCCCCAGAGATGCTGACGTGACGGTGGGCCTGGGTGTGGCTTTGGCGCTGTGCTTCTTAAAGACACCACAGGTGGCTGTAGCAGGCAGCCTACGACACGACACGGCGGAAGCCGCTCCTGTAGATAATGGATACAAAGCCATAATAATACTATTAGAAGTGGAAAGGCTAAGTGTGGCTTGAGAATGGGGGGGCACCATCAATATCAGAGTTATAAGAAAAAGGGACCTTCGCAAAGCTCTGCCCAGGGATGCAGTTGGTGTTAAACGTCCTACCTGTGATGGCTTATTTCATATGCCAGTTGACTGAGTCATGGGGTACCCAGACCCAGAGTAAACTTTTTTTTTTTCTGGATGTTTCTGTGAGGGCATTTTGGAAATAGATTAGCATTTGATTTGATAGACTCGGTAAGTACGTTGTCCTTCCCCATGTGACTGAGTAAAGAAAATTTAAGATACAATGTGCACTCCTAAGTTCAACCAAGTCAATCACTGTCCATTGAGCTAAGACAAGCACAGTGACTGTTAGCCATAGAAAGTACTTGTTAGTTTTTAAATATCCATTATAGGCTTTCTCCTGGGAAAAAAAAAGAAAAAGCAAGATAAAGTATAAAAAATTACAGAGTGCACAGTCTAAGGGGATGGCTGGTCTGGGGCCATTAGACAGAGATAGCCCCAGGGATCCGGCACTGCGCTCTGAGGAGATCCCCCAACCATTTGTACCCCTGCATCCTCGCCAGGATGTGAGGCATTGTCTCGGGGTGAATCTGCATAGTTCATTTCACTTCTCTGTGGGCTTGGTTTTCTCACCTATGCTACAAGCAGAGTAGGGACCGGTGGTCTCCAGAATCAGATACACACAGGACACGTAAGGGTGTGATTGGGTGATGTGGTCAGATCTGAGGCTGGTTAGAATCTGCGAGGGGGATCAGTGACAGTCACTTTCAGCTCCAAGATTCTCCTTGAGTCTCTGTGTCCCTGGTAAGCACGAGGTCTCGGCCATGAGTGGAAGGTTCCAGTACACTGCTGCTCAAGAGCACGCTGCAGGAAGGAGACTCCCCCACCCCAGCCTGGGCAGGTGTGCTGTCTTTGTCTGCCACCAAAAACATGGTGCTCCCCAGGCTTCTGGCCAGTGGTGCCTTCATCTCAGTACAGGTGCTGGCTCTTATGACCAGATTCCAGAAGGCAGAATCCAGAGTGGAGGGGCCAGATCCAGGACAGAGAACCAAGGTCAGTTGCAGCTTTGCTGCACCACCTGGAACAAATTCAGAAACCTAAATCACATTTTAAAAAATTGGTTTTTCCTTTCCCTGCCAATGGTTCAAAATGACTTACTGAACAAAAGTTTTCAACATAAACCTGGAACTTTTTTGCTCTTTATTCTTTGGTCGTGTTTGTCCATCAAGCCACATTGTCTCCTGTTACCTCTTTCTTCTCCCTCTCATCTCTCTCCATTTTCCTCTCTCATTGAGCTCTGTTTCTCCCCCTTTCCTCTCCTCACACTGTGTTACTCTTCCAGGGGCCAAAGGAGCACTTTGTGATTATCTTCTTAAAAATGGGTCTCACTGACTTCGTTTTATAGACCCTCTGGGTCAGAACTGGCATAATCCTGAGGTGCTCCAGACTAGGAAAACCTGTCTCTCCATAGCTGCTTTGTCGTTTCAGCATTTTCTTGTCCCGTGGGGCTGAAAGCTGTGACTTGGTTTGGCTGGGCCCCACTCCTGTCCACGCCCGGCTCAGAGTGAAGGATGGCGTCAGCACCCCTCGCTCAAGTGGTTGTGTGCCAGGCTCCCCGCCAGCCTGCCTCTGCGCCGAAGATACGAGTTGCAACTGTGAGCAAGACAGTCCTAAATACCTGCCCTTGGCAGGACACACTTGGGGAGATGGTCTCCCCACGCTTCTAGAGGGATGCCTTCCTGTGCTACATCAAGTTGAGAAATCCCCTAGAAAAATCACGCATTCTTCCTCAGAACCAAGAATGAGAAGTTCCCAGACATCTAACTGACCACCGAGGCTGCTGGCCTGGGGTGCGATCTTGGACCTCATCCTGTGGGTGAGAGGCACGAGGGCGGGAGACCAAGTGGCAGGTCCACAGGTCTTTCCTTTTTCCAGGTGTCAGAGAATTGCAGAGAAGGAAGAGCAGAGCTGGGTAAAGAAGGAGAATTTGGGGGGCAGCTCTGAGTTTTCCCAAAGGGTGAGCCCTGAGCTAAATCACAGACCAACTCTTCCTCCTAAATCCCAGGCTGCTGAATGACTTAAAATGCTTGCAGCTATTTCTACTGTAGCACCCACAACCCACTCTCGAGCGCAGCATGTGGGGATAGTTGAGAAACAGCACAAGCCTCTGGGCTGCCTTTGGCTAAGTAAGATTAGATCCCCCGCGCTTGGATTGGGGAATGCCAGCTCTGAAATCATGAAATAATTCATAAATAGGGAAAGTGCCGTCGTGGGAGAGAACATATTGGCAGCACTGGGAACGAGAGCAGCAAAAGACCAGAAACAGTGCATGTGTCCCGTGTAGGTCCGTATGTTGTAGCGTGTTTATCTGGTGAGACATTGAATCTGTCGTTAAAATGATAGCACGAGGCCCCGGTGCCAGTGCCAGGAATCCTCTGGCCACTCGGAGGCGAGGGCACTGTGTGGACCCCGACTCCCAACAGCAGGACTTTCAGACCACGGGCAAGTCCAGAGGCAGCAAGGACCAGCCCTGGGGACTCTCCTTCCCACCATTCCAGAATCATCCAAAGGGAGACTCTTGCCTGGCTTAGAAGTTGTGTCTGGCTTTTGGGGGTTCACAGAAAGGACATCAGAGCCATGAATTTACCAAAGCCCTCAAAGGTCCCAGGTGGAGCTTCAGGTCTGTTTTTTTTCCCCCCTACTAGCTCTTTGAGGTCTAGTTGACATACAGGATTGTCCGTGTTTAAAGTGTGCAACACTTTGCTTTGATGTGCATGCATGTCGTGAACATGTTAACATGAAGATGTTAACTAGCACATCTTCCCTCACAGAGCTCGTGTGTGTGTGTGTGTGTGTGTGCGTGCAGCACAGAGGATTTGCTCTCAGCAAATTCCAAGTAACTGATCAAGCAGTCATAGCTGCAGCCCCCAGGCTGTGGCTCCGGAGGTTTTAACCCTCTTTCATCACATAGCACAAAGGGGACATTCCACCCACAGCCTCTTGCAGGTGACAGTCTCCACCTAGAATTGAGTCACACCGGTTTCACTTCTACAGTTGTATTCTGATTGTGCTTAGTCATACCGATTTTCTGTTTCTGGTAGTATGTGATTTCCTTTCAAATAACTTATTTAAGTAAAAAGATGGGTTGTTTTAGGGAAAGATATTGAATGGGAGGGTGTTAAGGGCCGCAAGGCTGTGGTGAATGTTGGGGGTTGACCACAAGGAAATCCAGCCCTGCGCCATCTCATGTCTAGAACATTTGTCAGTGTGTGCAGAGAATGGTGAGAAAGAATTCAGAATCGTGTGGGCACGTTGACAGCAATTATGTAAGAAAAGTCAGTATGCATCTATTATAACTGAGGTTAAAAGAGACCAGAGAAACAGATGCCACTTTAGCGACGAGGTCGGGGTCTTGAGGGTTTGGTTTAGTGGGTCTTTGGGGTTTGGTTTGGTTTGGTTTGGTTTTTTGGTTCACAACATTGTGAAGTTGCTTTGATTAACTTTTCAGAAAGTGATTTGGCGGTGGAGGGAGAAACAAAGATGATAAGCCGCCTGGGCTGAATAGGCAGATCAGGTTTTTCTGTTTGCTTCATTTGTTTTAGATGAAAGAGACTTGGTCCTGTTTGTAGGCTGAGGGGGTGATGTGGTGCAGAGGTGCATGTCCCTCCCTCCCTCCCTCCCCCCCTCCCTCCCTCCCTTCCTTCCTTCCTTCCTACCAGGATCTTCCTTGGTGTTGGAGACATGGCAGTGAGCAAAAACAGAAAAGGTCCCCACTTTTAGGGGTTTACATCCTCATGGGGAAATGCAGTGACAAACAATAACTCAATGACTGCAAGGTAGTCACAAGGTAGAAATGTCACGAAAGTGGGTGCAGTGGGAAGGGTGCAGTGGGAGATGCTCTTCTTTGGTGGGTGGTCAGAGAAAGCCCTGCTGATGAGAGAGATCTGGATACATCCCAAATGAAGAGCCAGAGTGAGCACTTCAGAGTGGGGGAATTAGACGAGGACTCTAGGTAGAGGGAGTAGCACATACAAAGGTCCTGAGGTGTGTGTGTGTTTGAGAAGCAACACAGTGTGGTTGGGGGTAGTGAGTAGGGTGGAAAGTAGGGGGGCAGTAAGAGGTGGATGGGTCCAGTCCAAGGGAGCAGGTAGGAATTAACCGAGTAAAATGGGAGCCACGAGGGGATGGAGGCATTTTGCGTGGAGAACCTTGGATCTGAGTCGAGAAAAGACGGCAGCGGGGCAGGAGAGGGGTGAGACCAGAGGCCCAGTGGCTAGCCCTGGGTTGTTGAGGCCCACGAGGAGGAATACAAGTGCTTGTTCCCTGTCTGTCATTCCTACGCCACTGTAAACCCCGTGAGGGTGGGTCCTTCCCTCCCTGGTCCACCACTGTCTGCTGGACCCCCAGTCATGGGCCTGGCACCCTAATGACTTCTGAGTAAGCAAATGGGTGAAACGAATGGAAGTTGGTCTGAATGGAAAGAAATCTAGAAGGAAGGATGGATGGAAGAAAGGGTGGAGGAATAGAATGGGTAGGAGAAGAAAAGGAAGAAAGGATGGATGGATAGAAGAATGGACGGGTAATATGCCAGAACTGAAGTCAGAAATCCAAGTTAAAAGTTATTCTTAGATAAAGGAATGGATGAAAGATTATAAAAAGTCTTGAATCGTGCATTGGGGAATAACAGATTGGAATCAATTTGAATGGGTGAAACCAATTTATAGGTCAAAGTTTCCTTGGAGGATCAGAATTAGAGCAGGAGTCGGTGTTCTGAAGGGATGTTTTAATCAAGCTGCCCAGCCTGTCAAATGCATTTCTTTACTGTGTGGAGTAAGGGAAATCGCTCTGTTCTTGGAGTTGGGGAACCTGGGTTCAAAGGAAGTGAGCAGAGAGCTCAGAGCCCCGGCTGACAGCTCTCAGTGCCCTGGACAAAATGCCCTGGAAAGACAGGGTACCAACCCAATGTAGCCAAGCAGACTATACTCCAGACTTGGGGCTCACAAAAGTTTGAAACATAAATTGAGTATACAACATACACCCTTTCTCCCCCTGTACCTCAACTTATTTCTCCTGTTTCTTAGTCCTTCAAAATGTCCCTGATAAACCAAGCTAATCAGATAGGCTAACTCACACTGAAGTGTTAGTGGCTATTGGGGGGATCCGTCATTCTCCTACTAATTCATAGGGATGGAATCGAGGACCCAAAGAGAAAAAGTGACCTGATCAGCCTGGAGTAGGCAAACGGGTCATGGAGACCTGGCCCTGGCACCGAGGCCGGGCAGTAGAGCCATGTGACTGAATGAAGTGGTGAGGCATCACAGTCAGGTGGAAGAGATGTACAAAGGCATGGAAGCACAGGGCTCTTCAAACAGTTCTAGATCACGGGACCGGAACAGAGCTTCGAGAAAGATGAGGTTGGAGAGTTGAGATGCACCAGTGCTCAGATGGTGGTGTGTGCTGAGCTAAGAAATTTGGGTCGAATCCTGAAATTGAATAGTGGGAAGGTCCTGAAGAATTGGAGTAAGTGTAGGAGAGGCAGTAAATTGTGATGGTTAAGAGCCTGGACTCTGGGGCGAGATGGTGTCTGGGTCCAAATCTTGCCTCCAACGCTCACTGACTGCATGATCTTGGGTAAGTTTCTTCACTTCTCTAGCTATAAGATTGTACCTTCCTCATGAAGGTTGTTGTGAAGATAGTTATGGAAGCGCCGAAGCCCATATTAAGGACCGTGTGTTTCTACGCTTGCAGTGATCCTATTCGTTATCGTCATTGTTCGTTATTTTTATTGTTACTATTCATTGGGTTCCAAAGATTCTTCTGATAGCACAATGTTGTGTGTCTAGGAACAGGGCCTGGTTGCTAACAGGTGGGAGTTACTGAGGTAAGTCTGGTAGGACGGCACCCACTGTGACCCACCCACAAGTCCTGTGCGCTTCCTGAGCCGTGAATTAAGTTTTACTCGCACGTGGCCACGCCCTCTGACTAGCCTGCTGGCTGCTGTTGCATTCAGGCACAGCACAGGATTGAGTGGGTGCGGCAGGGGACATCTGACCCTGAGAATGTTCACTCCCTGGCTCTCGCACACCCTAGGACTGGGCTGGGAGGGCAGTTCAGCTTTGGGGCCCGTCCAGCCATCCTCCGGGGACTCCGACGTAGCGGGCCTCTCACTGCCTGCAGAGTCATCCCGGCGGCCGGCCAGAGAGACAGTCACGCGTCACGCGCTCGCCCCGCAGCTCCTCTCTGATTAGTTTGTACTGCCTTATTGTTCTTTTGCAAATTAATTCTTGCATCTTCAAATCTGTAAAGGAAAGAAATATTGAGAGCAGCCCGTGACCTTTCTGACGGTTTTCAATTTCTCTCCTCTTCATTTTTAGCTTCCATCAGAACCCCCAGGATAGCATCTAATTATTTCTTGAATAATCACGTCTCCTGGGCGCTGAGGAAGTTTGAGAAGTTTGCTCCCTATTATGTCTTCCAAATTAGTTTCTTTTCAATTCTGGTGCACTTTCTTTTGTCTTTTCATCTTGGTTCTGCCAAAAATAGTTTCTCAAATTGAGTGCTAAATTCTTCAGGATTTCGTTCACTTCAATTAGCTTTCCTGAGGACTCTCTTTGGTTTATAAATGAGGTCTCTGCTCATCAGGACCTGGGTCCTAGGCTGCCGGGCTGCCTTTCCATGCCGGCCTCGCCTCTGCAAGGCCGGGGTGCGGCGTGGGAAGAGCAGGGGGAGGGGTACAAAGAGCTGGGAATCTGGGGAGCCCAGCCTCCGCTGCTTCCGAGCTGGTGTTGGGCAGGTTGACCTTCATTTCCCTCGTCTACAAGTTGGGGAGGCGCCCCCACACCGGGGAGCGTGTCTGCGCGGTGGTCAGTGTCTTCTGGGTGGGCGCCGTGGAGCAGCAGTGGCACCCAGCCGTTCGCTGTCCTGGGCCGCCTGGAGCGCCGCCCACGCCCTGCCACGCCTGCGCTCGCAGTGCACGACCCAGGCCCCCGCAGCAGCTCCTCCCGCAGGAGCGGTCCGAGAGCGCTGATCGTACTCTGTTAGCCAGACACGTCTGCGTAGTGGAACGCTTTCGGTTTACGGACTGCTGACAGGCCCCCTGTGTTAGCTCCCAACTCCCGGAAGCCTGCAGGCTGCCGGCCGCCTGACTCCCCTCGTCCCAGCATGTGTGGGGCTCTCTCCGGGCACAGGCAGTGACGCCGCACCTGAGGCAGGAGTCTGGGTGTGAATCTCGGTTCTGCCTCCTTCAGCCGGGCGGCCTCGGACAAACCCCCCAGACCCTGAACCTCCATCGTCGTTCACAGGGGTCTCACCTTCCCAGGGCCGGGCCTCCCTGACGCTCCGTGCGCCTCGCTGTCCTGCCTCTCCCCTCCCGCCCGATCCCACATCAGGGCCGTCGCCCCAACCCTCTGTTTAGATCCCTTGCCCAGGATGTGCAGAAGAGCGAGTCCCAGAAGCGAAGAGAAGGGGCCGAGGTGGGGCCCCAAAGGGCAGAGCGAGGTGTGTGGAGCAGAGAGCGGAGGCCTCAGAAGACTGGGTCTTCTCCACACATTGCCTCAGAGCAACCCTGCTGGGGGCGGTGTTTTCCCTCTTGTTCCCTGAAACACAGAGCCATCTACACCGCACAGCTGAAGGGAGGGGCCCGTGACAGTGTCTTGGGCAGAACTTTGGGCAGAGACTCTCCCGAGGCAGCGTCTTGGGTTTTGCGGTGTCCCCTCAGCAAGACGGAGGCCCGGAGTCCGGGGCCTGACTTCACATCCGGCCCCGGTGCGGCCTGGCTCTGCGGCCCCTGGCGCGTCACCACCATCCCTGGGCCTCGGTTTCCTCACTTGTACAGTGGGGCGATGGTGGGTCCTGGGTGACGGCGTGTCGGGGTCGGTGAGCTGAAGCGCGTTAACTTCCCAGGTCTGTGCTGGGCACGGAGCGGCATGAACCTAAAAGGAATACACGCTTTAATCCGCGGAACGGAGACACCAGGTGAGCTGAGACACAAGGACGTGCCGGCAGCCCTTGCTCCCCATTCCAATCCGCTGAACGGCCTAAGGGGCTGCAAGGCCAGGCAGCGCTAGGGCCGTTTTCCCTTCTGGGGGAGTGTCTGGTCCTGCCCGGGCCCCCATCTCCCAAGGACCATGTCATGGGCCCGGTGTTCTGTGGAGCCCCCGGACCTCCGGCTCACAGTTGTGTCCCTGCTGCAAGTCACCCCAGCCCACGCGGCCTTCCTGGCACCGGTGGGCTCGCTCCCCGGTCTCGTGCGCCTTGGTGGCTCCCAAGTCCATGGAAGAATCAGGTGTGAGGGGGACTTTGCCGCGAGGAGAAGGGCGCAGCAGGGAGTCGTCAGGGAGCCGAGCTCGGAAGAGGCCCAGGCTCCTGGCCAGGGCTGCCGGGTGAGGCTGGGACGTGGCTCCCTCTTTCTGGAGCTGTGGTGGCACTCGACGGCACTGGGGGGCAGGCTTGTCCTACTTTTGAGGACACCAGTGTCCCCACCCTGCAGCCCAGAGCTCTGGGACGTGGATGCGGCTCTGCTGGCCTGAGCACCGCCCCTCCTCCTCCCAGGCCCTTCCCTGTTCCCCCAGGATCTCCCCCTCCAGGCTGGCTCAAGGGGGTCACAGCCTTTCAGCATGAAAAAGGGAGTGTAGCAGCCCCACCCCACCCTGCCAGCCCCCAGGGAGCAGGCCACACTTCCTTGACACTCATCTTGTCCCACCAGCCCAGGCCCGCTTCCCAGCAGAAGGCCCAGGGGAGCCAGGGCACTTCCCCAGTGCGGGGGCGTGGCCCAGGTCAGTCCTGCCCTGTGTGGCCGCAGGGTCTCCTGGCTGGGTCCCTCACTCCCTTCTCCGAATTCAGGGCCCAAGGGGCTGAGGTTCCCTTTTCCTGAACATATCCAAAGGCCTGACTGGGAAGGCCCTTCCCAGGCTGCAGGCCCCGGAGGCGAGCGTCACCGCCCCTGTGCCTGAGGACTCCAGCACCGGGACAGTTCTGCGGGGACCCTCAGGGATCAACCTGCCGACCTATGAGGTTACAACTTGGGCTCCCCGGCCCAGGTCTCCCTTATGGGGCCCTGAGAGGTCGAGGTCGGTCTCCTCTCCTGGCTGAGCCATCGCTGTGTCAAGGAGGGCCAGCTTCCAGCTAGCGCGGTGTCCTCCACCAGCGCTGGTGTTCATGCATTCCTTCGCCCATCCATCTATCCATCCATCCATCCATCCATCCATCCATCCATCCATCCATCCATCCAGTCAGTATTTACAGGGAACCTCCTGTGAGCCCAGAGCTGGCTGGGATGCAGCGGTGGGCAAAGGCCAGACCTGGTCCTCGCCATCCTTCCCCTTACACTGTGGTAAGAGTCTTACCATAAGTAGCCACATGTCAGGCACAGATGTGAGGCAAAGGCTGCAGTGGGGGTGGGGGCACTGCGGCACTGGGGGTGTCTGGGAGCTGGCCTTGGAACCCAGCCCTGAACCGTGTGGGGAGTGCAGCTTTTTGGGGAGGAGGGGACCCCGAGCAAAAGCCCTGAAACAGGACGTGCCTGGGGGCAGACTGAGGAGGGGGAAAGGGGGAGATGGGGGAAGTGGGACAGTGGGGGCTATATGGAGAGGGAGTTTGGGGTCTTCTCCAGGTTTAGCGGGGACAGTGGAAGGTGGAGAACAGGTGTAAGAGCAGGATCTGACTGACATGCTGGCACCTGGCACCGAAGACCTGGCACCCGAGCCAGTGCCAGCCACAGCCCCGCCCAGCCGCCGCGATGCCTGCGAGGCTCGGACACTGGCCTCTGCAGGTGCGCGCGGGAGGACAGAGCCAACAGGTGGAGAAGAGAGCTAAGTCGAGCCCCCAGACCCCTGAGGCCAGAGCGTCCAGGCCCCCAGCCTTGACCTCAGGGCAAGGGCAGGAGGCAGGAGCCAGCGCCCAGGCCAGCAGCCTTCCATCCCACCCAGGGTGCGTTTGGATGAGGAGGTGGGTGGAAGGGGGAGGGGAGGAGGAAGGATGAGAAGGGGAAGGAGGGGACCAGGGGAGAGGTGGAGGAGAGGCGAGCAGGGAGGTGGGAGAGAGGAGGGGAGGGCACAGGGTGGGGGAGGGAAGCGTCAGTACATATGCTTTTCCTGGAACAAAATTTTAAACTCTATGCACCATTCCTGCTTGGGGAAAACTATGTCAGAGCGCTTCTGGTCTCCTCAGTATCAGACACCCACAGTTTTAGGAGTTGGTTCTAAAACCAAGTCGTTTTAGAAAAAAAACCTGTCCTCGTTCTGTAATTGGTTCCCAAGGCTCTGCTCAACGATTATTGAAACACTGACGCGAAGTCTGCGAGAAATTGCCCTGGGCCCTCTACTTATCACCTGGGCGGGGGACAGGCAGAGGCCGTCCATCCACGAGTGTCAGCTGTGGCAAGGTCAGGTAGTTAGCTCTATTAAGGAGGAAGCAGATGTGCGAAGGGAAGAGGGACTGAGGCGCGGGGTCCCCGCTCCGTGGAAGCTGCTGCGAGGAGCGCCCAGGCCACCGCGACTGCCTGGCGGCCTCTGAGCAGCAGCCTCCCGCGGCCTGAAGTGCGGGACGAGGCTGCAAACGCCGTGAGCCCCGATACGGAAGAGCAGACCGCGTGCCCGGGCCGCGCGTGTCCCCAGGCTGGTCACGGGTGCGCTGGGAGACCACAGCGGCGGCCTCGCCCGAGCCCGGCCCCCTTGCAGACCACCTGGGGCCACAGGTGCGGCGAGCGGGGCCTCGGGAGCCCTGACCACCGGGCTCACGCCCCAGCCGTGCCCCGCGGCGTCTGCGCGGACTCGGGCAGCTCCGTGCCCCTCGGCCTACCCCCACGAAACGGAGGTAAGGAGGACCGCGACCCGCGGCTCCTTGGGCGCCGCGTGTGGCGGGTGCGCGCTCTTCCTCGAGGAGCGGGCGCGGCGGCGGCGTCGATGGCGGGGCTGGTGCACGCCGCTGTGGCTGAAGGCGCCGCTCTGGAGGGCGGCCGGGCCGCTGCGGCCCGCTTGGGCGCACCACCGCCCACAGGGTCCCCGACAGATAAGCTGCACAGAGAGGCAGGCGAGGGGCCGGGCGTGCAGGGCCTTCGGGGGGCAAGTGGGCAGGCTCGGGGGCATCCACCCACCGACACACGTGGAACCCACGGGCCAGGCCCTCCTCTCCATCGTGGGCTGCAGACGGCGGACTCGTGTGCTACAGAGGAGACGAGAGCAGACATGCCAAGAAGTGGGGGTGCCAGGGCACGGGCAGGAGGAAGGGGCAGAGGGGGGCCTGGGGGAGCGTGGAACAGGTGACCATGTGGGCAGGAGAAAATTCTGGAAAATGAACATGCCGGGCAGCGGGCAGAGTCAGTGTTCAGACCTGGAGACCGAGGTGGACGTAGTGGGGGAGAGGAGCAGAGGGGCGAGGGGCCTGGAGAACTGCCTCGAGGGTGTTCTGGCACGTGGGTCTCACCTGCCTGACGGCCACCCCTTCCTGACTAGCCACTGTGATGACAAAGGGCCCCAGGAAGATGGTCCCCGTTTCCCAGCATGGCCTGCTCAGCTGCCCCTGTGGTCTCCTGGAGGGCTCCAGCCGTATATCAAGAGCAGGTGAGCTTGAATGTTGGGAAGAAAAGGTCTGACGGCTTGGGACTAACACCAGCGTTAGAACGGGAGGCAGTTCCCTTCAATGAGTTACGGAGTGTCCACGGTGATGAACGTGGGCACCAGAGCACAAGTCAGGGCCTGCTGTTATGGGCGTCGTGGCGGGACGGGTGATGGGTCCCAGAGCTGACCTTTGACCTTCAGTGGGGGGCTGTGGGAGATGGGTGCAGGCAGGGGAAGCAAATGTAGACCCAGCAAATGGCAGGTGATTGTTGAGGCTGCGCCGAGCCTTCGTTTGCTCATCTGCAAAACATGAATAACCTCCGTCCCCACTGGGTAGCTGTGAGGGTTACGTGACGTGGTGCCATGCAGGTCTGAGCACGGTGCCTGAACAAACCGAGCCTCCCTGAAGGGCGGCAGCTGGGATTAATCCCAATATCAGCATCGTGGTCCTCGGTGCAGCTGCCAGCGGGGAGGGTTGTGCCTGGGGCCAGCCTACGGAGACCACTGACGCCCCCTGGCTGTGGCCAGGTGGGACCCTGAGAGGCTAGCCCCCTATCAGCCAGGCTTGGACAGAGCTGGCCGCCCGGAGGAAGGGGCAGTGATTTTTGGAGAACTCAGGCTGGTGGTGGCAGGGAGCAGAAAGAAGCGGAAATGTCACCTCCTCCTGGGATCCTTCCCAGATTGTTTTTGCTCCCAAAGCCCTTGCCTTTACCTTTAGTGGGACACAGAGCCTGTGGTGGTGTAGTGGAGCGCTTTGGTGTTCAAGCCTGGGAGTGAGCCGTTTTGTGACTTCCAGGGTCAAACGGTTAGCTGGGATGCAGTGTTCATTTGAATGAGCAAAACAGATGAATGAGCAAATAAAATGAAGAGTGAAGCTTAGATCCACGGCAGTAGAGGGGCTGACTGATGCAAGGGGGAGTAGATTTGCTGTAGGGGTGAGGAGCTGAGATGCCTGGAGACAGCTGCAGCTCCTTCTGTGGACACAAGGGGGTGCCGCCCCTGCGAAGCCCGAGGGAGACTGAGCGTGGAGGCTGCTGATGCTTCAGTCAGAAGGGACGGGGTCCAGGACACTGGTCCCTCCGCAGCCGCCTCCCATACCTGCGCCATTTCCTTGATACAGGTGAACCCCTGAGAAAAGTTACCCCCAAAGTAGCTTCGTGTTTGTTTTGGGGGAACCATTTCAAATTTACAGAGGTTTTCGGCAATAGAACAAAGGGCTCTTTCCTCCCTGAATCATTTGAGAGTAACTTAATACCCATCGCCCCCAAACATCTCGTGTGTATTTCCTGCAAGTGAGGACGTACGTTCTCTGCTTCCCCACAAGCACCTGGCCAGGAAATTCGGATGGGGCATTAGGACAGGAATCCTCAGGCTCCCTGAGTTTGGGCGCCCCCTAAGCTGCCCTTGCCGGCTAAGGATCCTGTCCTGGATGGTGGCTCTGTAGCTCTGGGTCTCCTCCATTCTAGAAAGCTCCTCGACCTTCTGTAGGACTGCATGACCTTGACGCTGCTGAAGGTCACGGGACTCACGTGAGCCACTGTCTCCCCACTCCCGGAGCCAGAGCGCCTGTGTCGGGTGGGACTGAAAGGGTCCGCTCCCTGCGGCCCAGAGGTAACTCACACTTTCTGTGGGTCCCGGTTCTGGTCTCACTGACTTCCACTGCGGGACCAAAGGGGCTGAGGGAGGTGGTGCGTGCAGTGTCTCTGCAGTGAAGTTCCTCTTTACCCATAAGCACTTTGGGGAGAGCGACTTCGGGATGATGTGGCTGTTCCATCCCCATCAAATTCTTCACCCACAGGTTTTAGTATTTATTCACGGCTCTTGCCCGAATCAAGTGTTGTGGCCAAAAGGTGGTTTTCCGGGTCCTCCATCACTCCGCCTCGGCAGCCTCACCTTAGGAAAGGCCTGTGCCTGGTTAGCCGCTGGCGCGTCTGGGCCCTGGAGTCCCGTCTCTGCCCTGTGTTCGGCTTCACCACTGTGATTCCTCACCTGATGCCCGGGCTGCCCGGGTGGCGGGGCCGCCTTTGAGCCGACCCTGCGTCCCTCACTCCGCCTCGCTGCTCCCTGAGCACCCGCTGGCTCTGGCATGAGATGCTGCCAGTCCATCCCCACTGCCCTGCAGGGCAGGTTGGGGCTGTTATCCCACTGCAGGGTGTTTTGAGAACTCAGCTCCTGGCTCTGACTCGCCAGCCCTAAGAAGCCTCGCCGCCAGCACGACGGGGCCAAAACCTGCGTCCCCTGGCCTGGGCCTACCCAGCCCCTCGCCTGCTGGCAGTGTCTCCTGGGGCAAGGCCCTCGGCTTTCCCGGTCTGTAAAGCCGGCACGGTGGTCCTGGCGGCAGAGCCCGCTTCACTGCCGCTGTTTAAACACGCCCGAGCCCCCTGTGCCCAGCGGTCTGGGGATGGCTGAGGACATTCTGCGGCAGCGGAAGGAAAGCTGAGTTCGACCCCTCACTCTGGAACCCGCCTGTCGTGACACTGCTCAGCCTGTGGCCTGCGGGGCCAGCCCCCAGCCCGCTGGCTGCTCCTGAGGCCTGGGCTTCACCCTCCTTCCTGGACCCAGACCTGCCTCACCTGTGGCGCCTCTGTCTCCTTCCGGAAAACCTCCAGTTGACCAGCTGTGGGCTCCCTGCATCTCCGCCCCCCCACAGCCCCGACCCGTGCTCTTGGGAGCCCTGTGCTAGACGAGCCCTAGAGTGGAGGGAAGCGCCGCCTCCAGGGCTCAGCCTTCCAGCTTTACTGTTCTGGGAAACACTTGGTGCCCGCCGCTCGGCCAGGTGGTGTCCGCTTGTGCTCAGCACCTGTCTCTCAGACAGTGCCGAGCGCTGTCCCCGCTCCACGCTGGTCAAAGTCCTGCCCTCCGCAGCGTGACGGCCCTTGCCCGGCTGCACCACCCCTTCCCAAGCGACTCCCGAGAGCGTGGCTGGCACTTAGTAGGTGCCCAAAGGAATGCTGGTTGCTTGGAGGGACGAATTGTACATCTGGGTCCACTGCCAGCCTGAGGCCGTCTCCGCCCCCTCTGTGACATCGCCCGTCCACTGACTCAGCAAGCGTTTGACGAGCAGATGGCAGCTTCTGTGTTGGCTCCCACGTCGCTCGTGGGTTGAATTGTGTCCTCCCCAAAACAGGCACTTCAGAGTACGTACCTTGGGGTGCTGACATGGAAATAGGGGTGGGGAGGGGTGGTGCAGCCAGGTAGGGCAGTCACATGGCAGGAGGGCGGGGCCTCACCCACAGGAGGGCGGGGCCTCAACCAGCAGGAAGAGGAGACAGCACCCAGCACGCGGGGACGGGCCACGTCACCAGCCGCGAGAGCAGGCCGCGGACGTCCAGGTGCTGGCCGGGGGCTGGCGAGCCGCGGGGACTGGAAGAGGCCGAACTCCTTAAAGGTTTCAGAGCGCACGGCCCTGCCGACACTGGTTTTGGAAGGAGACTACGTTCACGTCCCGAGCACTCGGGCCGTGGTCCGTGGGGAATGAAGACAGAATCATTCCTGTCCCTCCGACAGGACACTGCTCCCTTACCCTGCCCGGAGAGCCCCATCAGAGCACTCCAGGTTTCCAGCGACAGAAGCCAGGAAGGGACTAACGGCGGGGTGCGCCATCTCTTGGAAGACCGGAGAGGGAGCGGTAGGGGGTAGTCGAGGCAGGAAGACGCTAGCAATGGCCCCAGTCCGACCAGAGGCCCATGTGCTCGTGGTTCAGCAGTGGTTCCCAGTGACCCCAGCCCCTGGTGCTATGCCCCAACAGTCCCTCTCCTGTGATGAACGGCACGCCCAGCGGGGCCTGGGCTCACGTGGGTTTCTTGTCGAGGAGCGCAGCCTCGCTGGCCGGCGCCTAAATACTCATGCCACTGCCCCGTCCCTGGCTGGGCCCTGCTGGGGACCCCGAGGACTCAGCTAAGCTCACCCCCAGAAACGGGGTACTTGTTAATACCTGTAGACATTTTCGGTTGCATGGCTTGGGGGTACCTGGCGTCCAGTAGGGAGAGACCAGCTTGCTGCTGAGCATCCCGGAGGTCTCCCGAGCAAGAGCTGTGCAGACCCAGGTGTGCCGGCCGGAGCTTGCGGTCAGTGGGCAGCAGGGGCCTGCGGCATGCCCAGGCGCTGCCCAGCAGGGCACCCTGAAGAGCTGACGTGGAGACTGCCAGGACAAGGTCGCCGGCCAGAAAGCTGCCTCTCCTCCTCCGTGCGGCTCGCTCCGTGGCTCTGGAAGCACGACCAGCTCTGGAAGCACAACAGGTGCCGAGTCTGACCCGGGGCTGCCGGTGCGCTTCTTGTGCCGGCTTGCAGAAGAGCCAGCTTTTTATTTTCTTTGACTCAGTCGTCTCAGGAGAAACGCCTTCGAGGTTATTCCAAGGAGGGTCTGAGATGCAGCGGAGAGTCAGGGAGCCCCAAAATGCAGCGAAGAGCCTAGGCTAGGGGATTGGTGATCTGAGACTCCCCAGAGCCCGCTTGCCCCCGGGAGGGAGAATGCTGGTGCGAATCACGCCCGTCAACGCTCGCTCCTCACTCACGCAAAGACGCGCCCCTGGCTGGGTGCAGGGCCCTAACGCCACGCTGCGTGCTGGGTGCAGCAGACACCGTGGGGAAGGGAGCCCGGGGCTGGCGTGCAGACACCGGCGGGCACCCCCGGCTCAGCCCCTTTGCTGCGGGGACCGGGTCAGCACCCCCCTCTCTGACCCCGGGTCCGCTGCATCTGTGGGTCTGAACTGCTGGTCCCGTGCACTTCTAGCTCTAGACTAAATTCCCAACCTCAGGGCCGCCAGTCGGTGTCGACAGATCTGCCAGATGAGCGCCCATAGGCTTCCCTTCCCTGCCTGCCCAAGGCGGGCACGGCTGCAGCTCCCTCTGCCCGCCATCCCGCAGGCACAGGCTCCAGCTCCGGCCAGACGCTGTCTAGCTCCCGTGGGCGGCCTGTTGGGCTCTCCCTCCTCCAGGCCACGCCACCCAGCTGAGCACACCCCTCCCTCCCTCATCGCCTCCCTTCCGCCCCAGCCCCTGCAGTGCGTGGGGTCTCCCCCCAACAGCTGGAACCAGCACGCGCCTCGCCCAGAGCCCAGTCGGCCAGCACCTGCCGCGGCGCCTCTCGCATGCCTCCCAGACCGCTGCATCCCGCCCACCACCCCTCGCGGCGCCAGGCCCTGAGCGGGTTCACGGGAAGGGCAAGGGAGAGCAGAGCAGGGGAGGCCGCCTCCCTGGGACTTCATCCAGATGCTCTGCTCCGCGGGGAGGACGAGCTGTCAGGTCCCCAGACGCACAGATGGGTACCGACCCCCCCCTGGATTCAGGAAGCTTCACGGCGCTGCAGCCCAGCAAAGGGGGAGGACAGGGGCTGCAGGCGCGAGGAGGGCTCTGTGGGCCCTTTTGGGGCCAAGCCAACGAGGACGGCTGTGCAGGTGGGGGGAGGGTGGACGCCCTGTGTGTCGCGGCCGCTGCAAGGCCCGGCTGTGACTTCGTCAGTCACTCAGCCTCTCCCCCTCAGCTCCTGCCCTGCAGCGGGGCTGTGCGACGGACCCCTTGTGGTTTCTGGAGGTGGCACCAGATAATGGGAGTGAAGGGGCAGGGCAAACCGGAGTGCTTTGTGGGCACTGGGTGCTATCAGCGGGTTTATCCAGGAGGCTGGCCCCCCTCCAGAACCCTCGATCTACGAATCCACGAATCCCTCCACTCTCGGCTGCTCCCAGTAATGGCCTGCCCGGCCAGGCTGGCAGTTTCCAATTTTGGCTCTGAGGCGCTTATTGATCTGGGGTGTGCTTTTCGAGGATGGATGAGTGGACACCGGCCACGCTCCCAACTGGGTCTCAGCCTCTAAATGATTAATGCATCAGGCTGCAAATAGCACTCCCACGCCGGGGCCTCCAGGAGGCCAGGGAGAACGCGACCCCGCGGCCCTTGGAACATGAGGCCCGGCTGAGCGGTGTCCTAGTTGCACGCAGGGCTGGCCGGGGCTTTACGTAAAAAGCTGCTGCACCAGCGGCCGGGCTCTTCCTCTCCCTAACTCCAGCACAGCTTGGCGCTTGCTCTTCGGTGAACTGGAAGGAAGCCGGTGCGGGGCGTGGACTCAGCAGTCCACTGGCCGTGTGGCTTCTCCAGGGCCTGCCTTCCCGCTCATAGATGGGGACACCAGTCTCACTGGGGAAAGCTCTTCGGGAACCAAGAAGCGAGCCGCAAGCTTCTGGGTTTGTAGATAGACTCTGCAAACCTGCATGGGCCAACTCGACACCCCCAGCCCACACGAGGGCGTGTGGGTGCCGGCGGGCCCTCCTCTGGCCCAGGGCTGCTCTTGTGGATCTCAGTCTCAGAGGTGCGCCCTCTCCTCTCTCCATCCTGTGGTGCTCAGGACAGAGCAGCACGTAGTAGGCTTTCAGAGGGAGGAGCACCATGCTGGAGCGAAGCTCCTGGATTGTTCCCAGCTCCCACAGGGCAGACTCGCCGGCTGGAAACAGCCCAGTAAGTCACATTATGCCCACAGGGCAGGGGCAATGGTGTGGATTGATTTCATTAATCTAGCCGAAGGCCCACCTGCAGCCTCACGCTCTCCCTAGCCCTGCCCTCGGAAGCATGGGGAGCGGCCGTGTTAGAACAGGGCCAGCCCGGCAGCAGCATGCGGGCCCTCACCAGCTCAAGGGCTGCAGCTGTCACCTCCGAATCTTCGGTGGCCAGATCCCTGCGTGTAGACGTCTCTTTCGTTTCTCTCTCTCACCCGGCTCACTGGCTTGCTAACTTACCTAAAAGCAACCCAGGGAGAACTCTCCCCAAAGCCTCTTCATGGAGAGGGTTTTCTAGGGAAAATTTGAGTGCCTCGTGTGGCCACCCTAGTCCCTGTGCCCCCATCACTGCTGTATGTGCAGTGCCACCGGGCAGCCTGCTCACCATGGGGACCTTGATGCCTATAAAAGGCGTGTCGGGTAGATGACAGATAGATAGTAGGTAGGTAGGTAGATAGATGCATATGCCAATGAATGGATGGCTAGGTGAATGGATGGATGGATGGATGGATGGACAGATGGATGGACAGATGGACAGATGGATACGTGGATGGATGGCTGGCTGGCTGGCTGGCTGGCTGGCTGGCTGGCTGGCTGGCTGGCTGGATGGATGGATGGATGGATGGATGGACGGATGGACGGACGGACGCAACTGCAGGGAACAGGTGGAGGAGGTGCCCTGGCTCTTACCTGTGCTGGCCTAGAAATGGCACATATCCCCTTGGCTCACAGCCCATCAACCAGAGCCAGCCGCACGGCCCTTCGCCACTGGCCAGGGCAACTGGCGGATGCGGACGGCCTCTGCATACGCCAGAGCAAGCTGACTCCGCCGTGCGCTGGGACTTGACCAGACGTGGTCATCCAACCAGCGCAGCTGGTGTCCTGCTGTCGAGGGGCTTTTCCAACTTCTCCCTCGCATGGGAGGCAGAAGTTCCTGAGCCCGGTTAGCTGATGAGAAGCCTGCGGCCCAGTGCGGTCAGCCATGTGTGCAAGGCCCACCGCCACCAAGTAGCACAGGGCCTCCCCGCCTGTGGACGGACAGACAGATGGATGCGTGGATGGATGGGTGACGGATGGATGACGGATAGATGGATGGATGGACAGACGGACGGAGGGAGAGTCAAGGGCCTTCAAAGCAAAGAAGGGTGGGGCCTGGGAATGGATGGCACTTGGGTGGGAAGAGAAAGGCTTGAAGGGCTTGAAGAAGCAGGGCTGGGGCGAGAGGCCGGTGGGCGCCATTCGGGCCTGGGAGCCTTGGACTGGGAGGAGCAGCTGTTTTGATGATGCGCGTGAAGGACGGAGATGCCTTACACGCGTGACTCAGTTTATCAAGTGCCTCACAAAACCCCCGAACACCCGAGAGTCATTTAGATTTTGCCTCGTCTTTGAGAAATGAGTCTTGTCTCTCTGTGCTCTCGGGTTATTTTTGAAATGAACATTTCCTCTGCCCCGTGGACAACTCGTTATTCAGAGCCCCCTTCCCGTCCACTTCCTTTTTGGTCAGCTTGAATCCCAGAGGGGCCGACAGATACAGGCAGTAGAAACAGAATGAAAGAAGAGAGAGAAAAACAGCTTCTGTTTCCAACCGGGTCCATCTAACAGTTGGTTCGAGGTTGCTGACAGATCCTCATCCACTCTTAGCATTCCTTTAAGGGCTCTGTCCTGACTACAGAGACCGAGCTTTGGAGGAGCAGAACGATGGGACTGAGGGGGAAGGAGGGTCCCTTTCTTGTGTAGGGAGCCGTCTGCTTCCATCAAATCCTCCCCTGGGGTGCGGCGGTGCCGGGCTACTCACCCACGCAGCCTGCTGGCGGCAGCTCCGCTGAAGAGCTTGGCTGAGCGACTTGGGGAGTCCGTGTGGCCGCAGGCAGCTCTGACCGGGAGAATGTTCATCTTTCTCCTGACTCCACTTCTGCCAGCCTGGCCCTCGCACCCACATGCCCCCACTCTGCCCCTCGTGCTCCAGAATGCCGAACCAGTCCCCACCACGTGCACGCTGCAGCCCGCCTCCTGCCTTGCTCCTGCCCGCCCTGCAGCCAGGGGTCCCCCTCTGCCCCCACACGTGCACACACCCCCTCATGAACCATATCGCTCGCTCTCATGCACTCAGCCCTACCTCCAGAAGATCCCACCTCTCCCCCAAGATTGAGCGCCAGTTACCTTCTCCCAGAGGCCTTTTATAGCCGTCGTCGCCGCTCCTTACACCCACCCCACAGAATGGGTGTTATCACCACCGGTTTTCAGGTGGGAAAGCTGAGGTCAGGAGCCTCACAGCTGTGTGGGCGGAACCAGCAGTCACCCCACGGATGTGAGCGCCAGAGCCCGGCACCGCCACCTTTCCCGTCTCACTGGCGGAGGTGGTGCTCACGGCGCCCTCTCTTCCCTGAGGCTTCTGTGGGAGTTTGGGTCTGGCTGTGTGCAGGTCGTGCAGGCTTCATCTCCCAGACCCTTCCAGATCACCACTGCTGTCGGCCAGGAGAGCCTGGGAAAACCAGGGCCTGTGCCCTCTGCTGCTTCAGCCTTCCTTCCTTTGCCTTCTTCATGAATCACCAGTATTTTTGAGCCCCCCTATGCACATGGCCTGGTAATTAGCAAGAAGGATTTAGAAGCTAATCAAAAACACAAATCCCTTCCTAACAGGAGAGAGAATAAACACATGCGCAAACCCATGAATAAGCATGATGATCTGAACGAGAGCTGTAGAGCATGAAAAAGATACAGGTGAGACCGGGAGGGCCACTTTAAGAAGGGGCATCGGGGATGGCTACTTTGGGATGAGACATGAACTGAGATGTGCGTGCCACGTGAGACTGGTGACAGGGGTGTCCAGGCTCAGGAGTGGCAGGTGCAAAGGCCCTGTGGTGGGAGGGAGCTTTGTGCACTGGGCGACAGAGACGGGCTGGCAAGGGGGGAACCAGAAGGGCGGTAGTAGCTGGACCTTGGAGCTCTCTGCCCTGTGTGGACCTGAGGTTCTGTTCTAAATGTAGATGCCCTCAGGTGGTTATGAGGCTGTGGAGACCCACGTGAGCTTATTAGGGGCCCCATCCATACCTGCTCCATGCACCCCAAGACCCCCATTCATGTTCATCCCCTTGGCTACTCAAGGAAGAACAGAGTCATCCTCGACTCATTCCTCACCCTTACTATCTTGAACCCTTAACACACCCCCTTCTAGAATGTCCTCAAGCCCACTCTTTTGTGTCTAGGCCTCCGATTTGGGTCAGGGTCCCCTCCTCCAGGTCAGGGTTCCCTCTCTCTGGATAACGTCCCCTCCAACTGTCTCCAGCCTCCATTTGCTCCCCTGAATCCACTTCTTCCCCAGGCCCGCTCAGCAACAGCATGCCACCAGCTCTGTAGTCCCGTCGCAGTGTGGGCGTGTCTGCTGAGCTCTTCAGAGCTCTGGCGACACCTGCGTGTGTGCGTGTGCACGCGAGTCCGTCCATGCACATGTGGGTACCTTGTTCCCCTTCCTTACGTGGAAGGTAGATGCTCAGTTGTCTATGGGGCGATGGGAATGTTATAAAATTCGATGATGGCGGCGGCTGCACATCTCTGCAAATGCCCTAAAAGCCCTGGAACGGCCTCTGTAAGCAGCTGAAGTCTAAGACAGGCAAATCATATCCCCATACAGCCATTAAAGAAATGTTGAGTGCTGCATACACTGATACCGTCTGTTTTCCATCTTGCTTTTTCACCTCACAGTAAGCCGGTGCTCTCTCCTGTCCGCCCTGTACGGGGCTCAGGGCATTGAGTTGCATGAGCGCCCCGCTCGCACCTACCACGGCTGAGGCTGCAGTCGCTTGGGGTCATCGAGCCCCTCGCTCTTCTGGACAAAGCTGCAGGAACGACATGCTCCGGGTGCAGGCTGGTGTATCCGTAGCACCCATTCCTGCAGGAGGGTTGCTGGGTCAAAGAGTAGCCACGTTTATCACTTTGCCAGCTCTTGCACCGCCCTCCCCTCCCACAGCTGCACTCCCAGAGCCACGTCCGGGAGGACCCACTTCCCCAAGCTGCCCTGACAGCCTCGGCCTTTGGTTTATTGATGTGGTTTTAAAGCACATGTCTCTAATTGGGGAGGTTGAGTGAGTTTTCACAAATTGAAGAGACTTTGGGGTTGATGGGAGGTGGCCAGTTTGTTCACAGACTTTTCCCATTTTTTGACATGTTGCTGGTTTTTACCGTCTTGATCTCTAGAAGCTCTTTATGTATTGCAGCACATAACCCTCTTTGAAATAAGTTTTCCCTAGGTGGTTATTTGCTTTCTTGATTTTTCTTCTGTTTTTTCCCACAATAGGAATTTAAGAGTTTTTTTTTTTTTTTTTTTTTAATCTTGTGAAATTTCCCAATCTTTCCTGGCTTTTGGACTTTGAATAGCAGACAGATCTTATCCACCCTGAAGCTTTAAAGGAGATTGCCTAGCTTTATCTCGAGAACGTACGAGTCTGTGCTATTGCATTTGGCATACAGGGTTGGATGTGGATCCAATCACATCTTTTCCCAAATGGCTGCGTTTGCCTCCACACCGCTTACTACCATGTCCAGTCATGCCCTCCGTCTGAGATGCTGCTTTACCATGCACCATCTTCCTGCAGCGATAGGAACCTTCTATTCTCTTCCATGACTTTTTTTTAAAAAAAAAAAATTGTGTATTTTAAAATTTTTTTTGTATTTAAAATTTCTTATTTTACATCACTCTTCATTTTTGTACAATGAATGCTTTCTCCTCTCTGGTGTAGTCGCTGTGAAATTCCCACCACCAATCCACCTGTGTCCCATCACCATAGTTCCTTGTGCTCTTCCCACCCATTTTGATCATTTCCCCTTCTCCTTCCCTGCAGAATGTCTCTGATTTACAGTTGCCTATTGATTTTGATTTTTAGTTTATTATATTTACTTTTCCCCCGATCCCTTGTTTCCTCTACATTGCTATGTGAAACCATCCGACATTTTTCTTTTGCTTCCGACCTTATTTAGCTGAGTATTAACCTTTCAGCTCCGTCCACGTTGCTGTGAATTGCATGAGTTTATCCTTTTTGATTGCTGTGTCATATTCCATTGTGTATACGGACCACATCTTCTTGATCCAGTCATCTATTTTTGTGCATTTGGGTTGTTTCCATAGCTTACCTATTTGCAAAAAGTGCTGCAGTAAACGTAAGGGTGCAGGTGTCCTTTTGAATCACTGTCTCTGTGTTGTTTGGTTAGATCCGTGCCTGATTCCTCACGAGCCACTACCACCCTGGCCTGATGAGGCCTTTCTAGAACAAGCCCAGTGTGAAGCCACCTCCTCCATGTTTCCTGAGCTGGTCTTGAACAAGCAGAACCTTAGCTCTTGTCTGCCTGCCTGTAGCCTCTGCCCCTGGAAGACTGCACGCTTCCTGGAAACAGGGTCTTACCCTCCCTAGGACCCTGTAACTACAGACCCTGAGTGCCTGGGGCCGGGCATGGGGGAAGCCCCTGACACTCCACTCATCACCACTCATGGTACTGGGCCGGACGTCCCATCTGTCCTTGTTCGAAATCAAGAACACCTGCCCTGTCTCCAGATTTCTAGCACTTCTCCCAGCGGCCTCGGGACCTGGGGGGTGGCCCTACAGTAAGTGTGGGTGTCTTTTCGGGACCGGGTGCTCCTCTTCAGACCCTGGACAGCCCCAGGAGTTCCCCTCTCCCCTCTCTCAGGTCAAGTCCCACTGACCCAGAGCTTCTGTGTCCAGGGGAGGTATTCTCTGCAGAGAACACAGGGTGGGGTCCTGTTCTCTTTCTCCTTCGAAGGACACGTTGTCCTGCCTCTGGTGTCTGTGCCACACGGGGGGCGCTCCATGGACAAAGGCTTTTTCTGTTGCTCCTTGAGATGTTTCTGCAAGTCTGGACTGGCCCATGGCTCTCTGCTCTGTCACAACAGGACACGTTCAGGGCTGCCTCCTGGCGCCCGCCGACGGAGCAGGAGCTGCCGCCCCACGCCAGGCCAGGAGCCAGGGCCAGGGAGCGAGCGGCTTCATCTGGCTTTAGGGAGCGGCGTGTCCAGCGGGGAGCCGGACAGATACCGACCAAGACAGCCCCTGCATTTAATACGATGAGGCGTGTGCGCGTGGGCTTCCAGGTCCCTGCTGCAGAGGTGGCACTGCGTGGCATCTTCTCGTCTGGGGTGCCCTGGGGCCTGTCTCGTTGCACTCCCCCTGCACTCCCCCGTCACGACACCGAGAGTCAGAGAAGAGGCAACGCAGGTCCCGGGCCGCCAGGTGCAGGGCTGGGGTCGGGTCTGGAGGCTGCTTCTCTGAACTTTGTCTCTGAACACTCCTAACTAGAGCATCTCCGGGGACAGTCCCCGCGGCTCCCCAACCCTCTCAGCCCCCTGTATTTCCCACCAACTGCACTGCCGCTTGCAGGGCCAAGCCAGCATCGTCTGCTACCCGATGGCGTCGGCGCCTCCCCGCTGCTCTCTGTGGTCCTCGGGGAAGCCAGTGGGTTCTTTACCGAAGGCCATTCTTACAGCTCACCGCCTTGCCGAGTAGCTCTCAGTGGCTCCCTGTTGCTTGTTTTAATTAAACTTCTTGAGATAACTAATGTGCAGGCAGGGCAAGAACTAGAGAGGTCCTGTGTGCCTGCGAAACCAGCTGGCTGCAGTCGAGACTATCATTGGGCCCTGGAATCACAGTGATCCGGGTTCAAATCCCGGCTTCCCCCATTGACTTCGGCAAGTCACTGCGCCTCTCTGAGCCTCAGGCCCTTCCTTCGGGCGTCAGATCTGTCACACAGGTGCTGATCTCAAAGGTTTGCCTGAGGCTTCGGGAGATGATATTTATGAAGTCCGTAAAACAGAGACTGACACACTGAATGAGACAGGAGGCCGGGCCCCTGCTGACCTCCCCACCGCCCCCCTTGCCGTTCTGCTTCCGCCGCATTTACCTTCCTCCGACTCGCCATCGCCTCTGCCCCTCTCCTGCCACAGGACCTTTGCACATGCAGCTCCCTCGCCCTGCATATTTCTCACCCCTGCATCACCCCTCCGTCTTCAGCCCAGGCATCCCTTTCCTGAGAAGCTTTGTGAGCACAGAGACCTCCTCGCCGCCCTCCTTCCTGTGCTCATAGACACGCCTGTTTCCTTCGCAGCAGGTTCTCAGGGTGGAGAATATAACGGCGTTTACTCTTGCTGCTGTTGTCCTCCACCAGACCGCGAACCCGCAGGGGGAAGATGATGTTTATTTTGGACCCCTAGCGCCTAGCTCAGAGCCTTACATTGAGGAGGGACCAGTCACTATTTCTCAACTGGCTTAAAAGCGCAACAGGCGGCAGTGGGTGGGGGGGAGGGTGACAATGGGGATGCTGGTAAAGATTTCACTGACACTTACTGAACGTTGATCATGTGCCCTGCAATGTGCTGAAGACTCGGTGTGAGTTCTTTCATTTGGTTCACTGAAATTTACAACAACCTCAGTCATTTTCTATCCAGCTGTATTTCTTCCTTGACTTTTTAATGACTGCCTGATATTCTGTTTATTTTGCATCTGAATTTTCTCACTAATGTAAAGTCATGAACTTGGACATTGAGTGCCGTCCTGTAGCTCTCTAGAGCCTAGAACAGCGCCTGGCACATAGTAGGTGCTCAGTGGATTTTTGTGGCACGAATGAATGATCATGAAATGGGTGAAGTGGGTACAGTGGGCACCCCACACTCATTTTAAATAAGAGGAGGTGGCGATTGGGAGAGCTTAAGTACCTGCTCCAGGTAAAGGCTAGAACTGGGGTTGAGGGACCCCCCGTGATGGCAAAGCCCATCAGCTGAACTGAGATGCTCTCTCCAGAAACAGCCTGAGGCCAGGATTCAAGCACAGATAGTTCTGGCGAGGGGATTCAGGGAATGCCAGTAGGGGAGCGGGCAGGGAGGCAGGGAAGGGTAGGGAAGGAGGCTGGGGGTGGATGGCAGCGTCCGCAGCTCTCCAGGCAGCAACCAGAGCTGACTTCCCTGGGGCTCCCGGGGCCGTGGAGCCAGCGTGCCCGGAGAATCGGACACCAGCCCCATCAGTTGCGCATTGAGGGCTGTCCCCGGGTGGCGTGAGCTCCAGGAGTCTGGCTCGCCCCCCACGTGGCTGCTGCTCCCTCAGACATGCTCTCGGGCAGGAAGTCGCACGCATCTGCCGAGGGAGTGTCGAGCAGCGCTCCCGGCCTTTTGAGATGCCGACAGGCTCTCACCATTAAAAGGTTGCTGGATTTTCACCAAAGATGACATTTAAAGACCACATATTTATAGGACACAAGTCCTTCCTCCTCCCTCCCCAGACTCGGCAGCTCTCCGCACCCACATTCCCGTCCTCTCACTTCCAGGGCCCCGATACACTTCAAGGTCTGGTTTACGCCCCGCCCAGGCCCAGGAAACCCCAGAGAACCCTCGGGCACCTTCACCAAGAGAAGGGCTCTAAGGCTCCATGGGCCAGGCAGCCCGGGAGCTCGGCTGCTCCGGCTGGCCCTGCCCTGCCTCCCCTTGGCTCACAGGGCGGCGCGGCTTGCTGCTCGCTGTGCACGCCCGGCCTGGACGCCTGGACACCCTCCCGCACTCTCTGCGGTTCTGTCGTGGCCACTTCCGTCTGTCCACACTCGCCTTCCCAGCAGCCAGCGCTGGCGTCTGTCACATCCACGGTCAGGTCAGGCCCCAGGCTTCTCCATCAGAGCCAAGCCCCCAGGGCAGGCTGAGACCCCATCAGAACGTGAGGGTCTGCGTCGTGGGCACAACGCGCAGGATGGGCGCTTGGTTCCGTTGAACTTCACCTTGATGCACAGTCGGAGGGGGGCCAGGCCCGTCTCTCCTGACCGGCTGGTCCACACTCAGCCCCGGGCCGGTTCTCTTTCATGGGGAAGTGGTGCCCAACGCATTCAGCCCTTGTTTTGTATCTTTCCACCTTTGAGCTCAACAACAGTTTCGCCCTTACCTCCTCTGACTGCAGAGCCGCCTCAAATCACCCGGTTTTACTGAATATTTGGGGTCGGGGCAGCCGTGAGCTTGTGAGACCTGGCCCCTTGCCTCCCCGCCGGCCCCTCTTGCAGGAAGGACTGCTCACGTTCATCTCCGAAGCCTGCACACCCCCGCAAGGGCCTGGCTCGCCGTGACGCACCCGTGCAAACCCATCAGTGCTCGGTCCCGTGGGGCACGGGACACCCTCTGCGGCTGCACGCCGTCGCCTCCCTGCCTTCCTCCCCGAATCTCCCTTCTGACACCCACAACCCACCATGCAGCCCCCGCGGCCCCCACCTGCCCCCTGACCCGTGTCTGCTCCCTGTCCTTGTACAGCGCCTTCCAGGGTGGGGGTGCGTGAGTGGCGCCTCCTCTCCTGGATCAGCGCCCTCAGCTTCCCAGGTGCAAAATGGGAGTCAGGAAGTAACCTGGGGTCTGGTTTCCCAGAACCAGAGCTTGCAGTGGGCATCCCTGTGCGTGGGCTTATGGAGGGCTGGGCTCAGGAGCAGCCTGCAGGGGAGGGAGAGGAACCGGGCAGGGGTGTGGCTGGGTACAAGTCCACTCTCAGCCGGCCCCCGCCCCATGGGGACACTGGAGTTGTGACCTCACCCCAGAGTTGTGGCCACCTAGTGGCTCCCACCGCTGAGGTCAGGATTGTGGGAGAAGGTGCAGGCAGGGGTGGAAGATTCGGGGCGGAGGGCCTGCAGGCACAGGGCCATGGCCGTGCCAGCAGCAGCCTCTGTCTGGAGGATGAAAACAGTACGTTTAAAGCACTGGGAGGAGTAGCAGATACTTCGTGGAATCCAGCTTCTGTTGTTCGCTTTCTTTAAAGCCCACTGACACCCGCTGCTCCCATCTCCCTGCCCCAGCCCCCACCCCAGGCTGCTCAGCTCTTGGCAGTTTCTCTTCTCGCTTGAGTTCAAAAACTGCACCCGTAGAGGATGGGCGCATTCCTGCTGCAAAGACTCTAATGGGCCCGATGTCCATTGTCTCAAATGTTCCTGCTGCCCTGTGGCCTCCCAGAGGGGGCCCCGTCCATCTTCTTTGGTGGCACCTGGTGACTGGAGCACATGGCCCTGCCTCGCACTGAGGGTGGCTCCCGGAAGAGAAGGGACCTGCTCTGTTATTTCCCCTTCCCCTGCCGGCCTGATCAGAGGTGGGGGCAGGCGGGTGTCAGGTCCATCCTGGACAGTCCCATCCTGGAGATTCGGCAGTGAGACCCCGGTCAGCCCAGGGGTCCCTCCAGATCCTGGTGCCAAGTTCTCAGTTCACTGAGAAAGATGGAGCCTGGAGAAGGCCTTAGCGGTGCCTTCCAAATGAACATCTCGCCCATCAGTGGGTTTATGCTTCTCCTTTTTGCTTCATGAGATTAACAGCTTTGTCATCTAATAGCTTTGCATCCAATACCTTTGTCACTAAGGTCGTGTGACACAGTCAGTGTGGGGAACGGGAGAATAAAGTCAGCCTTCATCCCGTCCCATCAAAACCACCTCCACGGCGCCCTCGCCGGCCCTGGGGACTCGCGCCACCCCCGTGCGCCCTGACCTTTCCGGTCACGGCCTCTCCTCTTGCCCTCATTGTGAACTCAGGTGACGTGCCAGGCACCCACTTCTTCTTCATGCGTCTGAGGGAAGCAGCCATTTCCCTGGGGACTTGCTGTCTCTGGAAAACTCTCCAGTGTCAGGTGCGTCGGGCTCCATCGGTAGGTGGGGGCTTCTCCTGGGTGGTCCTGCCCCATCACTGCCAGAGCCCCATCTCACAGCCAGTGCACCTCCGTGTGCGCAGTTCTCTGTGTGTGTCACCTCGCCTACCTGTGGCCACGGCTGCTTCTTCCCAACCCCCATCCTCAGGGAAGAAACTGAGGGTCAACAAGGAGAGGGGCTCGTCTGAGTGCCCACAGCGGGAGGCGCAGAGCCAGGCCCCATGCGCTGGTCCTGAGCCAGTGGCCCACCTGATGCCCCGTCCTGTCAGCCGTGGGGAGGCGCTCCCTGTTTCACTCTCCCGGCCCTTAGTGCCTTGGGGGGTGGGGGCGACACGCAGAGAGCGGAGGGGGAGCACGGCGGGGGCCTGTGTGCCAGCGGATAACCTTGGTCTTCCTCCTGCTAACCCAGAGCCCAGAACCACGAGTCTGCTGATGAGAAAACCCACCAGAGCTCTGGTGTATTTGCTCCATCAAGGAGCTTAAAATTTCTTAAATGAGCTGATGACATTTAAAGATCAGGAGTGTGCGTGTAAAAGTACAGATGTCCAACTTCTTTCTAAAAAATAGAAAGCTGGCCCTCTAGGCACTTCTCCCTGCTTGGCCAGAGAAAGTGGAGCTGAGAGTAGTGACCGGCCCCACTTAACAGTGCAGATGCCACAGTCCCCGCCACTCCAGTCAGTGTCACTTTTGCTCCCTGTAGATTCCAGAAGAGTCATGAGTCAGAACCAGCTCCCCGCAGGCACCTGCACCTGCAATCTCCGCTTCCTTCAGTCCCTACCAGACCACCCCACAAACGCCAGAGCCTCAGCACACAGCGGGCGCTTGAGGATGATTGTCACCACCGTTGTGCACGTATCCTGGGGGAGATCATGGGCTTCATCGTCCTTTTAACAGAGAGCCAGTGGGCTCAGAGGGGTCAAGGGCATGCCAAGGTCACACGGCTGGGGAGCCATTTCATGAACTTCTGTGGCGTCGCTTCTGCACAGAGCTGCTCACAGCCTGTGGCTTTTCATGCCCAGGCACTGTGCCTTCTCAGCGTGCCCACTGGTTTCTAAAGGTTCCATCTGAGATAGCAACCAAAGCTGAGATTATGACTGGGCAGAGAGGAATGGAGAAAGGCATGTCCATCCAAGGACAGGAGAGACGAAGACATGTTATCTGCCAAGTGTGCACCAGAAGGGCCCCAGACCCCGGAGCGTGGAAGGCCTCCGGGGCGGCCCTGCGGCTCAGCGACAGCTCTGGGCACTGAGCAGCCGTGAGGGGTTTTAGAGTAGGAGCGGGCCGGGCCCTCACTGGTTTCCCGAAGACCAGTTGGCGGGAGGCTGGCGGTTGAGAGGATGCCACTGTGAGACTGCGGAAATGAGCAGGGCCCGTCCACAGAGGACAGAAGGCAGATTCCAGGGAGACACAGAGCCGCACTGGGGCGGAGGGAGCTAGAGCTGGGCGCCTGGAATCACTGTAGTCAGGAGATGAAACGGGGCGGCAGGGGGCAGATCAGGGTTGGTGGGCATCCGTTGGGGACATGTCCTCTGGGCACCCCAGAGGCAACGCTGGAGCTGCCATGCAGCTGCCGGGCGGGTGTGAGCCGTGAGAACCAGTGCACTCAGCCAAAAAGAGCTGAGACGCCTCTTCCCGCACCTGCTGGGTTTCCTGGCCTCGGGCCACTCTCTTCTACCACCCCTGCGCCCCCAGGAGTGAGAGGCCCCTGCCCCAGACCAGGGCTGCGGAGCACAGGCCCCCAAGAGCGGACAGCCTCCGCCCCAGGCCAGGGCTGAAACTCATGGGCCATGCGAGTTTGGCCTCCCGAGAGGCGACTGGTCCCAGCCCTTCCCAGGTGACAGGTGCTCCAGACCTAGGACTCGGGGCCTCCCGGCCCTCACACACCTGACCAAGGCCTGGGGAGACCCTGGGCTCAGGCCCTCCCTGCCCCAGCCCTGCTGCGCACATCTTCTCTCTTCCTGCGAGCAGTACATTTGGCTTTTTATAAAGCCAATAAATAAATAAGCAAGCGGGCATGATTAATTGATGGCATGGAGCAGACCAAGGCGCTGGGAGTCAGGTGGCCTGCTTCCCGCGGGCAGGCCTCTCCCCACAGCCTGCGCCAGGCAGGGGAAGCCGCTTTGGAGAGGTGCTTTCAGGGCCTGCTCCTCTTCCCGCCTTTCTCCTGGGGCAGGGCCCTGCACCTGGCCTCCAGACCCTGGAGGGAGGGCCCAACAGGTGCTCCTGACCTACCCCCACCCTTTCTGGGGTTCTCGCTGTCTGGCTAAACAACCTAGGCATTTAGAGGGACCCTGCTCCTCAGCCCCTCCCAAAGCCGGTCTCCCGGTGTGCTGCTTCCACCTTAATCCCGCCCACACAGTGTGACCCCAACCGCAGTTCCAGTTGTGCTGGGGAGGCCCGAGGCACCTGACCCAGGGCAAGGGTGAGAGGGTCCCCCAGGGCCAGGTGGACTCTGATGAAGGTACCTGGAGGTGGAGTCCAGAGAGAGGCAGGAGACCCCTTGGTCCGCCCTGCACGTGAGCGCGGAGGAGGGCGAGGGCGCAGGTCCGACTGCGCGCTCTGGTCCCGCGGGGCGCTCTCCGCGCGGAGTTTGGGGAGGGCCGAGGGGGAGCGCGGGGGAGGAGGGAGGGAGGACGGAGGGAGGCGGGCAGAGCGCAGTGCAGCGGTGGCAGAGGCGGCGGCGGCGGGAGGGAGGCAGGCGGGCTGGCGGCGGGGCCGCGGGGCGAGGCGAGCGCGGGGCAGCCTCGGCACGGGAGCCGCAGCCGCAGCGGGGCCGGGCCGGGCCGGGCGCGCACCAGTGGCGGCGGCAGCGGCAGCGGCAGCGGCAGCGGCAGCATCTTGCTCGCGGAGCCGGCGCAGGTGAGGCAGGGGCGGCCGGGCCGGGGCTTTGGGCCTCCCCCCATCTCTTTCGGTCTCCATCTCCCTCCCTGCCGGCTCCCCCGTGGGCGCTCAACGGCGCGGGGACCCCAGTGGGACCAGAGCCTTGGCCCAGCCAGAGTGCGTCCCGGTCCCCTCGCCCCGCGGAGGCAGCGCCTTGTCAGCGGTGACCTTGAGCGGGCACCGGGCAGCGGGCGGGGCGGCCTCGGTGGGCGCTTGCGGACCAGCGCCTGCGGGCGCAGGGAGGGGTGCTTGGCGCGCCCGTCGAGCGCAAACTTTCCGGGCTCAGCGAAGCTCGGAAGCTGGGGGCGTCCAGGGTGCTAGAAACCCGTCCTCACCCCTCTCAGTTTCCTCCTTCCCAGCTGGTTCCGACTTCTCCTCCTGCCTTCCCCCCACTTCCCCCTCCTCCTTCTCCAGGCCTATCCCTGAAAGCAGGGGACAGGACAAGAAGGGTGGGCACTGGCCCTGCGCTGGGGGTCCCCCCTCCCCAAAGGCCTTCTCCAAGCGTCTGAGAGCCCAAGCGCTGGAGGGCTCTCTGCCCTGAGCTCTCTGCGTCTGCAGCCTCCGCTTTTCCTGGGGCTTCTCATCCTGCCCTTGCCCTTCCCCAAGCAAAGTGCAGGAGTCCCCAGTCTGGTGAGGAGAGAGCACCCCATAGCCCGCTGGGCTCTCAGATCTGCAGTTTGGTTTTTCAGCCATCTGCAAAGGCTAACGAAAATGGGCTTGGAGGTACCCTCCAGGCCCCACAGGGAGCAGTACATTCCTGCACCCTGGGCTCCCCCAGAGCCTGGTCACCTGAAGCCCTGTGGTCTCGGGAGGATGCAGTCCTGGCCATCGGTGTCACCTTGCTTTTGAGAACAGCACTGGCCTTGGAGAAGGGAAGTGAGGCCCAGAGAGGGTACGCCCGCCTCAAGGTCACACAGCCAGCCCAGGAGGCACAAAACTGACCATGGCTGGGAGGGATGGAGGGCACTCCCGTTTGGTTCCCGCATGTGGGGGATTTGCACTCTTGCTCGCTGTGTGGCCCATGGCAAGCCGCTCCCCCGCTCTGACTCACTTTACCTGCGTCTGAAGCAGCTGCGGCGCTGGAGCCGTTGGCTGGCCGGGCTACTGTTCCTAAAGTGCTCAGCCTCCTGCCTCGCCCATGGTCCGGCTCCAGAAAACGTTGGCCGCTGACCTGTGACATTTCTCTCTGAGCCTGGGTGGGAAGAAATCGTTCCTGCCCACTTCCTGGTGCCGCCAGCACAGAGACCTAGGTGGTTTCTCCCCTGTGGCTCTGTGGCAGCCTCTGTGAGCCCCTGAGCCCGCCAGTTCTATGTGGCAGATTTGGTGGTTGCAGGGACAAGGTGCCCTCTGCGGTCTGCAGGACCCTCTGGCCAGGCCACGCCTGGGCTGTGGTCTCCTGCTCCTTTCACGGGAGCTGCTCCTGCGTCGGAGCCCCCCTCCCCACCAGGCTGGTGGGGGGAGCATCAGCCTCACCTCCTCCATCAGCTGTTCTTCCCCCGACCTGTGCGAGATGTCCTTTCCTTTCCCAGAGGTACTGCTGGCAACGAGATGGGGAGGCTTATTCATTCATTCGTCCATTCACTCACTCACTCACTCATTCACCAAGTCTTGAGTCATGTCTGCCTGAGTCAAGTGCTTGGGAATACAGAGAAAACATCCAGCGCTTGTGAGGTCCCTCCCAGGTGCCAGGTGCCACCACTTGCTAGGCTCCGGAGATAGTCATTTATTTGACAGTAATTTCATTAAGTATGGAATAAGTACTGAACACTGTTTGAAGTGCCAGGGACACACTGGTAAATAAAACAGACCTGGTTCCCACTATTTAGGATGATCACACAATTTGTCTTCCAAACTCAGTCACTTCTGAGAGAGAGAGAGAGAGAGAGAGAGTATCAAGGATTCCAGGCGCAAACCAACATTGTCCAGTGAAACTGGAACACGTGGCCATCTGTAACCTCCTAGAGTTTATACCCCCAAGTTCAAGGAGAATTGGTAATGTTTTCTGAGCTTACTTTTTGCCAGGCTCTGTGCTGAACACTTTCGGGGTTATCTGATTTAACCCCCACAATGCGGTGAGGCTGGGGTGACCATCTGCACGCAGCTGGTTAGTCATGGAGCTGGGGTGGCCTCTGTTCCTTAACTGCTGAGCTGCACTGTCTCCCCAAAGAGACCCCGGATGACCATTAGTAGGGGTATCACTGCTGTATGGCTGTGCCTTAGGGCCAGATGGAGGCACTGATTCTGCCAGGAAAATCAGAGGTGACGTCTCGGACGAAGGAGCCTCTGAGCTGGACCTTGAAACTGGCGTTAAGATTTGGACATACTATTCGGGTTGGGGAAAGACGTTTCAGGTCTGTGGTATTAAGGCTCGGAAGTATGGGGCGTGTGGACTATTTGGGGATACCACCCCAAAATAGATGGATCTAAAATTGTGACAGGAGAAGAGTCAGGTCTGAAACAGTGGGAGTCAACAAAGATCAAGCCCAAGATTGGGGTGCTGTGGCCCCTGGTGGGCTCTGTTTTGGTGAGAGAATTTGTTGTACTAGATTTCCCTTGGACAGGATTTTCTATAACCCGATCTGTACTATGGATTGCCAGCAAGGTCAGAGAAATCATTTTGTTACTTAGAATCGCTGCAGAAGAATTTTACCAGCTTCTGTAGGAGCAAAAAGGTTTCATCAAGCAAATTGATTGCCAGCAAGAGAAATATTAACCTACTTTAAAGGAGAGGGATTTTTTTGGTAGCATCATTAGCAAATAAGGCATACGCTCATTATAAATTAGATTTCTTCTATTTATGAAATCACATCCAAGGAACTCTCACTTCCTCCTCTCTTCCCTCCCTATTATGTCACCTCTGTGGCGGTATAGGTCTGAGTGTAGTACAACGACATGATTTTCAGACCTTTCATTCATTCAGAATGGCTTCCCTCCCTCCCCACCGAAGGGGGATTAGTAAGGTTGTATGAGAGCTGAAATGTGAGTGCATTAATGGACGGCAACAAAGGGGCCTTGGGATTGCAAACTCAAACTAGAAAGACTGAAGAAGCAGAAGAGAATTTGCTGGAAGGCAGGAAACGAGACAGGAGTCGGCCAGCTTCAGGGCCCGTGTCAGCGCAGTCCCTTGGGGTTCCACGCTGACGGACCTCACACTTGATTTCGTGCTCTGTGCACCCCCATACTGAAATTCTTGACAATTTTCCAACAGGGCCCCACTCTGCGTTTTTGCACTGGGTTCTACAGATTATGTGGCCAGCTTCGCGGGGAAGGAGCAGGGAGGAGAGGGGGTCGGAGAGAGGAGAGAGAAGTGACATTGTCAGAGCGCCCGCCGCGTGCCAGGGAGAGCCTCCCCGCGCTTGTCCACTTTCTTCTCCTTGAGAATCCGACGAGATGGGGGATAGTGTCTGTGTTAAACCGTAGGTTTTGTTGTGATGAGGCCCGAGGGTCAGGAGAGGCTGCTGCTTACTGCACAGAGCAGCACTGGGCCTGAGGGGCTGTCTCTGGGAGCAGCGGGCAGGAGCCCGGGCAGCGGGGAGCGTGGCAGGGGTGGCTGAGGGACAGGCCAGGCGGTGCACACAGGTCAGCACGGGCTGGTTTGAGCAAGAGGCTCAGTGACTCCAGGGCAGAGTCCCTGCCGCTAGCCTGATGCCCACCCTGGAGCATTCCGCCTGCAGAGCAGGGCCCGGAGTATACATGCCCATCGAGGCAGGGCGGGGCGGCGGGGTGCCGTGGCCGACCGGGTCGGTTGGGTTGCACGGTAAAGGCACGAAGGAGCCAAGCCCTCTGCTCGGCACTGGCCGGCCCGTGGAGGCTCTGTCCCCCCAGCACCAGCAGAAGCCCAGAGGTCAACTCATCGAGAATTGGTTTGTACAGTCTCAGCTATCAGCTGAGGACATGGAGGCAGAGCGGTCGGTGTCAACTGCCCGGTGGGCACGCCTGGGCCGGCCACACGCCGCAGGCGGCGACCCATCTGGAGTCCCTGGGCTGTGTCACCGCGACGGGGCACCACCACACCTGTCCTCTGAAGGCCTCTGGCCGTTTGAAGAGGCGGGGAGGGCAGGAGGAGAAAGCAGAAAGGATCCCCCCCCCCACTTAAAGAACAGAAGCCAAGTCGGAGGCTGTGGCTTGGGGTCTGGGTGAGGGTCAGGTGGGTCAGCTGAGTGAGGCCGCACTCAGGTCCTGCCCAGGCCTGGCTCGGGCCTGGAGGGGCACAGACAGGTTCCTCCCAGAGGAGGAAGGGCAGTTGTGCTAACCGCGCCCACGCTTCTTCCCAGGCCGTCACAGAACGTTAGAGTTGGGTTGCCCCTTGGCAAGTGCATCTGCACCAAGCCCCATCTCACAGAAAAGCAGAGAAGATTGGTCCAGGGAGGGGACGGGCTTGTGCACCTCGTGTTCAGCCCTGGAATTCATGCCCCTGCCAGCAGACCACCGCTTGGTTATTTTTCACTTTTTTATCCTAGAGAAGAGTTAAGACCAAGCCAGGTGCCCGGCCGGCGCATTTGGCAGGGCCTCAGTTCCGTGTCGTTAAACATCTGTCCTGGGTATGCCTGGGACATGGCGCATGTGCAGTCCTTGATCTAGCAGTTTCCACTGAACAAATTACTGCACATGGAGCCACTTCAAACAATGAGATGTATCCTCCTGCACTTTGGGAGACCAGCACCTGAAGTCAGAGGGTCAGCCGGGACACGTCCCCTCTGATGCCCGTGGGGAGGAACCTCCCTGGCCTCTTCTGAGCGCCGGTGGTGGCTGGCGATCCGGTCGCCACTGCTCGCTGGGGCTACGTCATGGCAGGTCTGCTCGCCTCGGTGCTGTCTCCGTGGCCCAGCCGCCCTCCTTAAAAGGACGCCAGGCACGCTGGGCTGGGCCGCCTTCATCGAGGACGCTCACCTGGACTTGCTCGCCTCTGCCAAGGCCCTGTTTCCAAAGAAGCCACGTTTACAGCTTCCGGGGCTTCAGGCTCATGTAGACCTGCTGGGGGACACCCTTTAGCACACCCCAGAGAGGGAGTGAATCATCACGATTTCAGGCAAGAACGAGCTCCTCACCCGCCAAAGTGAACGCCAGTTCTGAAGCATCGAAGTTTTTAGGAGGAGGAAACAGCAAGTGTTTATTTAGCCCACATGGAGAGAACAGGCAGTCAGCTCAGTGGGCAAACAGCCTGTGCCCTTCAGCCGAGCCTCTCCCCACCCGGCCTGAGGTCCTGGCACCCACCTTTCTCACTGGTCCCTGCGATCTGAGGCAGGTGGCTTCAGCTCTCGATCCTCGTCTCTAAAGCAGGGGTCCCGCAGAACCCACCTTGCGGGCCAAGTTCTTAGAGCAGGCTGGCACATAGTAGGCACCTCGCTGGCCAGACATGCTGTCCTCCTTCCCCTGGTCAGTTGTAGCCCAGGCACTCACTGCCACTCTGTGTCTGTCCGTTTCCTGCGAGTTGCTCAACAAACACGGTGTCCTTTCCCGAGAGGCGGAGGGTTAGGAACAGCCGCGGCTCGGAGCCCCGCTCGGTGTCCACTCCACTCTGCCTCTCAGCTTGGCCCCTGCTCTGGGGAGCTGCACCCGCTGAGCTGAAGACGTTGCTGCCAGAGGCTTCCCAGTTTCTTGGGTGGGAGAACAGTGGCATGTCAGGCCCTGGGAGGGAGAACTGGGGAGAAGCTGGTGTGCCCCCGAAGGGGACGTGTCCTCTGCACCTGTGGCCCAGCTCTCTCTATGCTTCTCTAAGGTGGAAATGGCTGAGTACTTTTTATTTTTAACTTTGCGTCCTTGGGCCCTAGAGCATAGTCGGGGTTTAACAAATGTGTCGGATGAATGGATTTCTTATAAAATACAAGTCGTCACCCATCCTGCACCCCACCTTGCCTAAGCAATGATTGCTGTTTACTGTGGGCTGGAAGGCCAACTAGAAAAATCTATTTTTGATGCTATTTGAGGGGATAGATCATGGAGGTGAACCCCCCCAGGGCCCATGTTGCGTACCAGGGAGCTAGGAACAGTGGGGTTAAGGAGGTTCACACACACTAGGAGACAAGCGTGAGATGAACCAGCAATAGATAGAGAACCGCATGTAAGAGAGTCCCCCAAACACTGCCATCAGGAGCAGGGTGTTATCTGTCAGCCACTCAGGGCAAAGGGAACCCCGTGGATGCTGAAATAACAGGGAGTTTCTATCAGCTGAATCACTGTCGACAATTCAATACTCAGATTGTGGTTAAGAGTGCCTATGAATAAATTCTGAGGAGACCTCCTTTATGCTTGTGACTTTGGACAAGTGGCTTACCATCTCTGAACCTCAGTTTCTTGTCAGTAAAAGAAGGAAAGTAAATGTAGTGCATAGGATTGTTTTAAGAATGAAAACATGTAAATATATATATACTATGTTCAGCAAAGACTCTGGAGCATAAATACCATCTCCCTCCACTGTCCCTTTCTTGCTCCCACCCCCATTTCTCTTCTTTTTTAATGTCATAATTTGGTTATCCCTAGTGCTGCCTATTTCTAGCTCCTTATTCTAGACACAAGATACGTTTCACTTTTGACATGAATTGTAGTCAAGGGTCTTGTGTTGATCAACACATTTTGAGAAGTAATGTGTTATTGGGGGAGGGGAGGAAGATTTAACAACCAGCGTGGCATTTGCCACTTTGTCCTTTTCCTCCCCAAACAAGAGGCAGCGTAGAGACAGAGCCTCCCTCTGTCTGAGTCCTAAGTGGGATGAGACGGAGCAGAGCCCCAGCCAGCCCACACTGGACGCTCAGCATCTGTGAGCAGTAGGTCTTTGTTTGGCACTGGGGTGGACTTGTTACTGCAGCAGAGCCTGGCCCATCCTGACTGATACAGCTGAAAAGGTCATCACTCCGAGATACCTCCTAGTCTTTTCATTCCTTCAAGTGAGTGTGGTCAGAATTTTAGTGTTTTAGTCCTTTGCCTTGGCATGACACAGCTCACTGCCCATCCGTCTCTGTGCAGGTGTGAACCTCCATCAACATTTTATCAGGTGGTCTTCCAGATGCTTCTCTGTGATGGAGAGATAGATAGGTATTTTTTTTCCCCTTTACCTTTCTCTCAATAATAGAGTGTGGGCATCTTAAATATCAATAAGAGGACCTCTGCCTCGTCTTTTATAAGTGACTCTGCCACCATTTATCTAATGGATCCCTTTCTGGTGGACACTTAGGTCGTGTCCAGAGTTTTGCTATTATCCACACTGTGATGGATGTTGCTGTGTGGGCCCCCTGGGCATCTGTCCAGGCATCTCCTGAGGACGAATTCCTAGAAGTGGAGTCGCTGAATCAGGCAAAATTGTTTGGAATGAAAGAGGAGAAGAGGGCTGCGGTCTGATGGGGCAGAGATCCTTTTTGACTTAAGGACGGCCCTCAAGGGCTAGACTACAGGAAGAAAGAGACGACAGGGCGCTTGCGGCTGGGCTGGAAGGCTGGTGGGAGTGGGAGAGGGGTGAGGCGGTGGAGAGGGGTGGTTTTAGATGAGCCTCCCCGGGGCAGGCCAGTTGCAGGTGGCGGCTGTGGTTTGTGTCTAGCCCAAAGGTGACAGGCGCTTTGTGCCCATGGTCCCGTTGGCGCCTCTCCAGCACCTTCTGAAGGGAGGCTCTGTCCCCATTTCACGGGGGAGCAAAGGAAGGCCTGGAGAGGAAGTGGCCTCATCTGTTCCCGGCGTGTGGCTCGGACAGCAACCTGGCCCACCTGGCCAGCCGGGCCTCCCGTCTTGGCGATACACCGTCTTTTCTGAGTGGTCTTGGAATGAAGAGATGCTCAGAAATGAAGACAGGTCACGTGTGACTGCTTCGTGAACCTTCGCTCCAGCTCCGCGCCAACTCCCAACGGCAACAGCTCGGATGGGACCTCCGTGAGCCACCCCAGAGCCTCGGCTGTGCTGTGGAGCTGTGGCAGCCCGAGTCGCTTGTGCCGGAGCGAACTGGACTCCCTGACTGGACAACAGAGCGAGGCCTGTTCTTCTGACGTGACCCATGGGAGGGAGCTGCTCATGCCATCGAACCCCCTTTCTCTGTCCCCTTCTGCCCACACCTCTGCCCACCACCCCATCCTGACCCCCCTGCAGAGCCCGGAGCCCAGACACAGGCAGGGCGTCTCGACTTCTGTGCTCAGGGAGGGGTTCTTTCCCAAGTCCCCTGCCCGCTCCTCTCGCTGCCGGCAGGGGCCATGTGGCAGGTCTGAGCCGGCCACTGCCAAGGGAAGGGCCCAAGGGCCTGAAAGAACCAGGACTGACCTCTGAGTGAGTTGGGGGACACAGGTAGACACCCCGCGAGGTTAGTGCGGGAGGAGGGAATGGCCGCTGGGAGGGCCCCCTGTGTCTGCCGGCTCCCCGACCAGCTGGCCACGTGAGCACAGGGGTGGGCCTCCTCCCCCGTGTCCCTGCAGGCCGGCCCCGGGTTTGGTGCGGGGCAGGTGACAAGGAAGATGCCGGTTGACAGGATGAATGAAGTGACTCAGTCGCTGTTTCCGGAGGCTCCATCAAACCTCCAACCTTGAGATTTCCGGCGCACCAGCATCAGTCTTGGGGAGGGACTGGGCGTGGCAGAGGGCACAGAAGCAGCTCTGCCCTCCGAGGCGTTGCAGTTATGGGGAAACCGTGAGCTAAAACGCAGACTGGACGTGCCCCGGCGGTAACGCCTCCTGCGTGCCCAGGGAAGCGGGGTGGTGCTCGCTGGGGGCAGAGCCTGCGGAGAGGGGGCAGGCAGCGGGACGGCGGTGGGCCCTCAGCGGGCGGAGGGGCCAGGCACCGCTGCGTCCTGCTGTGTGCTGGGCGTCAGCTCGCGCTCCTGCCGCGCCTGTGTCTCAGCACGCCGGCCGGTCCACCCCCCTCTGCAGATGGGGAAGCTGAGGCCCGCAGGGCGAGGCTGCTTGCTGACGTCACAAAGCCAGGAAGCTGGAGTTGGTTGAAAAGCAGATCTGTTCTGAAAAGCTGGCTGCCCTCTGCCGGGGGGCCGGGGGCCAGGGAGGGCAGGGCTGAGTGGGATAAGGGCCTGGAAATCCCCAGGAGCCTGAGGTAGGCCTGGGACCGTGGAAACCCAAGCAGAGAGCCCGAAAGAGGCGACATGGACAGCAGGGCTTGGGCTGGGTTGAGGCATCCCGTCTTCGGGTGGGCTCAACAGCCGTGTGACCTTGGACAGGGCCCTCTCTTCCCCATGCCTCGTTTCTCCAGCCGCAATGCTGCCAGCAGGTCCCGCCTCCACCTTTGAACTTGACTTCCCAGCTTGGCCCTCCAGGCTTCGTCTGTAAAGGGGGCGGCCTGGCTGACCAGCATCCTCTTCCTTTGCAGACCTGCACTAGCACGCGGTGGAAGGGAAGGCTACCGTGACAAGGGACTGGCAGAGGGAGTGTCTGGGGGCCTTTGCTCAGGGAAGCAAAGGAAGAGAAGGGCAGAGGATGGAGGGAAGAGTAAGGAGGTGCCGGAAGAGACTGAGCCACCAGCAAGGACCAGGCAGGTGTGCGAGCCTCGGGCTGGGTGATGTGGGGGTGGCACGAGGCGACGGGCGGGGGCCGTGTGAGGCAGACGCTGTTGAGAATGGCCGCACCTGAGACCTGCCCCGGTCGCCGGAGAACCAGAGGCGAGAGAGGGATCAATCACCGTTCTCCCCGGTACTTGGTACCTGGGGGGCCAGGCTTGGAAGAGCGTGTTCAAAGACCGAAGCAGGATTTCTCCAAAGTTTGCAAGAACGCTGCAATTATGCCTGAGAACATGTCTACGAAATCCCCTCGAAATCTATTTTTGGGCACTAGGTTTTATAACCAGAGTCAGAAATTGAGTGGAAGTGTGTGGGAGGCTGACCCTGGACAGCTTCCATGTTGGAGCGGAGGGAAAGGCGTATTTTTAACCGCAAACACCGTGTTTCCTAGGGTGACACCGGGGAGGAGGAGGCAGCTTCTCCACTTTGGGCTTCTCACCCACTGTCATGTCTTTGACAGAAGTTGCTAAAGTTCCTTACTCAGAGTGGGTGGCGGGGGGCTGGGGATTGAGCGGAGGAACTTGTCTGGGACTTCCATCTCTTGGGCAGAGGCAGCTGGGACTTCCTTGGCTGGAGACTGCGGCCCACCCGAGCAGGAACCCCGTGCGGCCGGAACGACGGCTGGAGACGTCGGCGCGTTCTCACTGCATGACCCAGGCTCGGCGCCATCGGTGCCAGCAGCTGACGAGCGTGACGAGCATGCACACCAGCGGGGCGGCTCCCAGCCGGGCTGGCTTCCCCCCGGTCTGGAGCAGGCAGGCAGCCCCGCGCGCCGTGGGCCGGCCCACACGTCCAGGGTTGGCTGGCCCAGGACTGGCCTTGGGCCATCTCGGCAGGGGAGACTCATATCTGCTCCAGGCGTGTCTCCTCCTCGGCCTCTACCTGGGCATGTGTGGCAGTGAGGCACAGGGCAGCCCGAGTCCTCAGCCCCCTGGGCTTGGCGTGCCGGTGAGCAAACCAGTCTCTGCACCGAGGGATTGCACGCAGCAGAAAAAACAGGGTGGACCGTGTGCCTGTGAGCCAGCAGGCTGTCTCCAGAACTCCGCACAGTGAGCAGAGCAAGCCGGAGAACGAGGCCCGCAGCCTGCAGGGCTCTGTAAAACAAAGAGGCTCTGTGAGATAGGGGCGCGGCCGGCCTCCGGCCTCCTACGTGCACAAGCCAGCTCACCCGCGGGCACGGAAGGCCCACCGCTCACGTCTGGCTGTTTCATCCTGGCAGTGCCCCTAGACTAGAGCCGGTGATCCCTCAAAAACGGGAGGCATGTGCAAATGGTCCCTGCTCTCCAGGTGGGCCAGGGGAAAAACGGGGTGCGCCCACAGGCAGCTCTCGGGCCGGCTCGTCTGCGCCCCCGCTGGTGTGGGGTGGTTTCACGATCTCATGGTTCGAGATGCCCGTGTGCCTGCACATCGCCATCATCCTTCTGCCAAAAGAGGACGAGCTGCTGTCAGGCCGCAGGCCCCGCGTTGGCTCTAAGCAGGCGACGGAGGGCTGGAGGCCCGGGGGCCGTCAGGACACGTGGACGTGCCTGGAGCCGCTGAGTGCCCAGGGCGCTGCGGTTCTCTCTGCTCTGTGCTCAGCCCTCGTGCACGGGGTGCGGGAGCTGGGGGCTCCCGAAACCCACCGTGTCCCTTCTCTCCCCACCCCCCCCGTGGGGCTCAGCGTGGAACACAGAACAGACCCGTGGGCACCGCCTGCTGAGTTGATGTGAGCAGCATTTTGTAAGAAGGCAAGTTCTGAATCGTCACCCGCCGGTCACACTCGTGCAGCACGTAGCTCTTCAAGTAAGACGGATGCAGGCCCGTCCTCTCGAAGCGGCACAGAGTTTATCTGGAACACAGCCAGCAGGACGCCGAGACGCACGGTAGTTCACGCTCTCGCGCCCGTGCTCGCAGTGCAGTGCCTCGAGGGTCTGCGTGGAGCCCGCCCGCGCCTGGGCCTGGGCGGTGGCTCGGCTCCCGCTGCGGAAGCAGGCACACGACCCCCCGCTGTCTCCAGGACCACGTTCCGGGGGCGTGCTTGTCGTGACACCTGCGGTCGCCCCAGAGGACCATAAATCACCAGGTGCCGGCCATGACGGGAGACGTGAAGATGGTCTCAGCATCGCCGAGGGAATCCCCAAATACGGGCATGGGAAGCTGTGCTGGTGACCCGACGGGTGCCCTCGTCGGCGTCTCCGCCCCCAGGTCCTTGTGCACGTGCGTCTCCCCGCTGCGGACAGCGGCTGCGGGGCCTGCTGCCTGCCTGCAGCCTCGAGCCTCCGCGCCCACGAGCAGATATTAGTGAATGACGGAGGGGAGCGGCAGGACTGGGACAGCTGCTATTTCAGGCTCCCTCTGCGCTAACCGTCTACCCTTTGAGCAGAAATCGAAGTCACGTTGGCTTGAATTTTGTGTGCTGGCCAAGTTCCAGCTCCTCGAGCTTCATGCCTTGTAAAGATATGCAGATTTTGAATTAATAAAAAGAAAGCAGCTACGGCGGAGACCCATTCTCTCTCCCGCTCTTTCTGGCTCACTGCAACCGTGTCCAGCCAGCCCGTCGGTTGCGGTCAGCGCGACCTGGGCTTGGCCAGCCTGCTCTGTCCGTGACCTCTCCGGGTCTCCAGTTTTATTTTGTAACTATAAAATGGGGGTTGGTGGGCAGCATTGTTGAAAGATTAAGCCAGAGCCTGTGTGGGGGAGTTCCCAGCCCCGTACCCCTCTCCTTGATAACAGAACTCACCCTCCTCCCTGCATTCTTCCTAGGAAGAACGTGGGCTCGGGTTTGGGTGCGGGCTGTTGGGTGACGGTGGAACCCCATATTGCTGGCTTCCTCTGCCTGAGGCCCGGGAGGACGAACATGTCCCTCTGTCTAGCTTGGTGCTCGGGCCTGGTGACAGGCAGTGGGGGTGTGACACTCTGGAGGCCAGGCGCCTCCAGAGGCAGCTGCGTACGGCCGTGGGGGCCCTCCTGGTGTCGTGGGCCGCTAGCCTCGGACGCTGTGCCCAGCTGACAAAGAAAGTGACCTGTGTTCAGGTCAGACTCTCAAAGAGCAGCCACCTGCTTTCTTGGGTGAAAACCTGAGCGTGCGTCCCCTGGGGGCGGAGGGCTGTGTCGGGCTCAGGCAGAGACTGGTGTGGAGCTCCTGGGGACAAACTAAGCGGGGTGCCTCGGGTGAGATGCCTGAAGCCCCACAGAGGTGCCCCTCGGCCGTGGGTCCAAAGAGCATAGCTGGAGCAGCCGGCAAGCCTGGGCTCCCCACAGCTGCTGGACCCGTGGGAAGGTGGTAAAGAGGGGGCCCTATGGCCCTCTTGAGGGTCCGCATGCCCGGGGTGCCTCCTGCAGGGCGTTGTCCACCATTTATCACACGGTGGCCCAGTTTACAGGTGCGCCCCAGGCAGCTAAGGAACCTCCCAGAAGTCACGGAGCCAGCGTGACCAGACCAGGCTTGCCCTCATTTCCCAAGACCTGTGCTGTTTCCCTTCTTGTTTTGAAAGAAAGCCCCATTCTCACTTGAAACCTCTGGTCGGGAAGAACTGGGGGCCTGAGCAGGTCTGGGGGAGCGCCTTCGCGCGGCGGACGGTCAGTGAGGCGCAGCGAGCACCCCTGCCCGCTCTGCGCAGATGCCCACGGCCGTGAGCAGGGGTGGCTCTGGGGCTGGCTGAGGCCGGGCTTTTAGGACTTGACTCGAAGACTTTTCTAGAATGTGTTTGCGCATCTTTCAGTTCCTAACTGGTTGAGAACTTGCACGCCCTGACGCGGCCCTTCGTAAGTGAATAGTGTCCTCTAGGGCGTCCCTGGTCTCGCTGCCCTCCCGTGAACACGGGCTCTGCGCCCCTGGACGCCGGTCTCTGTCTCTGGTTCATGGTTCTGAGAAAATTTCTGTGCCTATCACACAGTCAAAGCATCGAACGGAAGGGATGTAAGCTCAGTGAAGAGCTGAGTGAGTGGCCAGAGCGAGGCTCTGGAACTTGAGAAGCCTCAGCGTCCTCACCTGTGGAACGGACAGTGTCGGACCAGCTGGAGGAGGACCCGGGCTAGGGAGATACATGTCCACGTTTGTCTATGTGTCTGTCCATCCATCCATCCACCCACACGCCTGCCTGCCCATCTGTGCACCCATCTGTCCCTCCATTCATCCATCCACCCCGTCTACCTGTTCACGGACCCACCTGTTTGTCTGTCCATCCACCCCTCTGTGTGTCCGGCCGTCCACCCACCCACCCACCACGCACGCGTCCCTCGGTCAGTTCCGGCCTGCGCGTGCTTAGTGTCAGCTGTCACGGGGCTGTGGCTCGAGGTTCCAGCTCTCCCGAGGGCTCACTGGCAACTGTTCATCTCGAAGGCTCCTGCAAGAGTTGTGTTTGGCCTGTTGCCTCAGCCCCAGAGGGTAAATAAGTCGTCTCTTGAACTCGCTCCCTCCGGTCCCCTGCCCTGGGCTGCACTGCTGCAGCGTAAGTGTCCCGAGCCCTTTGCTGCCCCGTGGCTTGCGGGCATCCTCTGCGCGGGCAGGGCGGGCTTGGGGTGCCGGTGTCTGCAGGCAGGACCCACCTTCTGTTTCGATCTCGCTCTGTGATCTCTGGGGCCGGCCCTGCGCTCCATCTCTAGGATGCCTTTGCGTGTGCAGCCGCCTCGTTCTCCCTCTGGGGCCGCTGGCTCTGCCCACGCAAAGCCTGCGGCCGGGAGAGAGTGCAAGGGATGCCTGGACAGCAGCAGAGTGGCCAGTGGGGGCGGGGCGCTCGTATCCACCCGCCTCCCCTGCAGAGGACGAGGTCTTGTTGTTTACCAGCAGCCACTGGTTGGCAGGTCCTGGGGGCTCTGGCCCAGGGCACAGCGGGAGTGGGAGAGGCGCTTTCAGTGAAGGCGGGAAGGAAGCGCTTTTGTGCTGAGTAGGACTTCCCGCCCTTCCTATAGTAAGCAGGTTAGAATGACCTTTCCTTTGTGATGCTGATGGCTGATGTCATGTCGAAGAAGGTTGTTGTTTTTTTTTAATATTGCATCTTGGTGACACTAGATGGATTGGCTCATGTTTTTGGTTGACAGCTTGGCTGGTTTTGCTTTGCCTTTTGAATTTTACTGGCCCGGGACAGCCCTGTGCCTGGGAGCTCTGAGCTAGTGTGTTTGGGGGAGCGGGGGGCTCATCTTCTTAGTGATAGCAACAATTCCCTGTTGTCCCAGGGCAAGGGTGAGAAAATGGGGTGCGGAGAGGTGCTTCTCCGAGTTCCTGATGGCAAGGGCGAGTGTGAGCTCCGTTCTCTAAGCCCTGCCCAGGCCTGCCCTGCCCCCGCCCAGGGCTCTCAGAGGGCGAGCCTGGCCCGGTGGGGAGCTGGGCTCCGCTCCCCCTCTATGCCGAGGGACTTGGCCTAACTCGCGGGAGCGGCTCGGCCTGTGGACCCAGCGCTCCTGGGGCTGGTCGGCCCTCGCCCCCTCCTCGGCGCCCCGCACCACCACGGCGGGAGAGCTGTGCGGGCGTTTCACCCACACAAGGAGGCTCGAGCAGCCTTAAATGGCAGCCCACACGCAAGCTCGCAGGGACGTGCCCCTTCCACTGCCGCTCATCCCAGCCCCGGCCCGGCCAGGCGTGCCAATGGCCTGTGTCTCGGCGCGCAAGCACTTGGTGGGTCTGTGAAGTGACTTCACGGGTTTGGCTGCCTCTGTCGGGGCGGGTGGCCTGGCGAGGGCTGGCCGGCCAGGGGTCAGTCCAGCCAGGGGCTGTGTCTGGCCGAGGGGCCTGTGCCTTCCTTCCTTCCCCTCTGAGGCCGGTTTCGCTTCTCTGGTGCTCTTGGAGAACTCGGGTCATCTGGGGCAAGCCAGTGGGACAAATCTATAACTCAAATGGCGCGAGACTCGTCTCTGAGTCAAACGTTTCCCTTTTGGACCTTGGGCAGTAGGAATTCGAGACACAGGACAGAGCTGAGCGTGGGCTGCAGGGAGGCTGGTCCTTGCTCTGGGCTTGTGCTTTCGGGAGTCTCGGGACGGTGGGTTCTGAGAGCACGTGCACCTCTTGGAGTTGGGGTGTCCAGCCCGCCCGGGCCCTGGGCCCACGGCTGAGCTCGTCAGAGCCCCCAGACCCGGTTCCCAGAGCGCTGAGGGCCCCTTACGTCTTGTCCGCAAGGTGTTCCCGATCCCCTCGAGGTGGGCCGAGGCCTCTCTCACAGCAGGAGAAATAGAGGCCGGGAGAGAGAGGTGGGGGGAAGCAGGTACTGCCCTCGCAGGGGTCGTCGTGTGGGTGATGTACGGCTGACTCGGGACAGTGCATATGTGTGCTTATGTGAGCTCACACTCACACACGTTCACACACACACACATGCTCAGATGCTCACACTCACACACAGGCTCACACACACGCTCAGACGCTCACACTCACACATTCACACACTCACACTCAGACGCTCACACACGCTCAGATGCTCACACACACGCTCACAATCACACACGCGCTCAGACGCTCACACTCACACGCTCAGACGCTCACACTCACACATTCACACACACGCTCAGACACTCACTCTCACAAACATGCTCAGACGCTCACACACACACGCTCAGACGCTCACACACACTCAGATGCTCACACACACACGCGCGCGCACACTAAGCAGAACCAGGGCTTGGCAGATAGGAGGGAGCCAGCGCATCCCGGCCCCGATGTCGTTCATGTCCCCTCTTCGCCTCCCAGCTGGGAGCTGGCAGATGTCTTGAGTCCCAGGAACCTTTTCTCGCTATCATTTTATCACTTAGTTCTTTGTTTTTTCACCAAGTCGTCTTAGAGCAAAGTTCCTCAAAGTTGTTTCCAGATGATTCTAACCGGAAGAAATCAGTCTTAGCCTGAACATCCTTGGAAGGCCCCGACCCTGATCCTCGCTCGTGCAGAAGCCCGGGCCCTCCTTGACCCTCCCGCGGCACCATGGGCGGCACTGAGGCCCTGGTGGCATCAGACACCTGCTGGACGCTCACTCGGTGCTCACGGCAGCCGCAGGAGGGGCTCGTCTGGTTCCCAACTTAGGGACGGGAGACCGGGGTGCAGAAGGCTGACTGGCCACGCCAGGCCACTGGGAGAAGCAGGACGGGGTCCCCCAGCCCGGGCTCTCTGTCGCTCAGGCGCCCGCGTCCCGGGCTCTCCCGCGTAGAAGCTCCTTCCCTGTGCCGCTCTCGGGCCAGGCGCAATGTGCCGGCCGCGGGCCTCTGTTCTCGGCTCCGTGTGCCCTCGAGGACAGCGTCTGCCCGCCCAGTGGGGTCTCGCCTATACCCCAGGCCCCGTGGGCTCTTTTCCCCTATTTGTAAAATGAGCGTGTCAGGTCCGTCAGCACCACCGTGTTCCAGAACCGGAAGCTTCTATCATGGGGCCTGACTTCTTCCATTCTTAGCTTCGTTTGGAGGACGCAGAAGGCTGTTGGGAAATGCCCTCGATTTGCTTGTGTGGGCAGGTGTGAGGCCGCCGTGGGAACTGAGAGGCACCTAACACGGCGGCAGGGCCTGAAGTGCTCTGTGCTTGCCAGAAAAGAGAAGGGGCCGTTCTCTGGAGACGCTCGTCACGGGCCCTGTCCCCATGGCCCGCACGGCCATCTGTGGATGCTGAGAGTCCCGGGCCTGGCACTTCCCTGTGGGCACTGGCACCACCTCTCTGAGCTCCCACAGCTCCCCCCAGACTGAATAAGGACACACCCAAGATCCTAGGCCAGTGGGGACCAAAAAGGAGGGGAGGGAGGCAGGATGGGGAGCACGAGGTGGCGCGAGTGTTACTGACTTGAGCCGGGGGAGGGGAGCGAGAGGCCTGAGGCAACAAAGTCCCCAGCTCAGGTGAACCTGCCATGTCGAAGGTCGCCCTGCGGTACCTTCAGTTAGAGTCCAGATGTCAGAGAAGGCGACGTTTCATCTAGAAATGGGAAGCCATTGATTTGGGGCCTCCGGACAGGCCACTCTGGAGCAGAGCAAGGTTCCTGGCTGCAGAGGTTGGCCCTACGAGAAGGGGCGTTCTGCACACACGCGGCGACCCGTGCGTGTGCCGAGTTTGTCCACACCCGTGCACACGTGCCCAGCCCCAAGCCCAGCGAGGACGGAGCAGCCCGGCTCAGCTGTGAGAGCAGGTGGGCAGGGTGAAGCCCACTCTCAGCCCAGCGTGTGCGCGCCGGTGCGTGTGGCTGCGCCTTAGTCACGCCCGCGGGCTCAGGTGGGCGAGCGAGTGCCGTTGGCCGAGGGCGGCGCACGTGGACCGGAGACACCGGCCCCGCGCCTCGAGGGACGCCAAGTGCTCGCTCTCCAAGAGCCATTTCTCCAAAACCCACAGCTCGGCTCTGCTTGCTCAGCCGCCTTCTTGAGGTGATCTGTCTCGTTCTGCGCCTCTTCACGGCCCGCCTGGCCCCAGCAAGCACACTTATTAGCTGGACTCCAGGGAACAGATGTGACTCCCTCAGCCGGCATCTGCTGTTGCTGGAAAGCAAGCCTGGGGCCCTGCCACTCAGGGGGTGCCCCATGCGGTCCTCGCAGCACCCCGAGAAGATGGCAGGGGAAGCGCCCCCACCACACCGATGAAGAACCGGCCCAGGAGCAGAGCCTCGGAGAAGCAGAGCTCCCTGGTGGCCTGCACTGAGAGCCAGCCAGCGGGTGCTCCCAGGCCCCCTCGAGCTGCCGGGACCTGAGGCTGGGCTTGCCCCCCTGCCCCTGGAACCTGGCCCCCCGACCTGACTGTCTTCAGGATGAACCAGAGAGCAGAAACAGCCGTCATCTTGACTCTGTCACCGGAAAAGCGACAGGCCCGCCCATGGACAGATGGGGGAGCTTGTCGCTCGCTCAGTCAGGGTGACCTCTGCCGCGGCCACCGCCGCCCCAGACCTGCTCCAAAGGCTGGACCTGAGCCGGCCAGGTGCGCCCCTCGCCTTAGAAGTCACCTCCAGAAGCCGGGTCCCCCTGTCCCCAGACAGCCTGACCGTGCTCAGTCTTCACGTCATGTCCACCTGAGTGTCCAGTGGCACGTAGTGCCAGGCCCAGGGTGGGCGCCGTAATAGAGCGCTGTCGTTGAGACAGTTAATTGTGGGGTCCTGGGGGACGGTATTTAATGGGACTCTTCCAGCTGCTGGTGGCCGAATCACAGCACGAGCCAAGCAAAAAGTGGGCTCACCGGCTCGTGCAGCTGCAGGGCCCAAGGGCGGAAGGTGTCGGGTAGAGCTGGACCCAGAGGCTCGAGATGGCAGGAGGGCTCAGGCCCCCTCTCCTCCCCCCTCCCGGCGTTGGCTGTTCTCAGGGGTCCTCTCCCTGTGCTGGACCCACGGCCACCGTGGTTGTGGGCTGAAGAGGCTCTTGCAGGCGGTTTAGCAGTTCAGACAGAAAACCGTCTCCCCACGCCCCTGTCCGTAAAGAAAAATCTCACGGGAGGCCTGGGACTGGCCCAGCGCGGGTCACGTGATCTCAGCTTAACCCAGTCACTGCGGCCAGAGCGCTGGGCTGTGACTGGCCAGGGCCAGCACCGTGACTGGCAGCTTTGCCCAAGCCCCAGGGGACAGACGGGGCAGGGGCCCTGCTTTGCTGGAGCCGGGGCTTGGAGCAGGGAGCTCACTGCTGGCAGACGAGGTTTCCAGAGCGGGCAGTCGGTAGGACGGTCTAATAAAGCGTGTGCAGCGAGCGGCAGCACTTTGGGCGGAAATGCAAACTGCGGCAAGGAGGTCTGTTTTCTAGGATGACTCACCAGCCTGGAAAGCGGCTGCAGCCTCGCAGGAGCCGGTCTGCCACGCCCCTGCAGGCGGCGGCCACTGCGAAGCCTCAGGGTCAGGGCCACCCACGCGCCGCTCTGAGAAGTGGGCAGCGGTCAGCCCCGGGACTGACGCCGGTTCCGTCCTCCGGCCCAGGAGGAAGCTCCCGCGTCACACTTCTCTGCGCCCGCCCCCCGCGCTCCTTCTCTGACCCGGCCTGGGCTTGGGCCGTGGCTGCTGTGGCTTCTCATCCGCCATCCCCTGAGGGGCGGCCTTGGTTTTCTCTCTGTACAGGGGGCCTAGTGGCTGCCTGGCCAACAAGGCCTCGTGAAGGTCACATGAGGTCGTGGGCGCGAGGGCCGCAGCGGAGTGTCCACAGGCACCTGATGGCCCTGACTGGTGACCGTGTGTGTTCGACTCCCCTGGTAGGGCGTCAGGCCCAGTGCAGGGCTGCATGCACGCAGGGGGTGGGGGCTCCCGGTCTGGCCCTCGCTCCAGTTCACACTGCTTCCCACCAGGAGCCCTGTGTGGACAGGTGCCCTGCCAGCAGCCGCCGGGCCCACAGCTGGCTTTGGACCCCCGGCCCCTCCTTGAGCGAATGCCACTCAGAGCTGGCTGACCCAGAATGGCCACTCAGAGCCGGCTGACCCGGACCTGGCACACAGGACCCGGAACGTCTTGTGTTTCTCTTGGATTTATCCCCCCAACCCCCATAGCCGGCCCTGTTCCTGCCCCACTTGGGACTCCTCGAACTCAGAGGCCACAGTCCCCCTGCCCCCAAGTCTGTCCTCGCCACGGACCACCGGGCAGCTGCTCTGTTTTCCCAGAAAGCTCTGGGTTCACACTACTAATTTAAAGGCAGGTTGCAGTTCCTGAGCATTTCCCGTGGCACACATTACCTGTCCGGACTCACCTACGTGAGCGGCACTGAGGTAGATAGGTGCTACTGTCATCTTCGTTCTATGGCGGAGAACCGAGGCACAGAGAAATTAAGTAACTTCCCCGAGGTCACACAGCCAGTGAGTGGGGAGGCTAGGATTTGAACCCAAGTCTGTGTGCTCCAAAGCCCATGTTTTGGGCCGGTAACGGATGGGACACCTCACAGATTCCTACCTGCTATCTTAGGTTTTCTTCTTGGGGCCTGAGGTGACACATGCATTTGAATGGAGTCAGTGTCAGAGGCAGGACAAGGGTTTCAGCCCTGGTGACAGACACAGATGGCAGGTCTTCATCCAAAGCTTTGTAAGGCATGGCTGGGACCCGTATCCCTAGGGCCTACCCACTAGTGTCTGACGCCATGGAGTCAGTGTGAGCTGTGGAAAGAACATGGAATACAGAAGTGGAGTCCTTATGAATTCCTACTCATCCCTCATGGCCCAGCTCCGGTGCTGCGGCCTCAAGGGAGTCTTCCTTGACTGCCCCGGACAGTCTGTCGCCCTGTACTGCCAGCTGTCCGCTCAGCTGATGAGAGCTGTCTGAGCACGCTGTGTGCCTGGAGAGCAGAAGTTTCTTTAGCCAGCTGCAAATTCTCAGATGCAGGGACCAGATTATCGGCTAGTTTGCTGCGGGCTTTGGAGCCAGACTTGGTCCCCCTTACTGGTAACGTGACTTCAGGCAAACTCCTTCGCTTTGGTAAGCCTCCGTTTTCTCCCCTGCAAGCCAGCCTAAACAAACTGCCTGCCTTCCAGAGTGCGGTTGTAAGAGCTGTGAGTTATTCTCTGAACCTGACAGGCTCCCAGTCACTGTGGCCAGGTAGCTGGTGACTCACATCTCAGCGGTCCTGGGGACCGTGTCTCGTCTGTGTCTTGGCACCGCAGCGCCTGCACCCAGAGGCGCCCCGGGCGTGTTTGTGTGAACAGGAGAGCGTCTGTGTTGGGCACGTTACTCCTGCCTCCCCGCTTTTGTGCAGACTCGGCGCGGGGGAGGGGGGGGCGTGCAATGCCTTGGAAACAGGGACACATCCTCTGCAGTGGAGAGCTTGGGGGCCAGCCTCAGACAGGGCCTGAGGACACCCTCTGTTCTCTGGGAAGCCCACATCTTCCCAGGAGCTCTGCTGCGGAAGAAGGTGAGAAAAACAGCTTCCACAAATCAATGAGAAAGAATTACCCCACCCGTTCCTCGCGTGCGGGAGGCAGGCGGCGACACCTGGGAGGGCTGCCCCGCTGGTCGCAGCCTGGCTGGCATGTGGAGGACAAGCGCCAGTCTGCTCTCTGGGGAGCGCTGGGTAACCTGTGCAAGAAGACACCACTGGCGAGGCCTGACTGGGCGCTCGTGGCCGCACGTCCCTGCAAGGTTGGGGGCAGCCGAAAGGACTCAGTGAAGACGGAAATCCCGCAGGGGCAGATCTTAGCTGCCCTGAACACTGCTGCCAGCCCCCCAGTTTCCAGAATCCTCAGAGCCCTTGGACCCCGACAGCAGCAGGGAACAGAGGCCTGCTCATAAGGCACCCTGTTTACCCAGGGCAAAGTCTGGTCTGCGGAGCAAGTTGGTGTTTGGAGACGGGATTCTTCGGTGCAAGGGACGGTCGAGATTTCTTTTCAAGACGCACAACAGGGTGTAACTCACACCGCCGGTTCGTGCGTTCCGTCACTTGGCTAGTGTTTCTCGTGTGCCTGCTATGGCGCTGGAGCTCCAGCAACGAACAAGCCAAGCACCCCTCAAGGAGCTGGCTTGCCACAGACATTCACTCGTGCACCTGCTTCAGAAATAAAACGACGGCATCAAACCATGCTGCTCACTTATGCAGAACCCCTTTGCCTTTGCTCCCGGCGTGCCCTGGAGGTGCCGCCTCCCGAAGTTGGGGCGCGCCGTTCTCAGGCGTCTGCACACTCCAGCATGTGTGCGTGTTCTCAGCCGCCTGCCCGAGACATCACGCTGCCCGTGGCTTCCCACGCTCACTGCGGCTCGAGGCTGCAGCGCGCTGGGGCGTGAGGCTGCAGCTGCTCTCGGGCGGCCGTGGGCAGCACCCTCCTGTGCCGTGGCTGCGGGCGGCGTGCCCGTCTGCCTCCTGCAGGGGCGCCATCCCCATGCCGCGGACATCCCGCGGCCGCCGCTGTGCCAATGCGCCAGAGGCTCTCTCTCCCCTCGGTCTTGGACTTCTCTCTCGTCCCCTCTGGATTCTGCCCCAGCCGGACAGGAACCGGAAGCCGTGATTGTCTCCCCTTCAACTTGTCTATGTGACTTGATGGTTCCCAGTCACACGTGTGGGCAGGAGAGCTGGGGCGAGGTGGGGCGTCGGGCTCAGCCTCTAGGACCGCGATCCAGGCTGCAGCCAGGGGCTTCTCTGCACCTCCGGCTCCCGCGCGCGAGGGCGAAGTCCTTGTGTGGTGGGCGTGGGTTCTGCAAGCCAGCAGGAGAAAGAGGCCGCAGGCCCTCCCTGAGGGGCCCCCCATCATGTCAGCATCCTCTGCCCAGACAGACCGCGCGGACCTTCATCTAGAGCCGGCCTACCCGTACCCTTAATTACCCCTGCAGAACCCCTTTGCCTTTGCTCTGCAACCTGGCGGACTGCAGGGCCATGCCCCCCACAGCCACAGGCCCAGCCCACGCTTAGGGTAGGGGTGACGGGGGCGTCTACACCAGGGGAGACCTTGGGGCCATAGGGTTCTGCCCATCTCAGGCCGGCACCATTTGAACTCGGTAAAGGGAATCGGTTAACCAGGGACACTCTGCCAGGTATGTGCACGTGGTTCCCACCCGCCCCACCACCCCACAGGGGACTCCTGAGAGGTCTGAGAGGGAGGGAGGGAGGGCTGCTCCCTCGAGGGAGGCCCGTGGTGGTCAGCCCCTGCCGCTGTCTCTCTGACCGGGAGTCTGAGCCACACCGCCGGAGGCAGCCCCAGCGGTCACCAGGGCCTGTGACAGCCACATCCCTGGCCGCAGGGGGAGGCGGCTTCTGAGAGCAGAAACCAGGGCCTGCTTCTCCTTCTGTCTCTCTCCTTCCCTCACTCTTCCTCCTTCCCCTCCTCTCTCCCTCTCTCCCTCCCTTCCTTCTTCATCGAACTCAGAAAGTGCCAGAACCCTAGGCTAAAGTTCAGTGGGTCATAAGAACAAAACACACGCTCTTTGACCGCAGGAAGAAGAGACGGGTGGAAAGCAGATAAACTCATAAAGACGGCATCGCAGACTGGTTTGGGGTTATGGAAGAGAAGCCTGTGCTGCCGTGGGAAAGGGCTGGGGCGCCAACATTCGCTGCGGCCTCGGCAAGCAGCACCTGTGCCAAGGCCTGGAGACATGGCCATGAGCATAGGGAGGCGTGGGGAAGGGCATTCCGGGCAGAGAGCTACGGCACGTGCAAAGGCCGGAGCTGGGAACCGGGCGGAAGCAAGGCCCCAGGTGAGGCGTCAGTGAGCGGAGAGGGGAGTCGGGCCAGTCACCAGGACCTTGCTGTTCTGAACGGCAGAGCCGGGAGCTGATGGATGAGCGGCCCTGCCTCGGGTCAGGGCCAAGTGGCCAAGGTCTGAGAGAGAGTGAAAGCAGGCTGAGATCGCTGGCTTCTAGGCCGTGCCTGGATCCTGGAAGGCTTACTGCTAACCTGGGGAGGGATTCCAGTGGGTTCGGGACCGTGTTCTTCCAGTAGGAAGCATGGGCCTGAGCGTTTTACTTCTATGGAAGTAATCAATCACACGTGCTACAGATACATGTAGTCACGTAGCTGAATCTCCCAGGGACTGCTGAGTGAAAGAAAACAAAGCCAAAAGGAACCTCACTGAATGATCCCATTCATGTGAAGGTCAACAGCAGGCAGAACTAATCTGTGATAACAGCTCAGGGGCTGAGGGCTGGGCCAGATGGGCACAAAGGGGCTTCTTAGAGGCTGGTTGTTCCTGTGTTTCGCCTGGGAGTGGACACGTGCTATTTGGTTGGTGAGACCACAGCACCAGTCACTTCCCTGCGTGTCCGGGAGAAACGCTATGTACCATCTGAAGTGGGTATAGTGCATAGTGCTCCCTCCAGCTTGTGGGTGTGGGTCACAGCATCACCCGGGTGTCCTCCTGCCTGGAATGGTTCGTGTGAGTCTAAGCGTGAGGAACAATGAAAGGAATCCAGAGGAAGGGACTTCTGCCAGGTAGCAGAACTGCAAGGAAGAAACAGTCTGGAGCGCATTCTAAATCAAAGCAACATAACAACTGAGCCCAGTGTATGACCGTGGAGAGGGAGAAGTGGTGGGTGGGGCGCTGGGACAAGGGGGACGTAGACTGGACGGAGGGTCCGGTGGAGCGGCCGATGGCTGTTAGTTGTGTAGAAGGATGTCTTTGTCTTTAGAAAATTCTTGCTCAAGTGCTTAGGACTGCAGTGGACTGATGGTCCAGGCAAAAGCAGAGGGAGATGGGAAAGGAAGCGGGACAAATGCGGTAAAATGTTAATCACTGGCGACTACAGGTTACCACACTGTGCACTACTCTTGCAAATCCGTAGGATTAAAATGTTCCCCAAATAATCTGAGAAAATAATTCCTATGTTTTTTAAAAAAGGGAAGAAACGATCATCAAGTGACAGCTATGTGTTCCTGCTCTGTCATGCACTTAATGTACATGACACATAGTGCCATCGTCAGCTGGGTCTGTGCACATAACAAGAATCCAACCAAATAACTGAGGTGGATACTTACTGGTCCGCAAATCTGGACAATCCGGGGTGACAGGCTTCAGGTCAGGCTTGATCCAGGACCTGGTGACCCATTTTCTCTCCCTCTGTTTCTCGCCTCTACTCCAGTGTGGCTTCATTGTCAGACGGTCTTCTCTCCTGAGAATGAGCCAGGCCAACTGGGTAGAGGCAGAATTCTGCAAAGGGAGGAGGAAGATGGTGCTGGACTCCCCCCGCCCCCATGGCTTCCGTGACGGCGTGCAGGCCACGAGGCCGATGGCCTTACCCCCTCATATACATACAACAGGGGCCTTGTGATAGGTTTTCAAGGTCTCACACAGGGGAAAGGAACTGGGTTTTGAACTGCGTGCCATCAAAGCCTGTGCTCCCCCTTTTCTGTACAGCTACCCCTCCTACAGCAGACGGCCTAGACACATGGCAGGGAAAGGGCATCTGAACCCACCTGCACCTCATTGTAACGCGGTGCCTCCTGCTCTTTCCCCACCCCCAAAGGCTTTTATTTGTCTCTTCTTGAAGAAAACCCCCCTGAAGTTAGTTGTTGGTATGGGGATGCCTAAGCCCTGAGCTGCCTGAATACACCTCACCTGGGTTCTGGCCAGAGTTCGAGGTTCTCCCTTTCCAGCAGGGTCCCAGAGCTGCCTTTATCATTTGGTAATCTGAGCCTGTCCAGGCAACGGACGTGAACTTGGGGAAACAAAAGCTGGGCTGACACTGCGCCAGCTGCGCCCCGTGTCCCCCTGGCGCCCTCCCTGCCTGTCTAGACCCTCACAACTTGTGGCATCACCCCCCGGCCTTTGGGGCGCAAACTGAGGCTCGGCGAGCAGCCGACCGGCCCCGTGCCCACCCAGCACGTGGCAGAGACACATCCCGGCCTGGAACGTCTGCCGGGAGTTCCGGGAGGGGAGAGCCCTTCCTGCCCGCTGTGCACCCCAGGACTTCGGCGGGATCCCCGGGTGACGAGCCCTTGCATCAAAGGCCCCTGTGTCGTGAGCCTTCGCGCCAGCCAAAGTGCCTTCGTCGGGGGCAGGATTCGTGCTAATAAAAACAAGTGTCACTTTACATGCTCTTTGTGAATCTGGGGTGACCTTTCTGTCAGTTGGGCACGGCCTCGTGATCTGGGCCTGCGTGCCCTGGTCACACCGTCACTTGCTAACCAGTTAACTGCGTGACGGCGCCAGGCCCGGCCAGGGGCCTGCTCCATGGGTGGGACCAGCAGGGTGATGATTACTCCCAGCCGCCCTGCGCCAGGAGCCGGTGGGTTTGACGCAGGCCACTGGGCCGGGAACCCTAGAAGGAGCAGCGGCCGGAGGACGCCCTGGCCAGCCGACTAGGCCAGTTGTTAGCCAAACCCTGCCCCGCCCGTCTGACCTTTCCCAGGCACCACCCTCCCCCTCCACGTCACCAGAGCCAGGAGCCAGAAACAGCGCCCAGCGCCGCCCCCGCTGGCGTGGACAAGGCCAGGCCCCTCCTGAACCTGCGGGCTCCCCACAGGGCTGGAAACTGGGGCCAGCAGGCTGGATGGCGGTTGACCTGTCTTATTTGTTGGGGTTCTCTCAGCAGAAACCTGAGCGTGTGTTTCAAACCGTGGGGCCGGCGATCGTGCCGAAGGACTGCGGGAGCCAAGCCACTGGCCAGGCCACCGAGAACCAGGCGCGTTGCTCAGAGGCTAACGCCGACTCTGCACAAACAGGGCCGTGTGGCTCACGGCCCTGCCTGCCGTGCGTGTTGCAGGGTCCCAGCGCCTCCAGCTTCTCCCTGACTCGGGGCTCATGGGAGTGCGCGCAAAGGGCACTTCTTTGGGAGGACGTGGTTCCCCCAGGGAGGGGGCCCTCCGAGGCCAGCGTCCTGGCGTCTCCTGTTAGGGAGCCGAGCCGGCAAGTGCTCCCATGTGGCCCCACTCGGTGAAGGAGCGCCTGTCAGCCCCGCGGACCCACCCAAGCCCTTCCTCTCCCCTGAGGAGCGAGCAGGGACACTGGGGTCAGCCTGTCCTGCTGGGCGCACCTGCGGGCGCCCGAGAGCAGCGCGGGCTTCCCTGGGGACTCTGTCGCTGCACCACCTGCGCTGGGGCTTCCTGGGGCTGGGGGCTTGGGGCGCAAAGGGGATGACGGACATGCAGTCAGAATCTTCACATCAAACACACCCCCTGGCGGCGGGCGCACAGTGGCCTGGTTCACACTTCCTCACTGTACTGATACTGGAAACTGAGGCACAGAGAGGGCCCTGGACCTAGAACAAGCTGCAGTTGATGTGAAGCCAGTTCCTCGGCCTCCGGCTCTGCCTCCTGCCCCCACCGGCATACTGCGTGTCCCGCGTGCATTCCGCCAACTTGGGGTTGGCTGGGAGGAGGGGCAGATCCTGAATTCTTTTTTGTTTTTTTAAGATTTATTTATTTACGTATACAAGAGCTGGGGTACAGGCCAGAGTCGTGGGAGGTGAGAGGATTCACCAGAGACAGAGTGGGGAGCAGAACAGGCAGATGGATTAAAGCACACTGCTGAGGGGAGCAGCAGGCGAGTCAGGAGAGGTCTGCTGCACCCTGTGGGTCCCTGGGTCCCCTCCCTGGCCGAGAATCATGCTGCGGATGCTTCACAGTGCGGCTCTCAACCCGCTGTGCCACCAGGGAGGGCCAGATTCTGAATTCTTAGGGCGTCTCTAGGGCAGCCTACTTCAGCTGGCCCCCTGGCCACACTGCTGCCCAGATGGCAGCTGTGAGAAATGGCCACATCGGAACCTAAAACAACCTCGGACCTCAGAGGGGAAGGCAGCTCCCAGGTTGTCTCTGCCCCGCCACCCAGCTGTCCCACAGATTCCCTGCATCTGGGCCAGCCAGCTCTGCACAGCGCCTGCAGTGACAGAGAAGCGAAGCCACCACCTCACAGGACACCCTTTCCCAGCACCTGGCTGAGAAACCCCACGAGTATTGTATTCAGTGTGTTACTATCTAGCATTAGTACAATTCTTCCTTGCTGTGGCTTCTACCTGCCAAGCCTGCTTCTGCTGGGGTAGCTTAGAAGTGACTAGTCCCCCTCCCACAAGAGTCCTTTAGACATTTAAAGTAACAGGAGTTCCTTCTCTAGGATAAACTGCCCTGTTTTGTTATTTTTATTTTGTTCTTTGGGTAAAATGATTTTAGATGTCTCCCTATCCCTGCCACACTAATCCGTTGTTCAGAGTTATAGCTACCTACCAATAGCTACCTTAAAGGGAGTAGAATAGCAGACTGAGGTTTGCTTGGTCCATGAAAAAGAGGCACCATCACCTCCCTTGATTACATAGTCTACCTCTTTTAATGCAACCTCATTTTGGATTTTTTTTTTAAATGGGATTGGCTTTTTTATTTTAAGCAACCACACTATTTTCTCATATTATCTCTGTCAAATGTGGCTCTGTCAAATCTTTCTCATAAAAACTACTACCAAGCAAACTCCCCACTGATTTGTTCTTAATTTTCTGAGTCCAGATGCCTGACTTTCATCTATCCTTGAATATCATCCTCTCTCCGTCTGGCCCAGTATTTCTGCCTGTTGGGATAATTTTGGCTCTCATGTCTTTTACCTTGTGAATTAGTCATCCCTTCCTGCTGGCCTGACCTCTTCCAACCCTCAAGAATTTATTGAACACCTACTGAGCTCTCAGGGCCGGAGTTAGAGGATAAAATGCCCTGCCTCTCAGGGGGTTTACAGTCCGCTTATAAAACCAGGACCCATCTCTAAAGAAGGGGCGTAGTGTACGCCAAGGCCAAGGCAGCAGGCACAGTTCAAGAGCTGAGGCATCCCTGTCCAGAGAGGTCTGTGACTCCGTCACATCACAACTGCCTAGAGATGGTCAAAAATACGGGCACCTGGACACTGCTCGTTGATCTGGAGACTGGGGGAGGGGCGCAGACCCTCCCCTGCAGCCTCCCAAGTGATTCTGGCACAAGCCAGAGTTAGCAGCCACAGGAGCTGGGAGGAGGGAAGGGAAGGGAGGGTGGCCTTCCCGATGCAGAGCATGAATGGGGCCTGGGCTGCAGGCTGGAAGGGGCTTCCAGGAGAGGGAGCCTGGTGAGAGGGAGGACATGCCTGCAGGCTGGGCCCAGCCCTGACCCACCCAGGACAGTCCCAGTGTCTCTCTGAGCCACTGCCCCGCTCTCAGTGTCACTTGGGTCCCAACTGAGTTCCCTTTTGGATGAGAAGAAAACAGCACCTGGCAGGTAGCTCCACGCCCTGGTCTCCGGAGCGCCCGGCTCCACGGCTCTGCAAAGGGCGCTGGTGCCCCTTACAGTGCTGGCATCTCGGTGGTCGGGCACTGGCCTCCCGGGCAGAGTTTCTGCCGTTCACGGGTGTGCGGCGCAGGGCAGCCCCATGCTGTCCACTACATGGGGACAGTGCCACTCCCCTCGGTCACGTTCCACAGCACCCCCGGGTGCTTCCTGCGTCATGCTAAGTGTTAGGAGCTGGAATTATAGTAGGAAGAAGCAGAGGGGAGCCCTACTCCAAGAGAGGTAAAGTCTCCTGGGACAGACAACAGACAAAGCACGTGAGCACCTGCAAGTGGCATGGGCAGAAACTGAAATAGGAGAGAGGGATCAGGAGTCTGGGGTGGAGAAGGGCATGCGCCATTTTTAACAGGGAGCCAGGGGAGGTGACATTTGGGCAAAGGCTTGAAGAAGGTGAGAGGAAGTCATGAGGAAAACTGGGAAGAGCCTTCTAGGAATGAGAGAATGGGAACCGCCAGTGCAAAGGCCCTGAGGCACGGGCACAAAGCATCAGGGGCAGTTTAATGGGACGTGGCACGTAGTGTGGGGTCTAGTTTAGTTAACTTAGTGAGTGTCCCTGTTAGTCTTGGCTTCCTGCTGGACCCATGCAGTACACTTCTGGAGCGTGTGGCCAGCGGGGCTGGTCAGGGATTGGGGGGCCTGGGCCTGCGTCCGGCTGCAGCTCTCAAGCCGCGTGGTCATGCTCATCACTCACCCTCTCTGAACTTCTGCCCGGCAGTGGCGGCAACGAGAGCTGGCATCCAAGTCCAGCGCAGGGCCAAGGCACAGCCGTGTGGACTTGACCCCAAGGCGCAGGGCCCTGTGAGCTACGCTGAGCCCCGAAAGTAGTTCGTCTCCCTTTTTCTGCACCCCAGTCCTGCCTGCCCCAAGGTCACGGACACCAGGAGGCCAGGACCCAGGCTGGGCTTGCAGCCACCACCGAGGCCTGCGACGCCCCCACCGGGCCAGCTCTTCCTTCTCGCAAATAAAACCTCAGCCCTCGCCCCAAAGCCCGAAAGCCCGTTGCTCAGCGCCCTCTCCCCTGAGGCTGCGGCCATTGTTTATTTTGCACAGTGAGGGAGGGGCTTGGGCTTTACCCAGAGAAGGCTGGGAGTGGAGAGCCCCGAGCGGCTGCTCTGCGCCCCATCCCGGGCTGCTGCTCCGGTGGACGGGGCGGTGGGGGCTGGCTTTGACTCGGGCACTTGTTAGCCCAGCTGGTCTCCCAGGCCCCACCGTGTTCTCTGGGATGGGGTCACCTTCGCTCCCCCACTCAGCAAAGGGGCCCTTAACAAAGACCAAAGCCGGAGGGCGGGGCAGCCCTGCGTGTGGCCTGTCGGCTTCCTGAGGGGTGCGGCCCAGGTTGGCGGCCAGGGCAGGAGCCCCCGAAAGGCCGTGCTCTTAGGCGCCTCCGCCTGCTGCTTCGTTTCGGGAGGATTTATGCTAAGAAAGGTCAGCCCCAGGGAGCCCCGGAGATGCCTCTGATCACCCATACGCGCGGGCCGGGGTGTCTGAGGCAGGGGCAGGAAGAGACCCAGAATGAAATGCCCCTGCCCGCACCAGCTGGTGACTCTGACTTGGTGGCTGCGCCGCTCTGCCTCAGTTTCCTCCTCTGCAAAATGGGGAGAACGTCGATCTCCTCCAGCCACTGGGGTGACTGGCTGCGTCCAGCAAAGAGCGGGCGTTAGCAGGAACCGCCGCTGAGTGGGCCTGCCTAGTCCTTCAGTTTCCAGATGGGGAAACCGAGGCCTGCGAGCAGAGAGGGTGTGCTCGAGGACCGAGCTGGCGAGAGGCCGCGCTGGGTCTGCAGGGCTCTGTCGTGTGGAGCCCCAGTGAGAGTGGGACCCCCCCGATCCTCACGGGCGTCTAAAGGGGTGGAAGAAATAGTCCCGTTGCCTGGTAACCCCACTCAAGTGGGAAGCCTGGAAAACATCAGGTGGTGGAATTTTAAAGCTCAGAGAGTAGGACGGGCAGAACTCCGTGTTCCTGGGGGTGAGACTCCCCTCCCGGCCGCCATCCCAGAAGCCCCACGGGAGAACGTGTCTGGGGGCGAGGGCCTGTGCCCCTCACCTGCATGGGCTCTCTGGGAACGTGAGATTCGCCACACACAGGCCCCCAGCCCACCCCAGCTGGGAGCTTGCCAGGAAGTCGAGTCCTGGCCATCTGTCCACCCACTCCGTCTCTGGGTTCCCTCCAGAGCATCTTGGGAGGTGCTGAGAGAGAGAAGGGCCAGACCCTTCCTTGCATGTATGTGTGTTTGGGGCGGGAGAGCGCCTGACATGCAGTGAGCAAGAGGCCACAGCCTGGGAGCCAGAAGGAGGCAGCTCCACTGCCCTGGCCTGGAGGGCTTCCTGCAAGAGGGGGCACTGGGGGGCCCCAGAGGGCCTCCTGGGATGGGTGAGGAGGAAAGAGAAGGCACTGGGCACGAACTAGCTGCCCTGTGCAAAGCAGCCCATATCAGGGAGAGGCTGGAGAGGGCCAGGTCGGAGGAGCAAGGGCAGACGTCCAGCACCAAGCACGCCGGGTTTGGCCCCCTCCAGCCCTCTGATCTCCCTCTCAGTAGTCGCTAAATCTCTGCTTTTAGAAACAGCCTGGGGAGGAGGGGGGGACAGGCACAGGGTAGGGAAGCTCTGACCCACCAAAGCCTTCGGGCACTTCTAAGGAAGTGTTTTGTGAACCTAGCTGGGACCCGGCGAGCAGCCAGGGTGCAGCGTGCAGCTGGAGAGCTCCCAGCAGCAAACTGGATTCTCTGCCTGCTCTGTCCCAGGCTTCTGAGAGCCGGAAGCCTCACATATACCTGGCGTTGCTTGCTTCCTTTAGGCGGCAAGAGTGAGGGGGCAGCTTTCAAGCGTTGTCAGATGTCAAGCGGAGGCCCCAGGATGGGGAGGAGTCAGCCAAGCTGGGGGAGTGCAGAGGCAATGTGGCCGGCCTGTGCAAAGGGCCTGCGGCCAAGCCGAATGGGGAGCACGTGGGGCAGGCTGGAGCTCCTGGGCGTGGCGGGCACAGCCGGGAGTTTGTTCTTTGCCTCCAAAGGAGAAGCACCTTTCAGGGGCATGAAAGCAGAGTGTGGGAGCAGGCCGTCAGTGGCCGCAGACCAACGCGCATTCCAGAAAGATCCAGTGCAAAGGGGCTGGGTGGACAGGAAGGAGCTGTGGCCGGTCCGGGCAGGTGAGGGCGGCGGGGTGAGGACGGCCAGCGGTGGCTCTGCCCTTGGCCTTGAGAGCGTCGGTGCGACGCCAGCTCGGGGATGAGTGACGGGGCCGGCCCTCCGAGATCAGGCATCCGGGCAGCAGCTCCTGGGTGGGGGAGGCTGAACGGAGACTTGATTTGTGGGGAAAGATGAACCTTTTTCTTCCCCAAGTTAGGCAGAGGTGGCCTTCTCCGCTTTCTTCCCTTTTTTCAAGGCGCCGGGAGGTCAAATGCCTTCGCTCTTGTGATTCCAACCATCTTTCATCATCTCTCTTACCTTTGAGTAGAAGCAAATTAAAGATGTGCCCGACAGACCCAGGTCCAAGACTCACAAAAGAGTTTTGGTGAAATAGGATTAGTCCCTAAGTCCCAGCAAAGCCTGTGGGGTCACGCCGGGCGCCGGGGCGGGGTGGGTGGTGCGGCCTGTGCAGGAGCCGAGTCCCGTGACAAGGCGCTTTCAGAGGTGTCCTGGCGAGCAGCTGGGGGCCGGACGCCGCCCTCCCGGCAGGACGCAGCAGCCGCTGGTGAGTAGCCGGGCTGCCTGCAGTCGGGACTGGGCAAGGGGCCTTGCTTGGGAGTTAGGGTGCGCGAGGGCTGCGGGCCTCCTGGGAACCCCGGGAGCTGCTCTGTTAGGGACAAGTCAAGGCCTCCCAGGCTGGCCCCAGGGCGTGGGCGGGAGCAAGACAGCGCAGCGCTCAGGCCAGGCCTCCGGGCCTCCGTGCCCCTCTGTGACCCGGCCGTGAGCAGCCAGCGGGACCCCTTGCAACGTGCTCACACTCCTGCCGGGGCAGGGCTGGGGTGACGTGGTCCTGCAGCAGCACCGGCCACGAGCACCCCTCCCTCCCAAGAGCCTGGTGTGCTCAGGGCACAGGGGTGCAGAGGGCAGGTGGTCCCCCAAGGGGCGTGGCACTTTGTAGCTCCCCCCCGCCCTCCCCAGGCTGGTGTCCTGGACGCAGCACTGACCCCCCTCTGTCTCCTCTCTTCTCCACACCTATGCCCACCTCTTCGTTAGCCAGTGACCGGGTGACCGGCAGGGCCTGCCGAGACCCACGAGGGCCAGGGCGCGTCTGTCCCCCGCAGCGCCGGGCCCCTGTGGGGCGGTGACTGGTGGGTGCAGCTCCCTTCCCCAGGCCAGGCCGCCCTGAGCTCTGCAGCGGTGTGTGACTGCCACAGCACAGGCAAGTGCCGGTGGGACTTTTCCGAAGAGGACAGTGGGAATGGCATTGCAGGAAGGGGGAACAGCATGTGCCAGGCCCAGGACCGAGAAGGACACTGCTAGGGGGAGTGGTTCTGCCCCCCTCTCCATCCTCATCATGTCTCACCGCCGGGTCACCTCCGCATCTGCCCTGACCCCACGAACAGAAGGCAGGGAGGGTTACTGCTCAAAACACCAACCTGACCATGACTCGGTGACTTTCTCTTCCATTTGCAAAGCTCTGAACATCTTTCCGCATCCGGCCAGCCCTGGTGACGGCCAGCCCTGCCCTCGTCTCTGCCTGCCCCTGCCCACCTACTCTGGCCACCCTGGCCGACTCTCCTTGGAGCCCTGTCCCCTGTTCCTGCCCCAGGGCCTTTGCACTGCTATGCTTCCCTTCTGGAGGCAGAAGTTCTCTTCCTCCCACTCCTCTTCACCGGCCAGGCTTCTTCTCGCCCCCAAGCCCTAGCTGGGCCCTGCCTAGAAGATCCCCCCGCCCCCCGCCACACACCCTGACAAACACCCCAGGGCCTGCAGCCGCCGGCTTGGCCGCTGTTTCCACCTCGCTCACCTCTGACTCTGGAACGTCAGCTCTCTGAGGGCAGGGACTTGGTCCCACTCACGTCTCTGTCCTGGGGCCTCAGCCGTGCCTGACGTCATGTCGTGGCTTGTGAGGAGTTGCCGCCTTCCACCGGCATGTGGAGGAGGGTCAGAGGCGTCAAGGGCCGGATGGGCGGTGAAGCGGCTCGCACTCCAAGCCGGGCATCTGGGCGCTACCCTCCGAGCTAGAAGGAGCCAGTGCCAAGGCCATTGCCCCTGCCAGCCCCAGTGCGCAGAGGGAAGGGGGAGAGCACCTCCCCGGGGTAACCTGGGGTGCCCAGCGCAAGCCTGGCTGGCCACCCCTCGCCGGGAGTGGGTCCGGACGCCATGCCTTTATGGAGAGTGATGGGCAGGAGTCGGTCCAGCGCCCTGGGAGACGCCCGGCCCATCTGCAGCCTCCCAGCCCCTGCACCCCGGGCACCGCCACCATCGCCCTCCTGCCCCCCACCCCCCAACCCCTCACCAGGTGTCTGAGAGCATTCGGATGCCTTATCTGGGTTCCAGGAACTAGACCCAGCCCTAGCGCCCCGCGTGCAACTCAATGCTCATTTTGTTTGAACACCTCCACCGAGGGGCACTTTTGCCCTCAGGTGTGTTTCCAAGAGGAGTCTGCTCCTCTCCTGGCATTGCTTGCAGAGCTGAGAGGGGCGGTCACAGATACCGATTAAGGCCTCGGCAAAGGAGGCGGTGACATGCGAGTTGGACAGACGTTCCATTTGTTTCCCGGGGCGTCTTTTCTCCTGTGACTCCTCGAAGCACCTGGTGAGTCTGGCTGTTGGCATGCAGGAGGGCGAGCTTCTGGCTGGATCGCTGAAGAATCACCTCTGGCGAGGGCAGGGACGGCTAGGCCCAGGGCCGCAGGAACGAGGGCGCCTGGGCCAGTGCTTCTTCCCCGGGGCGTGGGGCGAAGCAGCTGGCGTCTGTGCGCTGCGGAATCCGACGGGCCCTGAGGGCTGGTGTCCCGGTGACTCCAGGGGTGGGCTGGAAGGCTTCCTGGAAGAAGCGGCTCCCAGGGAAAGCTGGTGCCATTGCTCCCGGGCCACCGCACTTGGGTAATGGGGCCAGCCAGCCAGGAAGCAGCGTCCACACCAGGGTGGACTCTCTGGAGCCCCTGGGGAATCTGATCAGCCTAGCGACTTTGGCGCCGACCGTGGGGATGCTGACGGGGTTGCTCTGGTCTGGGGCCCAAGAACTCGTGTGTGCCGAGTTCCCAGGCCAGTCCCATCCCTGCGCATGAGCCCGCTTAGGGCCTAGAGCGGAGGCGGGCGGGTCGTTGAGGAGCTGAGAGGCTGGCTGTGCTAAGGGGCTTCAGACCCCACCAGGGGGGCGGGGGGCACGGAGGAGTCCAGCAACACCCGTGTGGTCGGAGTTGCGTGCGGTGCATGGACGGAGGGAGTGGCCGTAGGCGCTGACCACCTGTCAGGCATCCGGACTTTCAGTTGCTTGTCTGAGCTGGGAAGAAAGCTAAACGGAGGGTTCGGGCCCCGACATCAGCCGTTGTTCCCCACCACCGCCCCTCTTGACCTGTTCTTCTTCGTCTCTAAAACCTCTTCTCAGCGTCCAAGAGTTTACATGCTGTGCTCCGCCAGCTCGTCCACTCCTGTCCTGTATTCCTCACGTCCGCCGGGTTGCCCGCTACTGTCGCGTGGCTCTGACTTGCCTTATACAGAATTGCCCGAGTCCTGTTGCCCCGCAGGTGCTGGTGTTCCGCCTGCCCCTCGAATGCGTGGTGGCCCCTGGGTGGCCCTGGGCACGCCCAGCCCTGTGATAACGCAGCGATGGCGCCATGGAGCAGGCGCTTCCTGGAGTTGATGTTTTCGTGTTTTTGGACAGCAGAGCGACCGGGCGATCTCTGTCTCCATTTTCAGTTGTTCAAGGTAGTGCAGGCCGCTTTCGGCAACGGCTGTCCCGGCCCATTCCGCCAGCAGCCGGGCGGGCTCCCCTTCCTCCGCCTTCTCTCCAGCGCCTGTTGGTCTCTTCTCCGCGCCGTCCTCACGGGTGTGAGCTGCCCTCCCATTGGGGTGGGGGCCTCCTCTCCCTTATTCAGAGAGCCGGCGAACGTGCTTCCTGCATCTGTTGGCCTGCTGGATATCCTTTCTGGTAAATTCTTTTCAGGACTGTTAAAATAGTTAGCATTTTAAAGTGACTTGGGCCTCTCAGCCTGCCCAAGCAATGGGGCCTCTGAGGGCAGCGCCTGACTGGAGGCCTGGTTACAAGACCGTGTCGCCCCCCCATGGCCACAGTGGTGCTCTGCAGACGGCGCTATCAGAATCTTAGTTCTAAAAATATAGATTCGGAGCCTCCCTGGTGGTGCACTGTGAAGGTTGAGCACCGCACTGTGAAGCATCTGCAGCACAGCAGTGCGAGTTTGATCCCTGGCCAGGGAGGGGACCCACAGGGTGCAGCAGACCTCTCCTGCCTCCCCGCTGCTCCCCTCAGCAGTGGGTTTCAGTCGATCTGCCTGCTCTGCTCCCCACTCTGTCTCTGGTGACTCCTCTCACCCCCCTGTACCTCTGGTCTGTGCCCCTGCTCTTGTGTGCATAAATAAAAAATCTTAAAAAAAAACAGATTCTCAGGCCCCAGAATCTCCAGGGAACCCTAGAGCCTACAGTGTTTTACCAGCCCCCAGAGGATCATAATACACTGAGGCCCACTCCTCCCAAAACATACAACACCAGTGCACTCACGTCAGCACTCTCCTTCTGGAACCTTCCACGCCAAGCACTAGAGAGGTCTATCATGGCGGGAGGAGAATCCCTGGATTTTTTTTCTAGCTCTGTCCCACGCTGGAATTGTCCTTTCCACATTCTCTTACTGGTGGGTTCTCAGCTTTCTTGTGGGATCAGAAGCCTTCCCAGCCCACCTCTCTCTCCCACCCTGGAATCTGCGATAGGTTTGTGCTCCCCCCCTGTGCACTTGGATTTTAGCTTCACTCCGCCCTGATTGGTCTTCGGTTGTTTCAGCAGTTTTCTCCCTGAGTCAGTCAGCCATGCAGCAACTGTTTATCAAGACCTTCTCTGTGTCAGATCTAAAACACGGCCCTGGGATCTCGGAGGAACTGCATCCTAGTGAAGCTACTAGTTAGTGGGACAGACAGAAACACACAGAGAGACAGAGAATGTAACAATAAACTTGCTCTACTACGAACTCTGGAGTCAGGCTGTCTGAGTGTAAATCCTGGATCTGTGACCACAGGCAAGAGTCTTAACCTCTCTGCTCTGGTTTTCTCATCTTAAGAAAAGAGGGTGATGCCTGCTTCAGAGGTTTGCATGAGGAGTAGATAAGCCTAGACACATTCAGGTTCCGAGGAAGAGCCCAAGTGGTGGGGGCGCTGTCCAGGGTCCCGGGGGCGCTGTCCAGGGTCCCCAAGAAAGGGGTGACCTCTGCAGGGGCTCTCTGCAGGCAGGTCTTGCAGAAAGGGGGTTTGGAAGCAGAGGTTCTGGATGGGAGTAGAGAAGAAAGAGGACACCCCAGGAAGAGGGACCCTCTAGCCTTTGCTTCTACAAGGCCCGGGAGCAGGAGAGGAGACGATTCGGTCAGGCTGTGCTTGGAATGGGAGCTTGGCATGTGGAGGGGCCAGGGTGAGAGGGACTAGGGGGCCTCTCAGCCTAATTTCTTCATCTCAAAAGTGAAGCTGATGACAGCACATCCCTTATGGGGATAGAGCAAGAATTAAATAAAATAATAGATTCGATCCAGGTAGTGTACCTTAGGCAGAATATTCCAGAAAGCTGCATTGGGAACAGTCTGGAAGGCAAATGACACAAGCCATGTTGGGACCCTGTGGATAGCATTGCATTAAAGCTCTGCCTTGTGTCTGATCCCCAGCGGGTCACTAACTTGGCACCTTCCTTCTCATCCTGCCCCGTCGAGATCACACCTTTGGGCTCTAGAAAGCAAGCCCACCCGCAGCTGATGAAAGATGGGCACATTTAAGTCTTGAAAAGAATGTTCCAGAACAGGCCGGTGGGGCAGCCAGTGTGCCGAGTCCCTGCTGCCCTTGCCCTGCCGGACACACACCGGCCCTGGCACAGCACCCACTGGGGCCGGCCTGGCCTGCTGCTCTGGCGGTTGCCATAGAATACCCAGTAGAGGCCAGCGCCTTTCATGTGTTTTGAGTTGACTTTTTCACATTGACGTAAAATACATAGAACATAAAATTCACCATCGTAACGCCTTGGAAGTGTGCAGTTCTGTGACATTAAGTACCTTCACATTGTTGAATACCATCAACACCACCCCCCACCTCCAGAACTTCACCCTCCCAACCAAAGCCCCCCCAAACTCTAACTCCATGTTCCCTTCTCCAGCCAGCACCTGGCCACCCCCCGTTCTCCTCTGTCTCTGTGAACTTGACCATCCAAGGGGCTTCATCCAAGTGGGGGCCTGTGGTATCTGTTGCTGACTTACCTCACTGAGTATCAAGGTCCCTCCACATTGCAGCCGGTGTCGGAAGTTCCTTCGTCTTTAGGGCTGAGTAATATTCCGCTGGGAGCAGCGCACAGCTTTGGTCTGTCTGCTCCTCTGCCAGTGCACGGTGGCTTCCATCTTCCGACTGTCGTGGGGAGGGCCGTGGCGACTCTCCCGGGCCCCCTGCGGCCGCGTGTGCACCCACGGGCTTCTGCTGGGACACGCAGGCTTCTACTTTCAGTTCTTGGAGGCACTGCCCTACTGCTTTCCTCAGCGGCTACACCAAGGACACTGCCTTTTGCTGCATTCCGAGCGCTCACGGTGCCAAGCCCTCCTTGGGTTCAGGTCACCCTGCAGCACCGGTGTGCAGTGCGATGGACTCTGAAGGCACTCAGCGAAAGCTGCAGCCCGGCTGGCTGATGCAAAGGTAGCTGGGAGTGGGGCGGACCTCCTTTGTGAATTCAGAATGCTTCCCTGACGCCTCCCTGTGTCTGACCCCAGGGGCTGGCCACGGTCTCTTCCTGGAGCCGTTTTATTGGGGGAGGGGCGGATGCTTTCATCTGGAGATAGTGGGAACTTGCTGCTGGCCAGTGGGTCAGAACACCCGCCCCTGCCCCAGCCCCGGCAGCATGCGGTCATCAGCCCTCACGGGCCAGCTCTCACCAGCCACACTGCGTCTGGAGCCGGAGTGGACACGGTTAGGCCCCCTAATCAGGATGAAAACAAGTGCCATGTTCTGGGTCGGAATATTCTCTCCTTAAAGCCTCAGGCACCACAGAAGGCCAAACCCAGGCAAGTCAGTACGAGAGGCCATCGCACGGTTTGCCTTGGAGCTGCCATCGCCCAGACCAGAATGCTAGAGCTGCGTGGCCGGTGTCCTCGTCTGTCCCCAAGGTCATGGGGGCCGCAGAAGATGGCCGCTCAGGACCAGGGGAGTGGGATGGGGAGAGCATGGACTGGCATCAGACTGATCTATTTATCCGTGGGGAAGGGCTGGGCCAGGTCACAATCCTTGACATTAGTTAAATCTGTTCACCCACCCGTCCACCTCCTCACTAACCCATCTCTGTCCATCAGCCCATCCGACCATCAAACAAACCATCTATCCATTCATCCAGCCGCATGACCCAACCTGAGGATAACTAGGAGGTAACTAGTATTAGAGAAAGCATATTCCAAGCTGAGGAGGGAAAGCATGTGCAAAGGGCCTGTGGTCAGAGGGAGTTTGTTGACTCGTCATGTGGATCAAAGACATTAGCAGGAGGAGGCGGGAGGTAAGACTAGGAGGGTGAGCAGGGGCCAGAGCACATGTGCGCAGGAGGCTGCAGGGAACCCTTACACCGGTGGTGTCCAGTAGAGCTTTCTGTGATGATGGAAAGGGTCTACATCTGTGTCCTCCCCTAAACTAGCCATGAGCCCCGTACTGAAACATGGCTGGTATGACTGAGGACCTGAATTTTGTTTTGATTTCATTTTAATGCAGTGGTCTTGTGTGGTTAGTGGCTGCTCTGTGGCGCAGACGGGTCGGTACCCTGAAAACAGCAGGCAGCTATGCAGAGGCTGTTAGCAAGAGGTAAATCCCCAGGACCAGTCGTGTCTGGCTGCTAGGGGCAGGGGGCAGATCGGGAAGCGGGAGAACTTGGGAACACCCCATAATGCGTGCACAGCGACTGCAGTGGCCCGAAGAGAGCCCTGTCTGGGCTGGGGTGCAGGGAGGCAGAGGTGAGAGGTGAAGAGATGTGGGAAAGACCAGGAGGGAGAATTGAAATGACTAGGTGATGCGAGAGATGCCGGTGATTCGGGAGCAGAAGCTCCAGGCTGACCCCAGGGCCTCTGGCACACCCAGCGGGCGGACAGGGGTGCTTTCTCGAGGGTGAACCCCTGAAGGGGGATTAGATTTAGGCCTTCGGGGCCCTAGGCTCCGCTTGGGTCACACTGAGCGCAGGTGGTGTTTGCGTTGTCGAAGGGGAAATGTGTTTCGGGAGCTGGCGCTCTGCGGGTTATGGGTTGAGAGGGAAACACTGGTCATTGTGGCTGGGTAGGATTGTGGCCATGGAAGCCGGGGTGCGGGTCTGGGCTGAGGGGTGGGCTGAGACGCGAGCCTCAAGGGCCCCCAACTCTGATGCTGGGTGAACCAGTGGGCATCTGCAGGGGGAGAGCACAGGCCCAGAGATGCCAGTGAAAAGCCAGAAAGGTTTGCTCCTGGGAGCCACGGGAAGAGCGTTTCCAATCGCGGGTGTGAGGTGGAGAGCTGGTGAGCAGTTGGAGAAGCAGGGCGCGGAGCCAGGGCCGTCCCACCGGGGGCCAGCTGACCACGTGCAAGGGCGGTCAGCCGGGGACAGCCAGCGTCTGCGGGGGGGGGGGGGGGAACAGCTGCACGCTGCTGCTTCGGCCTGTCCGCATCTGCCGGACACCTCTCTCTGCCTGCGCATGTCCTCATGGGTCCCACAACGTCCGTGTGAGCCACACGCATACGAGCGCGTAGGAGCTGCAGAGACCCGTGAAGCTTGCAGAGTGTGATCTGGCCAGAGGGGACAGGGTGTGATGTTACCGTGAGACTCTCAGCCAGGACCTGGTTCCTTCTTCTCCACACTCTCGAGGGCGTCACCCGACGGCCCCGAGGTCTGAAGGCTGTGCTGACAGCTGTGGTCACACGGAAGTAGGGACAGCTACCCCCGTCCATTAGTTGTAAGTGCAGGTGGCTCTTCCCTGCAAGTCTCTTTGATGAGTCTGCACCCACGTCTTTCTCTGCCCCACCCACAGCCGGAGTGACTGAGAACTTCCTGCTACACTCCGCATCTGCTTCTCTCTTTGTTGCTACAAGGTGGCCTTCACCTCGCTTCCCCAGCTGTGTCCAGAGGTGTTGGACACTTTCCACTGGTAAAGACAGGTCCAGTTCTGGCTGCCACATCCCCAGGTGGGGCTGCTCATCATTCACGCCTCCGTTCCATCAGGGCCCCACGTGTCGGGCGCTGTCCTGGACACAGGCAGGCAGTGAGCAAACACGCAAAGCGCCTGGTACATTATGTGACACCCTCCCCCGGGCTGGACACACACAAATCCCCCTTTGCCCCACTCTTGCCCCTCCCCAGTCCTCGCACTGCCGAGGGGGTCGCCCCACTCACCCCGACCCCTCCACCCCAGCAAGCACCAAGCCCCGCCGCCTGCTGAATCACAGCATCCCGTACCGTCCTTTGTAGTCCGTCACTCACCTGGCAATTAACCACGTCCTGCTGGGCGCCGCCTCTGATGCTGTGGGTGTGCGGGGCTTCAGGCCTTGTATGATTATGTAACTCCCCACGTGGTGTCTCTTCAACCTGGATTCGGTTCCGGTGGGGGTGGGGGCAGGCAGGGGCGCCTTATCTGTCGGCGGTGCCTCCAGAGCTCTTAGCAGAGCAGCTCACACAGGAGATGTTCAGTAAATGCCTGGTGATTGATGGGCTTGTTGCTGGTTTCTCTCCAGCCCATCCTTTATGCTGCTGTCAGAACAATCTTTCTCTGGGATTGTTCTCGTTACGTAACTCATCTGGCTTCCTCGATTTCTCTTGCCAGCATTATTGAGTGCTGGGTGGGTGGTACTGGGGAGGGGATTTGGGGGTGAAGACGAGGTGAGTGGAGCCTCAGTCGGTAGCGGCCCCAGGCCTTTCAGAGCTCATCGACCGGACACACTGGGGAGGTGGTGGCGGCAGAAGGCACACGTGGGGGGCGCCTTCGTGAGCACCTCCCATCAGGGCCTACTGGGCTGTGCAAAGGCTTGAGCTGGCTTCTGGGGTGTGGGGCTCAGGACAGAAGAGACTGCGGTCCAGCAAGGAGAGCCAGGAGCACCGGGACGAGGTGCTGGGCCGTCACTGCGGCCGTGGGGCCCCCGCCGGCACGCCCCGAGCGCTGTGGGTCACCAGTGCTGTGCTGTCGACGCCGCGGAGTCCGTAGATTTAGGAGGTGACTGACCCCAGAACAGCCAATTCACCCAGTTCCAAAGTGCAAACTCCCATCGACAGTGACCTCGGCCAGGGCCCCCCGACGCCCCGTCTGCTGTGGTTCGGCTACACCACTCCCTCCCCGTGGCAGCTTCTGCTCGGGCATCAGAGTCCAGAGAGGCGAGAGGGTGGGCTTTGGGGGCCGGCGTGAAAGATCCATCAGCAGCCGTGGCAAACACAGCAGAGTGAAGCCCCGAGAGCGCCCTTGGGTTCCACTTCCGTCATGCCAGGGGCTTTGCAACATGCCCGGCGAAGGGGAAGGCCACCGTCCCCTGGCGGGATGAGGGCGATCAGGATGCGCGGCGCCCACCTGTTGGGGCCGCGAGAGAAGATAAACACAGACCCGCACGCAGGCCTGCTTCTCCACCTCGTTTCTCCACGCGCCTGTTTTCCCTCTTTTGGGGTGTGATTTCAGATGCCAAGAATAGCCCGAAGAACTTCTGGTCACTTTACCCTCTGACTTGCATTTCCCCGGGTGCGTGTGTGTGCACTGCCTGGGCGTGTGCGTGTGTGCACACGTGCATCTGCACACCTGTCTCTTTCTGCTCCACCTCTGGCCACTTCACCGCCTGACCTAAGAACAACACCCGGCGGTTACCCAAACCCGGAAACTCAGCATTAACCCAGTGCTGTGCTTCCTGTCAGGTTCTCTTCCCTGGCCTCTTTGGAGTCCACCTCCCCCCTCACTTTCACTCTGTATTTGGAAGGTCCCAGAAGAATGGCACACGTACACAGATAGCACACGTGCCTGGTACTTGCTGTTGATGCAGGAGGGCTCCCCACCGACCCAGATTCTTTCTGTCTACCCATCCGTTCACCCTTCTGTCCATCTGTCCTTCTGTCCATCTATCCACCCACCCATCTGCCTCCCCCCATCCGCCCATCCCTCTACCCACAGAACGTTTTACCCTAAACCATGTAGCGTAACGTCCGTAGCACTTATCTGACCCTCCGCTCTTTGGCTGTCTTTCCTGGGCAGAGGGGCGGTCTCTGAGATGCCCACAGGACAGTTACGCTGTGTCCATATGAACACTGGCGTAATCCCCGTCCCCTGAGACGAAATCACATACCATGAATTGCAGAGCGAACAAGCCAGTGGCGATGAATCCACTCACAGTGTCAGGCAGTCACCCCTGTCCAGTTCCAAACATTTTCGCCACCCCAAAGGTAAACCCATACCCATTAGGCACTTTCTCTGCACTCCCGTCCTCCCTGGCGCCTCTCCATGAGTCCTGCGTCTCTGTAGACTGGTCCGTGCTGGGCAGTTGCTCTCAGTGGGGTCACAGCATCCTTGACCTTTGCCGCCGGCCTCATTTACTTAGCAGAATGCGTCCAGGATCCTCTGCACTGCGGGCACATGCCACCGTATCCCTGTATCGCAATTTGTATCTGTTCACTCTTTGCTGGTGGTTTTCTCTTTTTAGGTGGTTTTATCTTTCAGCTATTAAAATAGTATTGCCATCAAATATGTAGTACATGTACTGGAGTGGCTATTTTCAGTTCTTTTGGATATATATACCTAGCAGGCAAAATTGCTGGGTCAGATGGGAAGTCTGGTTAACTTTTTGAGGAACAACCAAATTCTTTCCATGGCAGTTCCACCATTTCCTAACCTCACAACAATGCACAAGAATTTTAATTTCTCCACATTTTGCCAACACTTGTTGTTTGCATTTTCTGTTTATTTTAGCCCCCTAGTCGGTGTGAAGTACGTTTTAGGTTAGCATTTTCCTGATGGCTAATGATATTGAGCATCTTTTCATGCACGTGGTGACCATTTGTACAAATTTTGTAGACAAATGCTGTTTCAGTCCTTTGCCAATCTTGAACTGGATCATTTATCTTTCTATTGTTGAATGTGAGAGTTCTTTCTGTATTCTGGAGACTAGACTGAATTTGCAAATAGTCCCTATCCTATAGGTTTTTTTCACTTTCTCCAGAAAGTCCTTTGATGCATGAATGTTTTATTTTAATGAGGGCCAATGTGTCTGTTTTTCCTGCTGTCCTCATTTCAATTTTGTTAATTGGCCCATTTTCTCCCCTACAGCATGGAACCCTACCCAGGGTCAGAGGTTGCCGTGGTGTCTCCTATCTCTTTAGCTGCCTGTAGTTGGGAGCATTTACCCAACCTTTCTGGGTAGGAACCGGGGTGACTTCTGGTGTCTTCTGTGACACTGAAGGTTTCCAAAGAACACAGTCCCTCTACTTTCCATAGACTATTCCTCCTTTAGTGTTTGTCTGATTTTTCTCCCTGTGTGATTTGTCCATTGTGCATTGCCAGAATGCTCCCGAGGCAGTGCTGCCCTTCCGGGCCCACGGGGCCCAGTGCCCATCCACCCACATGCACACATTCATTTCGATGACCTGGCAAGGTGTCTGAATTGTCCATGTATCGTTGCTTTTTTTAAATCCCCAATCTGTGGGGAGAGACGTGAAGGCCATGTAAAAGCCCTGCGTCTCCACGAAGTCTCCCTGGACTCAGAATCCATTCATCACTCTTGCTGATCCGTTTCTTTACTGCCCCGGCGCTGATGCTGGTTTTGCAGCGCCGGCTCTCTGCACTTACCCAACAATCCCTGTGCTCCCCTCTGAACAACGCTCTCCCTTCTCCCCAGTGACTCATTGATTTTTCAGTTTTCTAGGTGCATTCATGAATCCCTGGATTTGTCCCCACTGAGCTATAATTCGTTACTGCGTTTAATTATTTTGGTGCTCAAATCATCCCAGAATTGGCCAGTAGGAGCCTCTGCGAGCTGGTGTCTGTCCATACATGGCGTGCCTCCCTTGTGTTCTCATTTTCTGGGGTGTGTGTGTGTGTGTGTGTGTGCGCGTGCATAACTACCCTTTAACTTTTGGCATAATCAAATGTTCTTTCTGGCTCATCTTGAACTTCTGCCCCAGCACTGAAGTCAATAATTTCTCCAGGAACCTCTGGTTCTTGTTGGAGGGAAATAACTCTGAAGATCAAGATTGGGGCACCATCTGCGCCCACACCTTTGCCATCTCCGCAACACACAGGCACAGGGGGGGGAGCAGATACTGAGCTCAGGGCAGGGCCAACGCTGCCTCCCCTCCTCACTCTGGTGCAGGGATCTGTGGTCTTGGTGTGAAATATCCAGCCACTAGATCCAGTATTCGAAGCAGATTAGCTTCACGCTTTCTTTTAGGCTGCATCTCCTTTTAGCTAAGTCTCTATATAGACCTGTGATTATTTCCAGGGGAGTGGGCTTACTGGGTCATGGGAATTGTGCTCTTTAAATAGAGAGAGGGATTGTTGTTGTATTTTTGAGCACAGAGCTCCTAAGTTTTACACAGGCTGGACGCCCACCCAGCGACCCACTCACACACACACACAGAAGCACACAGTGTCTTCTTTTATTCTAAAAAGTGAGAATGGAAAGTTACCCGTTTACTGCTCTCTTCTGTATCTTCTAGGAGGCTATAGGATCCCTGAGGCCAGGGACTGTGTATATTTTATTCCCCACCCAGCACCTGGTACAGTGCCTGTTACTGCCTGGGGCTCTTTAAATGGCCAGTGAGTAAACACTAATAGCCATGCCCTGGTCCTGTTCCAGAGTGCTTACAGTAGACTGGACACTCTTCAAAGTGGATTACATGAATTGGCTCTTAATCCTCACTACAGCTCTACTGTTATTGTCCCCATTTTAGAGGTGAGGAAACTGAGGTTCAGGGGGTTGAATAACTTGCCCAAATTCACATATACAGGAAGTAGAAGCACTAGATTCACTCCCAGGAAGTCCAGCTGCAGACTCCATGCTCTTGGCTATAATGTCATACTATGGAGTGAATGGACATGTGGGTGAGTGGATGCTTGGATGGATGGATGGACGGACGGACAGACAGACCGATGGACCAATGGACAGGTGCGTGGATGGATGGATGGATGGATGGATGGATGGATGGATGGATGGATGGATGGATGGATGGATAGATGGATGGGTGGATGGATGGGTGGGTGGATGGACAGGTGGGTGAGTGGGTAGGTAGGGGAATGCATCAATGGATGTGTGTGTGAGTGGATAGATGTATGCAGGCGTGTATAATGGGTGGGTGGGTGGGTGTATCCTGGATTTCTGTGTGTGTCTGTGGTTGGCTGGACAGATGAATAGATAAATGTGTGGGTAGATGTACATATCACCAGCCAGACATTGCGGCTCATCCATTTCTCTCCTGCTTCCTTTGACCTTGCTTCTCACTGGTGGCGCCTTCACATCCTCCTTCAACTTCATGTGCATCACAGTTATGGCAGAGTAATGAAAGAGAGAGAAGAAGGCGGGGAAGGTAGGAGGGATGGAGGAAAGGAGAGTGAACAAGTGCCATGTTTGATCTAGAGCAGAGGTCACTAAGCTTTAGGGCCAGCTCTAGACCCTGAAAAATTTTTGTTTGTCCAGAGCATTAAACCAAAGCAAAACAAATAAAACATATTTACAAATCATGGAAATTCCCTTGAATTTTAATTTCTAGGGACTCTAAGAAAATGAGAAGGTTTAGGGGCCTGGGCCTTTGGATGTGCTGGGCTGGGAACCAGCCTTCCGTGTGAGATGGGACTTGAGGATCCCCATTAACTGTGGCCCCCACTTCTCCCCACTCATTCACCATCTGCTTGAACCGCAGAGGGCCTGGCTGGTGACCCCAGCCAAGACCCTGCCCCTGTCATCGACGGGCACGGGTGTCACCTTCCTGGCTACGCTGTTCCACGGTTGACGCTGCGAGCAAATGGCAGCCTGCAGCAGCGGTGCCACCGCCCACCGGCACCTGTCCCCATGCAGCCTGTGCCGTGTGCGTCTTTCTGATCACTTGAGCTCCCAGGGCTGTTACTTGCCCTGAACTGGGTGGAGAGTCAGGTTGCTCACCAGAGCGTTCCCTGATGGTCACTCTCATCCAGATCCGTGACCTGTGCTTGGGTCCAAAGAAGCCATCAGCTGTGTAGCCCCCACCCCTCGGCCTTCACTGTCGGGTAAGCCAGAGGCGGCCTCTCTTTCGCCGTGGGGATGAGACATGCGTCTGACTGTCTGTGCTGTGTTCTGGCTGTGTGACCTTGAGCTAGTGACTCACCCTCCCTGAGCTGCAATTTCCTCAACTGGAAAATGAGATTAGTAACTGTGCCTGCTTTGAAGGTGTGCGATGGAGATTTGATGAGGTAGTCTCTGCAGAGTGCCCGGAGTGGGGGCTGGCACGGAGGAAAGCTCTTTGCTCAGCCTTACAAAAATACAAGACTCGGGGCCTGTCACTCTGGAGTGCATAGTCTGGGGCCAGGCTGGGCTCCTTTTCATCCACACTGCTGATTGGCAACCTAGTGGGAGAGAGTAATTGAATGGGTGTGGTTATAATACAGATTGATACCTGTGAAAGTGGGGGGTGGGGGGATCTCTAAGGGAGGCGTCAGAACTGAAGCACTATTAGGAATTATCTGGGTGAATTTGGAAAAGCCGTACCTGGTAGAAGGCACAGTAAATACAGAAATCTGAACACAAGACTTCTCAGAGAAGTAGAAGAAATTGCATGTGGCTGAAGCTGGCATTTGAGACTGGCTGGGAAGGTGGGCATGGGGTGGCTGGGGGTGGCTTGGTGAGGCTGAGAGTTTCTCTTGAAGAATTTGGACTTCCACTTGGTAAGCAAAATTCACAAGTTTAGAGATCTAAATGGCTTTATTAAATGATTCATGAATTAGGCATCATCCCTTCTAGCGCCTGTAAAGGCTTCCACAAAATGTAGAGTATTATTTGTAGACAGAAAGAGGGTGGAACAAGACTATTAGCAAAAGAAAAGAATATTCCAGATAAAGCCATCTTCCTTCAGGAAGGCATATACTTTAGATGTGTGCAGATTATCCCTAGCCAGTTATCGTTCAAAAAGCAAGGGGACTTTGTAGGTGACCTTCCTGGTGCTGACTGGAAAATTCCAGATAGATTGGTTTAGGATTCCACTTTGGGGAGAGGTGAAACCCCAACAGGTATTACATATGGTGGGGGGTTGAAATGGGGCCTGTTTGGTTTTTTGTGTGTGGGGGTTTTTTGTTTTGTTTCTCACAAACTTAAGGACGTGCAGACTCCCTAAAGAAAATTTGTTTAATTTTTAAATTTGCCATTAACAGTTTTTTGAGCAGTCATTAACTTGTGATAAACTGCACATATTTAAAGTATACAGTTTGAGGACTTCTGCGTGTCCATATGCCATCACCCCCCCCCCCAAGGTTTCCTGTGTCTCTTGGTGCCCCTCGCAGCTCCCCCACTCCCAGTCAACTACTAATCTGCTTCCTGTTGTTATAAATTACTAATTGGCATTTTCTAGAAACGTCTAAGAATGGAATCATACAAGTTACACTCTTCTGGGCAGGAGCCGGCTACATTTGCAGAAGATGGTTATTCTGGTGTTCTGCATGTTGCAGTGTGTGTCAATAGCTCGTCTCCTTCTGTTCCAAAGGAGCGGACCCCTTTGCAGTGCACCCCGCCATTCTTAGCTGTTCACCTGTGAATAAGCCGTTGGCTTGCTTCCACTGTGGGAATATCACAAATGCTTCTGCCATGGGTATTGGCGTGCAAACCTTCGTGTGGACATGTTTTCGTTTCTCTTGGGTAAATACTTAAGGTTGGTGTGGCTCTACCATATCATGGGGCTTAACTTTTTAAGAAGCCACAGAGCTGGTTTTTCAGAGGGGTGCCGCCATTCGCCATTCGGTGTGTGAGGGATGGAGCTGCTTTCCACCTGGGTGATGTTTTTGTTTTACCCCATTTTTGTACTGTGGTTTTAACTTGTGTTTTCCTAAACTCTTGCTTGACATCTCTGCATCTTCTCTGGTGAAGTGTCTGTTCATCTTTCCACCATGGTGTTTGGCTTGTGTTTTTCCTGCTATTTCATTTTAAGAGCTCTTTATGTCTTCTGGATAGCGTGTCCTTGATGAGATGTATGGTTTGTGATATTTTCTCTGAGTCTGTGGCTTGGCTTTGCATTTAGCAGTGTCTTTCAAAGGGCGGGGGATTTAAAGTTTTGGTGAGGTCCAAATTATTGGTTTGTTCCTGCGTGGCATCCAAACAGTATTTGCTCATATCTTTACCTAACATTGCAAATGGTTTCTCTTTATTCTGAGTCTTGTTCTGTCCGTTATTGAGAGGGGCACTGATATCTATAAAGATGACTGTGACCTGTTTCTCCTTGCGTTTCCATCAGGCTTTTGCTTTGTGCATTCTTTTTAAAAGGCTTATTTATTTATGCATATAAGAACTAGGGTACAGGTCAGAGATGCCGGAGGTGAGAGGATTCCCCAGAGACAGAGTGGGGAGCAGAACAGGCAGATGGACTGAAGTACACTGCTGAGGGGAGCAGTGGGCGAGGCAGGAGAGGTCTGCCGCACCATGTGGGTCCCCTCCCTGGCCAGGAATCGAACTCTTGCTGCAGTGGCTGGAGATGCCTTATAGCGCAGTGCTTAACCCCTTGCACCACCAGAAAGGCTCCTGCTTTGTGTATTTTAAGTTCTGTTACTAGGTGCTTATACTTTTAGGATCATTATGAATAGATTCCTTGTGAAACGAACTTCTGTATACCTGCTAATATTCTGGGTTCTGATATCTACTTTGACACTATTAGAGACATTTAGCTTCTGATTAATGTTGTCATGGTTTATCTTTCTCCATCTTTTTGCTATTAACTTACTTCTATCTCCATGTTTGCAGTGCATTTCTTATAGCAAGCATAGGTGTGTCTTGCTGATGAACCCAATCTGACAATCTCTGCCTTTTCGTTGGGGGGAGGAGTGTCTTAGATCTCTTATATTTACTGAGATTATAGATACAGTTAACTTTCAGTCTATTATCTTGCTGTTATCTCTTCTTTGTTCCCTTTATCCTGTTTTTCTGTTGCCTCTTGGGGTTATTGAATATCTTATTTCCTTTATTAGCTTGTTGGTTGTAATTCTCTGTTTTGTTATTTTAGTGGTGCCTTTGGGATTTGTAGAATCTAATAGCTTATCACAGTCTACAGATAGCTTACAATGATATGCTTTGTCCCACCCCACCTTTATGCTATCCTTGTCCTATGCTTTACTTCATGTGTATTATCAACACTACTCCACCTGTGTGATTATTTTTAGTTAGAGATGCTCTGTTCAGGTTTTTATTCTCCTCTCTCTGTGCGTCCCTTTGTGTAGTTTCTGTTGTTGTCTTCAAGTTCACTGGTCTTTCCTTTCATATCTTTCTCAAAGTTTGAAATGATTTTTTAAAAATCTTTATCTATTTGCCTGTGTACATTTCCAGTGTTCTTCATTCCTTGTGAGGATTTCTTCTTCCATCTGGTATCATTTTCTTTCTGTCTGAAAGACTTCCTTTAACATTTCTTATAATTATACTCTACTGGTGGTGCATTCTTTCAAATTTTGTCTGAAAACGTCTTTATTTAGCCTTCTGGGGGAAAGATTTTTCGCTGTAGTTTCTTTCCTGCATATTAAAGATGATGCCCCACATCTACACTGTCTCTCTTTTTTTTTTTTCCTGGCTGCTTTTAAGATTTTTCTCTTTATCACTTGTTTTAAGAAATTCGATAATGGCGAACCTTGGTGCTATCTTTACCTATTTTGTTTCTGGGATTCCTTGGGCTTCTTGCGTGTGTGTGTCACCAGTTTTCATCAAATGCTGAAGTATTTTCAGCGGTTGTTTTTCAGAACACTGGGTGCAGTCCTTGCTCCTGTTCTTTGAGGGCTCCAATTGCACGTATATTGGGCCCCTTCGGGTCACCCCACAACTCACAGATGCTCTGTTCAGGTTTTTATTCTCCTCTCTCTGTGCGTCTCTCTGTGTCCCTCTCTGTTGTTGTCTTCAAGTTCACTGATCTTTCCTTCCACACTCTCCAATCTGCTGTTGATCACATCCAGTGTCTCTTCTTTCACACGTTGTAGTTTTCATGTCTAGAACTTCAGGCTGTCTCTTTTTATATGCTCTCTGTCTCTGCTTAGCTTTTTGAGTGAATAGAATCCAATTATAATGACTGTTACTATGTTCTTATCTGCTTATTCTGTGTCAATTCTGGGTCACTTTTGATGGATGATCTATCTTCTCATTATGATTATAATGACCAACTTCTTTGCAGTGCTTGATAATTTTTTTTATTGGATTCCAGATACTATGTATGAATTCTGCGTGACCGGGCACCAGATATTTTGCTATTTCTATCAGTATTATTGAGCTTTTGACTGAATTGTAGTTAAGCTGCTTAGAAGCAGTTTGATCCTTTGGGGTCTTACTTTTACTGTTTGTTAGGTGGGACCAGAGCAGTGCCCCAGGTAAGGCTAATTATTCCCCTGTGCATCTGAGTATTCAACTCGTTCCATGAGTTCTAACATTGGCCAGCCTCACCAGTGGCAACAAGCACTGTTACCTGCCCAAGTGCCAGGCCTGTCCCCTCTAACCCCTTCAGATATTTCTGTCCTTGGTCTTGGGTGGTGGCCCGTGCACTGGCCCTGTTCACCACTCTGATGGACTGGAAGGCTCCCTCTACTGCGGATCTCTGAATTCTCTGTACAGCTCTGCCCTCTGGTTCTCTGCCCTGGACTCTCAGCTCTATCTCCTCAACTCAGTGGATCCTTTAGGCTCCCCTGGGCCCCGCTCCCCCTTTCAGCTATAACCTGTAAACCCTTAAGTCAATGAACTGGAGAGTCACTGGGCTCCCTGCTTTTGTTTCTCATCCCTCTGATATCACTGACCTTCGTCTGATGTCATTGATAGCAGCTACAAACAAGCTTGTTGTGTATGCTGTGTGCATTTTCAGTTTTGTTTTTTATAAGTGGGAGGGTAAATGGGGTCTCTGTGACTCCAGCTTGGCTGGAAATGGGCATCTCCTGGGCAGTTTAAGTCTGGGAAACCAACGAGCTCTACCTTTTAGAACAATCCTGTTTCTACTGGTCTTCCTGGTCTCCCTGGGGTCCTAGGCACCCAGGCCCCCCAGCCTGGGTGAGCGCACACCCCACCTTTTCCAGCCTGGATCAGGGGCTTGGCGTGAAGCCAGCCCTTCGATGCCCGCACAAACGGGAGGCTGTACATTTCCCCAGGAAATGTACCAGCCACCCTGCTGTCACCTCACATCCCTTTCTGCAGGTCCCTGGCACTCAGAACCAAGAAGCATCTGGGTGAGTTAAGTGACTTGTCACTGTGTTGGCAAGAGCAGGGCCATGGGAAGAGAAATTAGCTTTCCCGTTGAAACAGCACTTCCGCCCCGGCTTGTCCTATGGGTCAGCAGGGCAAGGACTTTCAGAGGCTGGAGTCGTGGGAAGTGACCCGACTGCGAAGTGGCAGAATTTGTGGCTGAGAACTTATGCAGGCTTTGGGGACCAGGGCACCAGTTCGGCTGGTTCTGAGGGGGCTTTCCCAGCAGCCCCTCTTCCCAGGAGTCCAGCAGGAAGACCTGGGAAGTGACTCTCAGAACCTCCACACCCCTCCCTCCCTGGCAGGGATCTCTTTGAACTGAGGCTGGGACACTCCGTGAAACACCCCCAGGAGACTATTTGCAGAGGCCGATCAGTGTGGGGCTGGCGGGATTACTGAGGATGACCAGGAGGCACCAGCCTGCCGGCGAAGAGCCGGGCCCTGTGAAGGGTGCCTGCGGAGGCCGTGGCGTAGCTGTGTGCAAAGTGCTACCTAGGAGGAGCAGGTGGAATTTTCCATCAAGGCCAAGTCATGGCAGACTGTTCCTGCTCAGAACACTGGAGGGAGGAGGGAGAGGGGCGGGTGGGGACTTCGGCATCTCAGGACATAGGAATAAACGGCCCTGCACGCCAAGGAGCCAGACTGTCTTATTGCTTGGAGTCCTCAGGCTGCCCTTGGTGGAGGGGAGGGACGTGCAGGCGCTGTTAGGGCTGCGTCCTGATTCCTTGGCCCACAACGCTCCTAACTCCAGAACTCTAAACTGGGGGCCTTCAGGCTAGTGTTTGGGGCAGGTCTACACTGCCGGACCTCGCTACACTGCAGGAATCTGCCTACTGTTTTTAATGGAATTAGCTGCTAACATCCCCAAACTGGGAAATGTCCTGGAAAACCTGGATTTCTCACTTCTCCTCAAAAATCAGAAGCTCAGGTCACCCTGAAGCATGTCATACCCGTTCACCCAGCCCCACAGTTCCCACCACTCCCTGTTGCCTCCCTCACGGCATAGCCTGTGAGCCCCACTGTTTGGTTCTGAGGGGGCTTTCCCGGCAGCCCCTGTTCCCAGGAGTGCTATCAGGCAGACCTGGGAAGTGACTCTTGAAAGTCCACACTCACCCCTCATCCGGTGCGTGGAGGCCTGCCCCCCCTGCATTCCGCACCGAAGAGGTCATCGCCCTTACGACAGCTGCGAGCTGAGTAGCGGACCGTGCCCCCCGACAAACTCACGGAAACCTGTGGCAGAAAACCTGGCTCCACAGAGAACAGCCCCTGCCCCCAAAAACTGCCCCTGAGAAAGTGCCCGGGGAGTTCGTTCCTAGCAGGAGGGGCAGATGTGTATTGGCAGAGGGGGAAGCTCTAAGCAGAGGGCGGCATGCTAAGCAGAGCCCTAGGGAGATGCTTTGGGGGACAAGGATGCTCCAGGGCCCCCTCACCCGATGTGGGATCCCACGGCGGAAGGCAACGTGCGCTCTTCTTAGAAAAGACAGGTCGCCCTCTGGAGGCTGGGGGTGGCCCAGACGGCCGGTGCCAGCTCTCAGCCCTCAGCTGTTTGACTGGAGCGTCCAAAAGGGTGTGAGTCACATTAGTGTATCATGGCGACCCCAAAGGATGTGCTAAAGGCCACAGAGAGGCAGTGCTGGGGCTTCTCTGGCTGGGGACATGGGTCACTTGGTCGGGCTGGGTGTGGCGTGGTGCATCTGGAGAGGACGTGGCACTGCCCTTCCCGTGTGGGCGGAGGCCTGGGCCACCCCTGGGACTTCTCCAGGGTGAGTCAGATGAGGCCCTGTTGGCGTCCCCTTCCGAGAGATGCCGGGACAGGTGTGCCGGGTGTGTGACCGGGTCTCACCGTGCATCACCTCCTCCAAGGAGCGGCGGGGGTTGGAAGCGGTCAGGTGCCTTGACGGCTTATGCAACAGGAAGGCACCTCTTGGGCCAGTAACAGAACGCATGACCCAAAGCACGGAAGAAATAAGTCCTGGCGATGGGCGGTTCCGGGTTGATTCAGCAGGCCGCGAGGTTCCATCTCAGGTGTCATCCTCGTGGCTGGAAAATAGCTGCCACTGCCCCAGTCTCACCCCCTCACAGGGCACAGCCAAGGAATGGGAGAAAGCGAGAAAGAAGAAGAGTCCTCCTCTCCGTCTGTTTTCGGGGGAGGGAAATCCTTGTCTCGAGGGCTGTCCATAAAGACCTGGCTGCCTCCTTTGGACGCCCTCGTTCCCCCCGGAGCCCACGGCTCCAGCCACCCCAGGCCTCACGGCGTGCTGCGCCCCCAGCCATGCTGCGTGGTTAGCAGGCGAGCTGGCCCAGCCGCAGAGGTGAGCTGCAGCCCCCCAGCACTGCTGTCCCTGAACTGTCACCGCAGAATAACATAGTGACGTGGGGCGGGGGAGGGCAAGTCCAGACCGTAACAGCCGAGAGTTTCACGTGTTTGTCAACTGACCCGGGAGGGGGCTTGGCAGAGTTGGCCCAAGCTCTTTTGATGTGACAGAGAGGCCCAGAGGAGGGGAAGGGACCCACCATGCCCCGCGTCCCTCTGTCGTGGGGCCAGAGCTCAAAGCCAGGTCCGGCTCACCCCGTGCCGCTGTGGCTAACCACAAGCTCACTCAGAGGGTCGCACCTGAACGTCATAAAGCAGCTGGCATGTGCCAGGCCCTGGCGTCCCCAGGGTGAGTGAGACAGGGTCCTGGTTCCCAGGGGCCTCAGAACAATGACAGCTAATGGGGAAGGGCGCTCTTGAAGCCAGAAGACATCAGCACTTAAAGGGCCCGAAGGCTGACCCGCCCCATCCCAGCAGCGCACGCTCAAGTGTGCCAGGGCCAGCAGCGGCAGGAGTCAGGAGAGACGGGGCGAGGCAGCGGGGAGGCGGGGACCGGCCGCTCTTGCTGCCATCCAGTGCTCCATCCTGCACGCATGTGGGATCCCGGAGTCAGCTCTTCCCATTCTAAAGAACATCCAAGAACAGTCACTTCTATTTCCCACTCCGTAGCCCCTAACTTGCCCTAATATTTAAAACTCTCTCCAAGCCCACAGCAAGGCCTGCTTGCATCAGCTTCCGACTCCACTGTCTCTCCTGGGGGTGGGTGATCCTCTAACCTGAAGCGCAAGCCATGTGGGGTGGGAGAGACAGCCCTCTTGAAGCCTCCCCCACTCGAAACAAATTGGGAAATCGACAATGAGCCACCTCGAGCGTCCCGGTACCTTCCAAAGCGTGCTCTGCAATTTTAATTTTGAAGCTGTATCTGACAGGGAGGCTTTTCTGCGCCTTCTCCCTTGGGGTGCAAGGGCCCAGTGTCCCCTGCCAGGGAGGCAGAGCCGTTGTTCATGGTGTTGGGGCCCAGTTCTCCGCGGCTGCCAGGCCCTGCGCAGAGCCACCTGGGAGAGAGAAGTAGGGTCCCCTCTGTGTGGTCCGTTTACCGTATCCGCAGCCGCCTCCTGGCAGAGGCCTGTCCCGAGGGCCGGCCCCTGAAGCCCACCCACTCAGCAGACACTGGTGAGATGAGAGAGACGAGCCCTTGCTGCAGGCGCTGGAGCGGAGTTCACGCTCGGCCACTTGCCAGCTGCGTGGCCTCGGGCACGTCGCTTCACCTCTCTGAGCCACGGGCCCCTCCTCTGTAGAATGGGTCCATGGAATTACACGCGGTTGCAGCCCGACTCTGTCCCAGTCCGCAGTCCCAAAGGTGACCAGATGGACCTGCCCCGTGGCTACGGTGTGGTTAAATATGACATAGCAACTTGCAGTTCAACCGGGTCAAGGAGCAGAAATCTGGGAGCAAAACAAAGCAGCGAATGCCTTCCTCTTATTTATGCCTAGGTGTTTGGGGTTTTTTTAATTTTAACAAATATTTCTATGGCAGTTACCAAGTACCTGTGCCGAGCCCTTCAATATTGACTCACGTAATCCTTGCAGCCACTCTCCGAAGCAGATATTGTGTCACATGTTTACAGGGGAGGAGACTGGACAGAAAGAGTAAGCAACTTGCTCCAGGAAATGCAGCGAGAAGTGGCAGGTGGTTAGGGGCTGCTGGGCCGGTCCCCTCGGCTGAGGGCCTGTGCTGTGTTAGCCCACAAACCCATCTTCCACCCCAAGTAGTAACATGCAGGAAGAAGCCGTTCCTTCTCCTCCAGAGGAAGCTGTTGGGACACACAGGACACGGGAGCCCCTGGCCCTGACCTGCCGCTGGGTGGCGCCACACAGGGCACGAGACCCCCAAGCCCCAGCCTCGCTGTCCTCATCTCTAAACTGGGCTGGCCTCCCACCTCTCAGCTGGGGGGCAGCAGAGTCGGCCGGGGTGTGGCAGTGTTCCAGCAAGTCTTCGCACTCAGGAAACCGGGGCTGGGTGGTGAAGTGGTCGGCGTCCCAGGCCGTGTTCCCGCCACGGGGATGGTCCCCAGGCATGGCGTGGCGGCCCTCTCCTCCAGCCCAGCCCACACCCTCGGCCGAGGGATTCGGGGCGCTAGGTCAGAGGCCGAGCCTCCACCTCCCCTCTGCTCGTGGCATCACCACCCATGTGGGCCATGAGGGTCTGCCTTGCGTTGCTTGGCAATATTTTGTTTAAATGAATTTATGCCAGGGCTCAATATAGTTTGTCAGCTGAACTACTGACTTGGCCAGAAGGGGGAAATAAGCAGGGTTTGAAGAACCCTGGTGTGAAAACCATTTTTAGAGAGAATGCATGTGAGGAAGCTCAGGGGTGTGGAACTGGACCCCGGGGAGGCACCCTGGTTTTCATCCCAGCCGTAGGACCTGCCACCTGCAGCCAAACGCTCCATCCCCTGTGCAAAGTGCAATCCTGGCACAGGCGTAGACGCTGCGGGACAGGCCGAGAAGGCCTGGCAGGTCCCACGTGCACAGTGAGGGAGGCGCCCCCAGGGGAGCGCATACTCGGCGCCCAGCGCCCAGCGGCCTGTGGCCAGGAGCCCTCGCGGGGTGCACAGGCCAAGCAAAGGGTGGTCCGAGCAGCCGATGTCCCTGCTTCACAGTTCCATTTGCATGTCCACATTTTGCTAAGATTAATTTTGCAGCTCCCGCTCCCCCAAACCCACGCTCACGGTGCCCCTGCGTCATGTGTAGATCTGCAAACTCCGTCTGCCCATGGGCCTGTCCCAGCTGAGGCTGCACAGGCCGGCGCTGCCTACTGTATCTGCTCCCTTCGGGCTACTTGTACCACGTTTTCCACTTTTGTACACTTTTTGTTGGTGATTTCGCTGATCGAAATGGCCCCCAGGTGCATGGAAGAGCAGGCTAGCTGGTGTCCCAAGCCGGGAAGCTGACATGCCTGTCTCAGCAAGCACGTGCTAGGTAGCTTCGCTCAGGCACGACGCGGAGAGCCGGTGACTGTGCGGTGTGGGTGGGCCGGCAGCAGCTGCGAGAGACAGCGCCCTTCAGCAGAAGGACGCACAGGACAAGGGTCGCATGTCAGGCAACCTGTAGAAGTGTCGTGAGCAGAGACTAACCGAGCCCTGCACTTCCCCGGGGCCGAGAGTTCGGGGTCACTAAAGCAGTGTCACAGAGGCTTCCCGGAAAACGACCAATGGAGATGAGACTCCACTGTGCAGCTGCGGTTACGGCAATTACTGTTTTTACGCTTCACGGGGGTGTCAGGAAAGAGGTGGGTGTGGAGTTCTGTGTCGGCACCGTGGTCGTGAGGATCTGACGTGATAAAGGCTGTGGAAGGGGACTGTAAACTGTGAGTCTGTGGCTAGGCCTTGCGATGGCACCCCCTTCACTAGGCGCGGACATCCTGCCCCATGGAGGCTGTTCTGTCCCAAGGTCTCGCCTGGATGGAGGCCCGGCCACCTCACTGCTCTGGGCCTCCCTTCTGGAGTCTGGGCATCCGTTCTCCACCTGACGGTGGCTGGACTCTTCACACTTCTACTTTCTGATCTTTCACGGCTTCCCATCTTTTGCCCAGGAAATGGCCCAACGCCCTGCGATGGCTCATAGATTTTGGGCAGTCAGACCCCTATCCACGACTCCAGCTTCATCATCAGGTGCCCCTCACTCTGCCCCAGCTACACTGGCTTCTCCGATCTCGCACACTCTGTGCTGCTTCTGCCGCAGGGCCTTTGCACCTGCTGAACCTCTCTCCCGCTGCCCTTACCCACACCCCCGCCGCATGTTCCCTGCTCACAACATGCACAAACTTCAGGTCTCAGCTCAAGTTGCTTCCCTGATGTCCCTAGCCAGGAGAGCGGGCCTTGATGCAGCCCCAGCCCACATTCCTCTTCTCAGAAGCTGCCTCACGTTTATGTGGGCGGCCACTGGGCAGATGGCCATCTCCCCAGCCTCCCCAGACTTTAAACTCCACGGAGTCAGATACTGGGCCACCTTAGCTCGTCAGCACGTCTGCAGAAGAGAGGACAGGCCTGTCTTCTTGTAGGCCTCAGTAACCACTGAATCAGTGGGCCAGCGTCCAGCCCATGCTGTCCCGGGAAGAACCCTGCCGGGCAAAACCCGGCGGCCCCTGCATTTCACACCCTGGAAGGACCGTGAGCTGACTTAGGTGGGGCCCATCTGTGCCCCCAGGGGTTCTCCTGCAGTCTCACAACCAGCTGGTGGGTGGAGGGTGGAAATCCAACATTTCCCCCATGTTGAAGAAAAACGAGGAAAATCAGAGCGGCTGGGAGCCTGGCCCAGGACACAGCTGGGAAGGGGCAAGGGCAGGCCACCCAGGCCTGGCCCAGCCTGTGGCTCATGCCGAGCCATTCCCTCCAGCACGCCTTGGTCTTCCCACGCCGGCATGTCCACACTGTGCCGTGCATTGTGCCCGTGACACACTCAGCACTCCGGGGACTGGAGCTCACGCCGGCGGCCCTCCTGTGCTTCTGCCCAGTCTGTGCTGGGTCCCGGGCAGAGCACGCTGCAGCAGGCCCTCTGCCCGCTCCCTGCACCCCCTGGCCAGGCCTGGCCTCTGGCCAGCGTCGGGGCACTGCCGCACGCTGAGACAGTGGGGCTCCACTGACTCACCCCTTTATTTTACACATGGGGAAACTGAGGCCTGGGGGGGTAGGGAGCTCATCCACAGCTGGAGCGTGAATTTCCAAGGCACGGTGAGAAGCTGAGGCTCGGCCTCCCTCGAGGGTCCCTTTGCCAGGGGTCCTCTCCGTGCTGGGCCAGGGGCCGCACCTGGGCTCTCCCGGTCCCTGTCAACACCCAAACTCGCACCACCAATTCTCCGTCTTAGAGAAAGCTGCGCCAGAGCTTCCCCCGGAGTGGGGGAAATGAAGAGGGCGACCTAGCGCTCAGAAGAGCACCTGATTCCTCGTGTCTCCCACTGCCTGTCCGTCCGTACGTGTGCGCATGCACACGCACACGCGCCCGTCCGCAGCGCTTCCCGTGTGTATTTCTGCACATCGCCTACCTGTCTCTACCCACTGCCCACCCATCCACGAGGGGCCCCTGGGCGTGGGCCAGCTCCTCCCCGGAGGCGACAGGCTGCCTTGCGAGTCGCAGGCTGGTGCGTCCGTCCGGGCACCCTCTCGGAGCCCATGGTGAGCCTGGGGTCTGGCCCCCCTGAGACCTTGCCCCTCCCCACTCCTCCCCAGGCTTCCCAGGAGCCGAGGGTCAGGAAGCCAAGAGCCGGATTCTGTAACCCAAACCAGGTGGTATCTGCTTCAAATCCTGACCCAGGGAGGAAGCCAATACGGAAATCTGAAGCCGCCCCACCCCGCTCCGTGGGCGTCAGGCGCTCCCCGTCACCCAGAGAGGCCCTGACCCTTCTCACCTTACCTGCGGCCACCAGACCCGCCTGCGGCCACCCTCCCCGCTCCCCGCCCGCCCTCACCCGACACAGGCGCCCACCGCCCTGCAGCACCCGGACCTCACGGCGTGACCTTTGTGATGCCGAGTCCCCACTGGCGTCCCTGCCCCTGGAGGGTGGCAGCCTAGGGGAGCCAGAAGATGGGGTTCAGGCTGCACTGTGGTCACGTCCTCACCTCTGAGTTTCTGGGACTGCTGAGCCTCCCGTAGCAATGCCGGCATCAAGGGTATTACTTACTTAGAAAAATGTTCCACTTTGGATTCAGGTTTCAGAAGGATATTTGAAATGTTAAAGCCGCTGCCGGCCAGCTGTAGGGAGGACACAGAAAAGCCCGTTTCTCACCTGGCCCTGGCCCCAGCTGGCACCTTGGGGCAGGGCACCTGCGCCCCTCCCCGGCCCCACCCTCAGGTCGGACCACGAAGCAGCGGAGTCCAGAAGGGTGCAGCTGTTGAGCCACAGCACTGGACTTGGCCCTCGAGAGGGCTTGACCTCCCGCTCAGTCCAGGCCCGCGTGCAGTCTCGCCAGCCCTTGTTCCTGCAGCCGTTCGCTCTTCCGCCGAGCCCGTCCTGACCAGCAAGCGGGTCAGCGGAGCCCCGTAGGTTATTTAGAGCTGGCGTCCCCCTTGGCTCACGCCAAGGCCATGCCATGCCAGGCGCTTTGGAGCTCCCTCTTATATCCAAGGACATCTGTGGAGCCCGCACTGTGCTGGGCCCTGCCCCGGCCAGCCTGTGGCTCGGGGCCCACCCAGGCCCTGCCTTAAGAGCTGCGGTCTCCACAGGGCCTGCCCACAGCTGCAAGCGAGAACACTGTGCGCAGACCCAGACACGGGCCCGCGGGGGCTGGTGGAGGGCAAAGACTGCTGGAAAAGCTACTCAGAGGGTGAAATTCCACACCCAGGTGCTCACTGAGTCTCTGAAGGACAGCAGGGAGGTACCGGAGGGGCCTTGAGGCCAGCCTCCCGGGTGTTCTGAGGAGGGCTGGTTTTGTGGGTGCTCGCAGGCACGTCTCCAGAAAGGTCTGAAATCCAACTTCATTTGGGAAATACTGGGCCACGCGAACGAGGCTGGTCTCTGTGTTGCAGGACTTATCAGAGCTTTGATGTGCTCATGCTTTGCAAATCTGCGAGTGAGGTGGGGCCACAGCATGAAACTGGCGTAAAGACTGGTGCTCCCTGGAGTTCACGCTGTCATCCCCTTGCTCACCCATGAGGAGCTGGAGGCCCAGAGCGGCAGACGTTCAAGTGCCGGTGCTCCTCCCTCGTCACCACAACTCACACAGACCTGAGCAACCCCACTGGCTTCCTGCCCTCCTGCGGCCCTCCCCGCCCTGCCAGCCTGGTGCTGCCGCCGCCTCCAGCTGGGGCTGTGCTCCCGGCTCAGCCCACTGACCGTGGGAGGGTCCAGGTGCAAGGTGCCGCCGCCCGCTTAGGAGGGCAGAGTCCTGGGCTGGCAGCCGGCATCGCCTACAGGCTTCCAGACCCGCCACACCTGCACCCCAAAGTGCCCGGGCCTTCTGGAGTCCTAGTCTCGCACAACCCCATGTGGCCCCAGAACCTTCCATGCGGGGGGTACGGCACTTCTCCCCACCCCAGACCTTTATCTTCCTTACGGACAGAAAGACTTGACCCGGCTTGGCGCCGTGGCCAGCGGCTGAAGCGTGACAGCGTGACAGCCAAGACCCGCTTCTGGTCTGCTCAGGGGCCGGGGGCTCCTTTCTTCCCTAATTAAAAATTCACCAGCGAAGACAGATTGCTCATCAATCTTTCAGCCCCACTGGACAGAGGGGGCACTGCGGGTGCAGCTGGGCTGGCTGCCCACAGCTGGGGCCTCGCTGCCCTGGGCAAGGGTTCAGGGCTCCGGCTGGGCCCCGGGGACCCCGGGGAGGCCCCGGAACATCGCCGGGGGTCCTGGCCACGGCAGGCGCCGATTCCGCTCTCTGCCTCAGAGGGGCGCAGGGATCAGGGAGAGGCCTGCAAAGGGGCAGAAAACGCGTGGGCAGCGCAACGGTCAGAGGCTGTAAGTGACCGCAGGCTAGTGCGTGTCCGAGGGGACCCATGGGCGTGTGTCCTGGAGAGTGGCCAAGTGCAGAGATCTTAGCTGTTCTCCAAAAAAAGAAAGGGTGACTTGTGCTGTTAGCTGAGGTCTCACACCCGCTTTACAGTGCGCACCTGCCAGGTGGCTTGTGGTGGCTCTGAAGCAAGCACGGGGCAGTGTCGTTGCTCGGCAGAGCTGGGGGACACACACACTCACACACACACCCCGTGTTGTAACCAGGTGGGGAAGGTCAATCAAAAACTCTCCAACTGAAAAATAAAAAGACCCTCCCGGATGACCTGCGTGCCCAGCACGGGCCAGCCCAGGAAGGCCCGGCGGGGCCAGGGCGCCCACCACCGCTGCCCTGCCCTGGGGGCTGAGTCCCGTGGGGCGTGAGCCGTGGGGCGGCTTCTGCCTGTGACACGGAGCGATGCGGGAGCGGCCTCCAGCTTGGGCGGGCAGCGGTGGCGGGCGCCCTCCCCGGCAGCGCTTCTTCACGAGTCGGCGTTCGGAAAAGGGCCCCGCGCGTCTCCTGGCGCGGCCCGGCCTGGCGTGCCGCAGGCCAGCAGCAAGGGGCAGCTCGGCGGCAGGGAGCGCTGGCTCTGCGGAGCTTTCTGGCCGCGGGCCTGTTTCCCCGCCTATAAAAAGCAGGTGCCAGAGCCCCTACTCTCCCCTGCGGCTCCGGCTCTGGGTTCTGGGAAGGCCCGCCTGGCTGCCTCGCGCTCGGCTGGTGTTTCCCGGAAGGGCCTGGGCGGGCGGCTCCGCCCTCGCTGCCCCGAGCGCCGTGAGCCCCGCCGGCTGCGCTGCCAGGACGCGGCGGCTGGCCCGAGCTACTGGGTGCCCACCGGAGCGGGCAGGCGGGGCAGCGCTGGGTGCGGCGTGGGCGGGGACAGAACAGAGAGCGGGCTCGGCTCGGTGCAGAGCGGAGAGGCTGGGTGAGCGCGGTTCCGATCCGCACGCCTGGTAGGGCGGCGCTTTGGCCTCGGCGGGGGCTGGGGTGTGCGGCCCCTTCAGAACAGGACGTGGGGTGCCTTCTGCCCCTTCCTCTACGCCTTCACCCTGGCCGCGGCGTGGGGGACCTGCCTGGGCGCCCTCAAAGCTCTGCCCCAGCCCTCTGGCTCCTGCTGGCCCACTGTGGCTTTGGCCGTGGGGAGCACTCGCAGGATGCAGAGTGAGGGGGAGGTCTGAGGTGCTGGGTCTCCCAGCTCTCTCCCTGGGGTCCCCAGGGCTGGCCCTGTGCCTTGCCCACAGGGCACTGTCGGAGTCTCCACAGTCCACTCTGTTCCTGGCCCAGAGACCACTCTCTCCTCCTCGACTCGGGGTGCTCACAAAGGAACCCCCACTTTTGCTCCCGGGGCTGCTCTGCACTGTTACGGGCCCCCTACAGGCCTGGCTCATCCCTGTAGCCGCAGAGCAGGGGTATTGGATGCTGGGGGGGGTCAATGGGGACCCCCAGACTGGGTCTTCCCAGCCCAGGTTATCCCAAGGAAGGGTCTGGAGCGCTCCTGGGACTCTCAGATCACGGGTGCGGCGCGGGGACGGGAAGGGCGGGGGGCACCCGGGCGGGCCTCAGAGGGGTGCCCCGCACTCTGCCGCAGTGTCAGGCACCAGGGAGGGGCCGCAGGCCCCAGCACCACAGGCAGACCCCGCAGGGAGACCCCCCCCCCCCTGCCTGTGCGGCTTCTGCAGGAGGCAGCAAGCTGGACTTTTGCCGGAACCCCTGGGTTTCTAATACTGGCATCCGTGGAAATACTCATTTCCTGCGAACACCGAGCTTTCAGCAGCCGCCGGCTTCGCACCCCACCCGCCGGCTGCGGCCTGAGGGACGCCAGCCCCACTGACGGCTTGTTCTGGCCTCCTTTGCTCCTAGGTCCCACTGACGCGGAAGGAGAGCTGGCCCGGAGACAGGTGAGTGTGAGCCGGCCCTGGCGCCCGTGGGACCCAGACGCCCACGTGACCTGCTCCGGCGACCCCGCGCCATCACCGCCCTGCGGCCCCACCACCTCCCGAGCCTGCCCGTCAGGACGGCGGAGGCCTCAGCAGCCACCCAGGCCCTGGGCGGCAGCACAAGAAGACGGCGGCAGGTGTGGTCGGGCGTGTCTCGGGCGTGTCTCGCGCAGCGCCGCCCGGCCTGAGCGTGGGCGCGCTCTGGGGCGGTGCCCTGCGGGTGTGCGGCTCCCGGTGCTACGCGCTGGTGCCTCTGCGCGGTCCTGTTGCCAGCTCCCTGCCGAGGGCCGCAGCGAGCACTTGAGAGCAGAGGGCAGGAGCAGAGGGCCCTGGCCCCAGGGGAGCCTGCAGGGCGGTTCTGGCTGAGTCCGGTGACAGCTCTTGGAGACTCAGCCCCTTGCCGAGCCGGCCTGGGAGCTCTCGGACAGCCAGCTGGTGGGCGCGCTGGCCCTGGGCTGCCGCTTCCCTGGTGGCCTCCGGGACAGCCAGCCCTGGGGGAGGGTCTGCACCCCCTCACCCTGGTGAGTTGCCCCCCAGTCTTTGACAAGAGCAGCGCCCCAACCCCACCCTCTCCCCGTCACGCCACCATCTGGGTCACTCCTTGGGAGGGAAGAAGCCAGCAGAATGTCTCCCGCGGGCACGCATGCGTCCCACAAATGACCTGGCTGGATTAGCCCAGCAAAGAGCAGGGCGCGGGGAGCGGGGACGCACACAGGTAAGCTCTGATGGGAGAGCAGAGGTGGCACTGGGGACGGTGAAGAAGTGAAGGTGGCCTCTGTCTGATTTGCTGCTGCGGACCGGTAGAGCCAGGTGGTGCACTTCCAAAGGAGCGTGGCCTGGCCTGCTCCCTCCTAAGACTGGTCACTCGCGGCAGGGTGGTCTCCGCTCCCCGCGGCCACCGGCCCCCTGCCCCTCCCAGGGCCTGCCTGGCGGCCAGGCATGGTGCCAACATGATGGGGCCCAGGACCCCCTTCATCCTGGGCGAAGGGAAACCCTCCTGCGGTGAAACTGGGGCCTGGGGGTGCAGTGACTGGCCCGGGCCACAGCCCTCGCCTGCCTCCGAAGCCTGGCTTTCCACAGCCCCGACTGTGGTTTCAGGGTTTAGCCTCTTACAAGGACACGCTTACTAGGAAAGGGAGAAAGCAAAAAGGAGGCACCTGCGGAGCCAGGCAGGCGGGCAGCAGCCGGCTGTGGCCTCTAAAGACCAGAAGCGCCAGAGAGCGTCTATGCACAAGCTCTGCTCCCTCGCCGCAGCCACGGCACGTCTGGGTTGCCGCTCTCTTCTTCCCGCCTTTATCAGCGCGGGAGAAATGCCTCCTCCTGGTCCCGTCCCATGAGCGGCGTGCGATGACGCACAGCTGGGCCACACCAGGCCTTGCGGGGCAGCCTGCTGGCCGTCGGGCACTGTCGCAGGGCGTCCTTCAGCCACCCCGGTGGCACAGGCATTTGCTCTGGGGCCCACATGGCCGCGTCCTTCTCTGGCCACCAGGGACCGCAGCCTCTCTGACAGGCCTGGACGGGCAGCGGCCCGGACACGCTGACATTGCCCGGAGGGGGCCAGGCGACTGCTGGCGGGTGCTCCCGAGGCATATGCACCAGCCCTGCATCTCCCGCCTGCGTCCTCCCGCCTGCGTCCTCCCACCCTGTGCCCTCCCACCCTGAGTCCTCCCACCCTGCGTCCTCCCACCCTGCGTCCAAACCCATGCATGCGTCCTCCCCCCTGTGTCCTCCCGCCAGCGTCCTTCCCCTTATGTCCTCCCGCCAGCGTCCTTCCCCCTGCGTCCTCCCACCAGCGTCCTCCCACCCTGCTCGCAGCCAGGGTCTCCCGTTCAGAGGCAGAACAGGACACGGTGCCGGGCCTGGGAGCCGGCTGGAGCAGCCCTGCGGGCGGCAGAGACAGTGTGGAGGTGGCACCCGACCCTGCCCGGGGCCGCTCAGGCTAACGCCCTCCGGGGCCTAGGGAGCCAGGCAGGACCACCTCACGTCCACGTTGTGTGGCCCTGGGCAAGTGGGTGAGGCTGCCTCTCGTGCCTCGGTTTCCTTACCTGTAAAACGGGGCCCTCTCTGCAGCGAGCCGGGGACACTGCAGCCCCCTTGCCCGCACCGGCCCTCCGGCCCAGGACAGCCTCCAGTGCCAGGGGCTGACCGTGGCCCCGTGACCTGGCCGCGGGCCTCTCTGCCCTGTTTCTCCTCTTTGTTTAAACACGCCTGATGTGACGGCGTAGACGCCGGGGCCTCTTCATGTGCGTTGCACCCCCAGCTGGCATCACCTACTAGGAAGTTTTAAGAATCACGAAAATGTTCCGCGTGCAGATTGCGAGAAACTAGTCGTTCCGCTTCTGGGAAAGGCCCCAGCGGGGAGCCCGGGCCCGGTCACAGCCCCCCGGTGCCGTGGCCGCAGTGGGTGGGGCGCCCCGGGGCACACGTGGGGGCACCCGGGAGAGGCTGGCAGCGGCACGGGGTGCTTGAGATGAAGTTTCATCGTGTGAGAGACGACGTCTTACTGTAGTGCTCATGAAAAGGCAGTTTGCCAGAATAATCCTATCCATGTTTGAGAACTGGTCCGAAAGAAGCCTCAGCGAGCAGGTAGACGGGCAGGGGTGCGGGGAGGAGAGGCGGGAAGACGAGCGAGGCCGGCGGGCATGGCGGCGCCTCTCGGTCCTCTTTGTTCTGCGTCCCCTGACGTCCCGCTGTGGGACTCACTGTTTACACAGCCACAGAGACTGCTCGCTGTTAAGGAACTCACTGCCCACCCGTGCGCGCGTGTGCGTATGTCCATTCTGCCAGCCGGCTCCATAAGAATTGTAATGTTGACATGTTTCATTCCAAAGATTTTTCTCAAGCATTTTTTGCCTCTAAACCAATGTCCGTGTCACTTAGTCCTGCGTTCCCTGGACTGGTGGCCTGGCAGCCCCTCGCTTTGCTGGGCTGCAGGCCCTGGGAGTCTGTCTTCTCGCCGTCCCGGGGCCTGGACGTCGAAGAGGAGGGAGCTGCAGCTGCGGTCTTCCCCGAGGCTCGCTCCTTGGCTGGCCGGAGCGCTCCTTCCTCCCGGCCCTCAGTCCCTCTGCGCGCCTGTGCCCTAACCTGCTCCTCAAGGACATTGGTGACCTCATTTCACGTTCATCCCCTCAGCGGGGGCCGCTGTCCAAATAGCCTTCTCTCACTCCAGGCCCCGCCTGGCAAGTTCCCAAGCGTCCCCATTCCGCCCCATTCCCGGAGCCCCTCTGCCCTGCACTCCCTGGCCTCCTGGCAGGCTCTCCTCCTTGGGCTGCCCCGCGCGGAGCCCTGCACACGTACCGTGGGACTAGAGCTGTCTGGGTCCCGCGAGGCCTCGCTCGGCTGAGAACTGGGTGCTCAGCCGCCTCCTTGAGGTGGCCGGTGATGGAAAGGAAAAGCAGCAGCTGAGGCAGCTGCAGAGGGAGGTCGGGGATGAAATTCAAGAATGATTCCAGGGTGAGCCTACAAAATTGTACAAATTTTCCAGTTCCTGCTCTGGGTGGGGCACAGGTGAGAGAAGAGTGAGCAAGGTGGACTTGGTCCCTGCCCTCACAGAACTGCATGGCCTGGGGAAACAGGTCGTAAAGCCACAATTGTAATGTGCCAAATGCTATGAAACCCAGGCTGCTATGAGAGCCCAGCGGGGGGGCAGGGGCAGTGGAATCAAGGTGGGCCTCCTTGAGGAAGTGTCTGCTTAAGCTGAAAATTGAAGGACGTGTGGGAATCGATCTGTCTGAGCAAGTCATAGATGTTTGATCACAGACCAAGTTGACGGTGAGGGAGAGGGAAACCCTAATAAGGGGAAAAGGTTCAGCTTGCACAGGTACAGCCTTTGCAAAGGTCCTAGGGTGAGCAAGAAGCATGGGGGACCCAGAAACTAAGCACCCCTAGAACACGGAGAGCAACAGGGTGGGCTGGTAGGATAAGAGCCAGAGGACTGCGGCATTAGGGCGCTTTATCTGGAAAGCTTGGGTTTCAGCGTGGGGACATCGGGAAGCTACTGGAGAGTTGCAGTTACGGAGAGGTGGGACCGGGTTCGCATGTGCCAGAGACTGCTCTGGCTGCCCCTATGACGTGATCATGTGGGTGGGCGGCTGCTGCAGCTGTCCAGGCAATAAGTGGTGTGGCCCGAGCTCAGGGTGGCTACGGGCGGTGAAAAGTGGGCAGAGGAGAATGGCAGGAAGACTGAGTCCAGCCGACTAGTTTGGGGACGAGGGTCAGGAGGAAGCAGGACTTGTGTGGAGACATCGGGGTGCTCTTGCCAGACTCCCGGCCCCTCCCGAGGTTCCAACCCAGCGGCCCTGGTCGGTGGCTAGCAGGGGTGCCCGGCGGTGGCAAGGCCTTCTGCTGAGGCCCAGTGTCAGGGCCCAGAGCGTATCCAGCATCTTCCATGGTAGAGAGGACGGTCGATGGAGAAACCTTGGCCTGGCAAGCCTGACAATTCCGTTTCAGCGATTTCCTCTGTTTCAGCGTTTTCCTCCGATTCAGCGAAACCTTTTCTCTGGGCACCTTTCCTGGGAGACCGAGTATCAGCCGTTGTTCCTAGAGAGCCACGCCATCTCTGTTCTTGCCCAGATGTCCTGTCTTGGAGCTGCCCGTCCTGGTGTGTTAGCACAGGCGTAAGCTCGTTCCTGAGCCGCCCCTGCCCCCGGGACCCTGGCTGGGACCTGGGACCTGGGCCGGGAGGTGCTGCCACCCTGCTTGGCACCCTGCGGCCACCCCCTCGCCAACACAGAGCTGGGGCTCAGACAGAAGGTGTCAGCTCCCCTAAACGATGCAGCTCAGAGATGGGAGCAACAAGGCTAAAACCCAAGGCAGGAGAACCCATGTCCAGTGCATTTTTCATGAGTGTTAGTCTTTCGTTTCTCAGTGACTTTGGCAAAATGGTTTTTACTGAAGCAACCTTGGCCCGTAACAGTACCTGAGCTCCAGATGCTGAGCTTCAGGTGCTGAGCTCCATACTGCCGCCCTCCACGCACTGTTGGCACGGCCCCCACGAGCTCCACCCATCACTAGCCCCTGGGCCCCCTCACCTGCACCGCCAGCCTCTTCCCCTGTGGCCGCCCCATCTCCTCTCTGAATCTGTTTGCCTTGTTCCTCTGTCTCCCACATCTCAGAAACTGTCTTTCCCCACCTGACTTGCTGCACTTGCATCAGCCCCTATGGTCCATCCAGCCTGTCACTGAGTCTCGGTACCTTTGAAAGGTACCTTGGTACCAATCTGGCACACTTGGCATCAGCGTGTACGGCCAACAGGCCGGGTTGGTATTTCTCTTTCACACAAACTGTTTGGTCCTGTTGTGGCTCCTTCCTCTCCATGCAAATAAATCTTTGCAACAGCCAGCTGCAAAGCAAAGGAATCTTCCAGACACCACATCATCTGCTTGATGCCTTTGCCGGCAGCTGGCCCGCCTTCTCGGTGGCAAATGCTCACTCAACCTTTGGCAAATATTTGTTGGCCGAGCGCTGGAAAGAGAACAGCAAACAAAACCGCCATGGATCTGCCCGCAGAGAGCTGCTGCTCCAACAAGGGAATGAGCCGTGAGCAGCGAGTGACACGCCAGTTCAGCCCCAACTCCGTGTGGCGGGCAGGTTGGTGGGCGCGGGCTGAGGGGACGAGAGAAAACTGGTGCGAGGTGGAGTGGGCGACTGTACAGGACGTGGTCATGGAGAGCTCTCTGAGGGGTGACCTTTCAGATTGGAACTAAAGAGATGAGAGCTGGAAGAACATTCCAGCAGAAGGGAAGCCAGAGCCCTGAGGCAGGTGAAGCTCAGGGTGCTGGGAGCATGGAGAAGCCAGGGTACCAGAGGACAGTGCGAGGCAGCAAGGAAGGGGCCCGGGGCCAGAGGAGGGCTTTGCCTCCATCCCAGGCGGGACGGGCCTCGAGGTTTGCAGCGGGGGTCCGTGAGGCTGACTTTGCGTGGCGATCTCTTGCCGCCCTGGGCAGGAGGCAGGGAGTGGGAGGCCGCCGGCAGTGCAGAGAGGTGGCCGTGGCTAGGCCTGGCCGTTGGCGGTGGAGGGAGAGGTGAAGCTTGGGCTGGAGCACCCCACTATGACACTGGATGTGGGATGAAAGAGACAGGCCGGGTGAAGGGACTGATAGTGGCTCTCATACCAACTGCCATTTTGAAACGCCAAGCTGGCTCCAGCTTCCCAGACCCCCACCTAGCTCCCCCACTTGGGATGCCAGCGGCAGGGGACCCCCAGCCCTGCTCATCAGCACGGCTCCCGCATCCCTCTGATTTCATGATTCGCCAGGATGACTCCCAGACTCGGAAACGCGCTCTCCGCACGAGGACAGCTGTCTCAGGACACGGACAGGACCGAGAAGGGCCGGGCGGCCGCCTTCCCGCCCCGCAGGCCCTTTGCCAGCCCAAGCTCCACAGAGCTGGACGTCCGGCTTCTGCGGGGCTTCAGCCCGTGGGCATAACTGACGCGTTAGCACCGTCTGCAGCCCCCGCCCCCCAGAGGGGTTCAGACACAGCCCTGCCGGCTCACCCCGGCCTTCTGGGTGACGGGCCGGGCTCCGGGCTCCCGCAGCTCATCGGCGTAAACGCAAGCGCAGGGCCCAGGAAGAGCGGACGCCTTGGGGTCTCTTCCAGGGCTTGGGCCAGGGATTCCCCCAGGAGGGGGTGACCTGAACTGTGTGCGTGAGGTGCCCTTGGGGAACTCCAAGGGTTGCGCCCCCCCCCAACCCGGGGCTGGGGACAAGAGCCAGTCGCATCCCTTCCGTCCCATCAGTCCCCAGCCAGTGGTTCAGACACGCAGGGGCCGGCGGGGAAGGGGTCACGGGGGAAAGTGAGGGGTGCAGTGTCGTTGGACTCTGAAGTCTCTCTGGACGTCCGGCTGGGGGGGTCAGGGGCTGGCCCGAGAGCCAGAGGTCAGGGACAGGCACGGAGATCGTGCTCCCACCGCGAGACTGGTTCTCGTGCCGTCCCTGACGGACACCCGAGGGGCGCTCGGAGGGCACTGCAGCCACTGCGCATGGGGCGCCGGGCGAGCGGCTCCGCCTGAGGCGTGTGGCACTCCGGGGGAGGGGGGCACGCTCTTCCCACTTCGGAGAGCCGACTCGCTTGCCCTGGAAGACCCAGAGATAAGCAGGGAGCAGCACGGAAAGCAAGAAGGTGACTCATGCCTGGGTGTGGAACTTGCCTCCTGCTGCCCCCCAGGCCCTGGGCTTGTCTGACTGCTGCTGGCCCCGCAGGGCTCTCCCTTTCTCCTCCCCATGCTGCTTTTGCGCGCCCCAAGGGCACCTCACGCACACAGTTCAGGTCACCCCCTCCTGGGGAATCCCTGACTCAAACCCTGGAAGAGACCCCAAGGCCCCCGCACGGGACCACCCCACAAATACGCAAAGGGAGGAGAGGCTGCAGAGGGGCGGGCAGATGGGTCGGGGCCGGAAGGACGGCCTATGGCCTCCAGCTGGGGTCTGACCACAGACCCCGCCGCCTGGCCGAGCGAGAGGCTGAGGACAGAGACGGTGGGGAGGGGAGAGGGAGGGTGGGATGAAGGCTGGATAAGCAGAGCGACCGACAGACGTGACTGATGACAGACAGACAGCAGTGATGGATGGGTGGGGGTGGGCAGGCCTGTAGGTGATGGGTGGGTGGGTGAGTGGCGAGGGGACAGGTGAATAAGCAGGTAGCTAGACTGAAAAGAGAGAAGGGGGGGGAGGCAGAGGGCCCAGGGGCGACCTGGGAGGGTAGACCCGGACCCTGTCGCGCTGCGTAGCCCACAGCTGTGTCGGCTGCAGCGCCATGCGGGGGTGGGCGGGTTTGAAGGGGAGGGCACTCAGATACTGGGCAGTGAGCACAGCTGGGGTCGTCCCCCAGCCAGCCAGCCAGCGCGCTCCCCATGAGTGCACAGAGGGCCCTGCGGCGTCCTGGGGGCGCTGCCTCCTCGGCCTGAGTGGTGGAAGATGCTTAAGTCCTGCGGTGGCGGCAAGTTTCACGCCCCTCCGCAGAAGCAGCCCCCGTAGGCAGCTGGCTCTTGGAGGCTCAGCCCTGCTCCCCAGCAGACTGCCCTGCTCCCGTGGCCCTCCTGTCAACCCCCGCCCATGAAGCCTCGGGAGGTGCTTTCCTTTGGCTTCCTCTTCCTCTTTCTGCACATTTGCAAAGCTCCGCTCAGCCAGGCGCACCGAGGAGGCTGTAGCAGGGCTGATCGATGCCCTGGGAGGCATCTTGCAGCTGCCAGAGCCGCAGTCCTGGTGGGGGCTGCTGGGGGGCTCTGCAGCGGCGGCTCTGACCGCTGCCGTGCTGCACCTGCACTCCAGACAGCTCCTTGCCTGCGCGCAGGCGCCCGGCACTGGGACGGGGCAAAGCCCACTCCAGCCTGCCCGTGCACACCCTGAAGGGTAAGTGAGGGTCGCAGTGCGTGGGCCGCAGGGATGGGGGAAGAGCCACTGGCCTGGCTCTGGGACTCTCGGAAAAGCACAGCTGACGAAGTGCCAGCAGCGAGGGGGAGGCAGCGCCAGAGCCCGTTCCTGGTGATTCTTTGAAGCACTGTCTCTCTTGGCTCTGCCCACACTTGAGGCAGCTCAGGGTTCTGGGGAAGGAGCGTTGCTGTTGGCTCCTGCCCAGAGCAGGGCGGTTATCGGACTTCCCCGAAGGACCTCAGTGCTCCCTCCTCCTCTGCCAGTACTGCCGAGGGCTGTGCGCGCCATGCTCCCTGCTGGGCACCAGCGCTTCAAGGAGGACTGGACCAGGACCTCTACCCAGAAGTGCCCCTAATCTTGCCAGGAGGACAGCTGCTTAAATAGCCATACTGTCATGTGACGTGCTTTGGCAAGGGCTTGCCTGGGGCAGAAAGAGATCGACTGGGCTTACAGTGCTCAAAAAGATTTTACAGGAGTGCGACCATTTGAGTTGGGTCTTGAAGGACGGTTAGGAGTTCTTCAGGGAACAAATGTTATAAGCGGTGCAAAGAGGTCTGGGCGTGAAAAAAAAAAACAAACATAATAACGCATGGTGACATGGCCAGCAGAGGCTGCAGAAAGTGAGCAAAAAGAGCTGATCAGGCCACATCATAAAAGATCTGAATGCCAGGTAAAGGAGTTGGCGACTCAGTCCTGCAGACAGGTGAGAGGCACTGAAGATTTTAAAGCAGCAGGATGATGTGGTCAATTTTGCATTTTTGAAATGCACTCGGGCACCAGTGTGGATGGGGTGAGGAGGCGACAGGGAGACCCCGAGGAGAAAGCTGTGCCCTCAAGCCCCTGGAGGTTGGAGGAGGGGGAAAGCGGTAGCTCTGCTCCTTTCTGTGTTTGAGCCAGGCTGGGTTGAAGATCAACTGCGTGGGGAGAGGAGGATCTGGGGTGATTCCAAAGTGGATGGTGGGGAGCAGGCGGGCAGCAGGGCCTCCCAGCGACAGCGGGGAGGAAGGAGGAGGAGCAGGTGGAACAGCGGAGAGGGGATAAGATGCTCAAATGTGGCCGTATTCCTCGAGCTGCTGGAGGGACGTCACTTCATGGTGGTCTCACTCTGGCCCCTCAGTGCCTTATCCCAGCAACCCCCGTGCTAGAACTGCCACGCTACAGAGGCAAGCCCAGATCTATCGCCCACACCCTCCAGTGTGGCCAGTGGACTCGCAGAATCAGCTACCAGCCAGACAGGACCTTCCCCTGTGCCCCCTGCCTTCGTCTGATCTTTGAGGCTTGGGTGCAGGAACGAAAAGGGGGTGCCTGTCTCCAGTGCAGGCACTTCCTGAGCTGTGAGCAAGAATACTGCAGGGCAGGCTGGTGCAGGGCGTAAGCTTGAAGTGGGTCAGTTCGAGCGGCCTTGCGGCCTTCAGGTGCCCGGAGAGCCGGACGGGACAGCAAAGGGGCGTGGCGAACATCGTCTCCACCAGCCCCACCTACTCCCCTTCCTGGGTTTCAGGGGTTCTGCTTGGATTGGGGAAGACCATTGGTTCAGAGAAGTAGACGCAGAAGTATGTGTATGTATGGGGGAGGGTTGTTTCCGAGGTGGTGGTCCCCAGTGCTGGAGGTTTGGGGTGCCCCTGTTTGAGGGGGAACCCCAGCTCAGAGTCACTTGGACAAGCAACTCCGCTATGTTGGGCTCTGTGCTTGGCACACCTGCCGTTGGGTGTATTCAGTTCCTGCACGGGGGACCAGAGGCGAGGCACCTGGCTGGTGTCACACAGCCAGGACGTGGCAGAACTGGGCTCCTGTGTACACAGCCAACTCAGGGGCAGACCTGCCCCCCGGAACCCCTCCCAGCCTCCACAGTGGTGCACATGGGCTGCCAAGGTGACACTGAGAGAAACAGCACCAAAAACAGTGTAAGATTCGTCTCTGAGTTACCAAACCGTTTTTAAAACAGCGGCTGTTGGGAATAGCAGAGAGGGGTGTGTATAGCGGCCACCTCTTCACACGTCTGTTCTCTGAGCACTTCTCTGTTCCAGATCCGGGGCTGCCCAGCGACGTGCGGGCCTTGTCCAGCTTAGGCCTTGTCCAGGCTCTGGGGGGCGTGGCTAGGCCTGGGGGCGGGAGCTGTGGTAAGCAGGTACAAGCAAACACACGCGCACATGCATGTGTGCGCACATCTGTGTTCCGACCCATGTCGTAAAAATAGGCTTGGTCCCCTCACTCCGACACACACAGATACACGCCCTGTGTGCACACTCAACACGTGTGCACCACCATGCACGCAGGTTCACCCCCAGGAGCTAAGTAAGGGGAGAGACTGGGCCCACAAAGCCCCACTATGGCAGCCAGGAGGCTTTCGAGGGCAACCGTCCTATTTCCCCCGAAAGACCTGCAGGGGGCCTTACTCCCAGCTCCCGTGCAACTGTGGGTTCAGGGGGACCCCTCTCAGCCCCTGCCCAATGCTGCCCAGGGCCCCTGCCGAGTGGTTCACACCTCTGTCCACGCGGGCTTGCGCACTGAGTCCTCCCACACGTACTCCAGCCTGGAGCGGCTGTTTTAGAGGGGTTGAAGCTGAGGCCGAGAACCGGGGTATCTCGCCTCGGTCTCACGCAGCACAAGTCCAGGCAGGAACCCTAAACTCCTTCCCTGGCGACAGCAGCCCCATTCTAGTGCTGCCCAGGATGACTCCGCAATGACCTCAGCCCCACACTGCCTGGGACGGTGGAGTCAAGTCACCTGCTCATTCCTGCCAGGCTGAGGCCTCCTGGCACGAGGGCACGCCCCTGGCGCTCCAGCCCTGGCTCTCAGAGCCTGTGCCCACGTCCCTCCCGGTCCTGCTTCCCTGGGCAGGGCATGCCAGGTGGAGAGAAATGGACCTTGAGTGCTACAGAGGGGTGAGGAGGCCACTGTTCGGGGGTGCCGGCTGGCTTTGCAGTCACCCCCAACCTCCAGCCCATTCTCCATCCATACCGTGAAAACGCCAGCAGCCCACGCTGAGTTACTGAGATGGTGCGTGTGAACTGCTTAGCCCAGAGCCCACACACAGGCTGGTCCTGTTGCTCGTATATTAGCATCTGTCTGCCCACCCACCAGTGATTCCCGTGGGCCTGATTGGTAGGGGAGTGTCATGTTCCAGAGATGGGGATGGGCTTGCATCTGGTTGGGGGAGGGATGAGGACAGAATATTCATAAGGGTACTTTGGTGCAATAGATGCTGAGAAAGAGGTCTGCGGGGGGTACTGTGGGAGCACAGAAGCCTGTGGTGCATCCTGTCAAGGCAGGTGGAGCCTTGGACTGGAGTTGTGACGAAAGAACCATTTTTCCATCAGACAGGAAAAGAATGAGCATTGCAGGAAGAGGAACCAGCAAGGCTAAAAGATCAAAACAGGGTCAGTCAGATGCATGGGAGAAACTGTATGTAGACTATGAAGCAGATTTTAATAGCCATAGGACCCAGGCACGTAAGTCAAGTGAGAGAATAACTGAGTGTCAGACAATATGGAGTGGTGGGGACTGTGGCCAAGTGAAAGTGCTTGAGCAAAGTAATGGGAAGCGTTTGAATGACACTTTCCTTCAGGGGCTGCAGGACTCAGCTGTAGGCAATTGTTACTGTGCAGGAAAGTGGGCCCGCTGTTTTAAGATCTTCCAAGTTTATAAAAGAAGCCAGGAACCTAAGTGTTTTGTGAAATCTCCTGACTGAAAGAAATATTAGGCCAGTACTGCAGAGATCAAACAGAATATACCTGAGGGCCACACGTTTGCAGCCTCTTGTTTAAGCCCTAACAGTGGGTGGGGGTTGCAGGAAAGGAGGTGGAACTATAAATTTCAGACCCTGCTTTGTGGGGCCGGGTCTGGGTCCGAGGCGGGGCCAGGACCAGGCACATAGGTGGCACCCAGTCAGCCCTTTGCCCACCGATGAGTCAGGGAACGAGGGCTTCCTCTAGAGGGCCAGGGAGACCCCGAGATTTGGGGCAGAGGAGCCAAGGAATGGGCACGTGTTTTGACGGCGTCCCTCTACCTGCCCTGTGGGAGGGGAGGAGACAGAGGCACAGAGGGGAGACGTCTCCAACAGCTGTGATGGGGGCGCTGGGCCCGTGCTTGGGAAGAGCAGAGATATTCTAAACAGGGACACCTGTGCCAGGGTGGCCTTGGAGAGGGGCGCCCAGGGCCCATGCGGGCGGCTCCGGGCTGTGCCACACCCAGGTGGGAGCCCGGGGGAAATCCAGGGCAGCGGGAGGAGGCCCCTGAGTCTGTGTTGAGCCACGTTGCGTTTGGGTGCTTTGGGGACACCCAGGCAGATGCACCCCTGACAAACACGCACCGCTGAAGACAGGGAGGGCGGAAGATTCAGAAACACACCCCGCCCGAGCCTCACCCCTCCCCGGGGCCCAGACCCTCCATCCTCCTTGCCCTGCTCTGTGGTCCCACAGGTTTATTTCTCGAGTTTGGGTTTTGTTCCTAGAGGGCTGATGAGCGAGAAGGCGGAATGCTACCAAGTGCCAGAACACAATCTGCGTGCACAGCTCCGAGCCACCCTCCCACCCGGCCCTGTTGTGGGCAGCTGCGGGCAGGCTGCAGAGAGCACACCTCCCCCAAGGCCCCTCGTGGGCCGCACCTGATTCCTGGGAGCCAGGCGCTGGGCTCCCTACCCTGAACTCTCGAAAGGAGCTTTTACCTGCACTTGAGAGAAGAAAAGGATTTGCTAAGCAGATTGATGGTTTAACAAGCCACTTAGGGAAGCAGGCTTTTAGCAGCATCATTTGCATTCCAACAATGAGTGTGCAAATTATAAATGACTCTTATCTATTTTTAAAGTGGTTTTAGACTTCTCCTGGCTGTCAGGAGCAGTCACCGGGCCCACCAAGGACATGCAGGGCTGCGCTGTGCTCCTTTTGAAAAGAAGCGATGCTGTTAGAGATGCACGTTGTGGAGCTTCTGCCCCAGACCGAGCTGGGCTGGCCAGACGCTGGCTCACTTCGGCCTCCAGCAGTCCCCAGGGCGGGTTGCTCTCATTCCTTGCAGAAGACTGGGGGGCAGGCCCAGGGCAGGTGAGGGCAGTGGTGCCAGTTGGGTCTTCTAACATACCGCGAAGGGCTTCTCCTGCGGCAGGTGTCTGTCCCTCCCTCTGCCAGAGCAAAGGGTCGGAAATGAGGCTTCGTGGGGCCGGGAGAGCGGGGACCTGCGGGGAGACCAGAAAAGGAGGAGGTGCCGCTCAGCACAGAGAAATGAAGCCCAACCCAAAAACGGAGGGGCAGGGAGCTGGAGGGCCCGGTTCAAACACCAGCTGTCCCCCACTCACCGGGGCAGGTCCTTTGGGGCCTGTCCGCACCTCCTAGGGTGGCGCTGTCCTCCACGCCAGCTCTCCGACGCTGGCTCTCTGCGCTGGCTCTCTGCGTCCACCTTCTTCCCGGCCGGGATTGTTTTCTCTTATCAACATTATAGCAAAGTGACATTGAGGAAATGATGTCATCCAAGGGCATGCCGTATTTAGCGATACATTTTACCATGGAGTTTAAATGGACGGATACATTTTACCATGGAGTTTAAATGGACGGTACCGTCACGTCACTTGTCACACTTAGCGGTCTCACTGGCCAAGTAAATAAAAACAAGTTTAGGAAGATGTGGCTGAATTCTGCCCACCTGCTGTGGGCTGGGGTCTGCCTGGCCCCTGAGCTAGAAGGGAGGGGGCTCAGCAGGGCCAGGGAGCGGGTGTCAAAGGCCCAGCAGCCCCACCCCCCCCCCCCAGCTGAGTCTTTCTTCCCTGGATAGCCTGCAGGGGTGGGAGGAGCTGAACTCTGTTCCCAGGAGCCTGTGGCTGGAGTCACACTGCACAGAGCCAGGGCCAGGTGGCAGGTTCCAGGGTGCCCCGCTGGCACCAAGTGGGCGGTGCCTCCCCGCTTTCCCCCCCAAGAGCCTGGGAAGGGCAGAGGGTCTGGGGGGGGCTTCTGCCGAGCCCCTCTGCCTGGGGGCCTCAGGTCCTAGTCCTGCTGTGCTGTGGAGAACATCCCTGGCCCCTGCAGGGTGGGGCGGCTGTAATCTCTGTAATCCCTTATTAATGAATTTATGTGCCCAGGGAAATGAGGTCGGAACGCAGAAACTAAGCAAACTCCTCTCCCTCTGTGAGGATAAGGAGGAGGGGCTGGCCCGGAGGGGGCAAGGATTGGGGGTCAGGGCCCTGCTAGGTCTCCCCTCAACCCCAGCACCACTCAGCCTCCATCCGGGTGGCAGGTCCCCCCGGTGGCCTTGCTGCTGTTGTGGGGGAGTCTACGGCAGGGGCACTGCGGGGTCCCGCCTGCTCCGGGGCCTTCCTGCTTGCCTCTGCCCAGCTGCTGGTCTTAGGAGGCGGGAGACTGCAGGGAGAGAACCAGCTTTACTCCGAACGGCCAAGAGCAGATAGAGAATGTTAGCTTGGAGAGCTCTTACCGGCCTCCAGGCCCATTGCTACTCCGCAGCCAGGGCACAGGCAATGGCCGCCAGCTGCAGATAAGGAAACCGAGGCCCGGGGACAGACGGGTAGGCAGAGCCAGACCCAGCCTCTTTCCGAAATGATTTCTTCTCTCTGGGTGGGGGCCTGGTGTTCAAGGCCGTGAGCGGCTTCGGAAGCTGCCCCAGGGGCCCACGGGGTGGGTGGCCCAGCCACGGGGCTCTGCCTCGGGTGGCCCCAGCTCAGCTCCTGTCTCTGGGGTCTGACGACACTTGGCGCCAGTCACGGCCTCTGGGGACACCCCTCCCCTTTCTAAGTAGACGCGTGGCCACTGCCCTGCCTTTGCCCAGCCAGACACGAGAAGTCTCCGCTGTCTTCAGTCTGAGCACACCCCAGGGAGCGGGCGGGGCCTCGCAGGTCCCCGGAGCCGACATGCGTGGGGGACACCCTCCCTGTCCACGGGGACCCCTCTGGCAGGGGCCAGCTCCTTTTGCAGCCTCCTGGTGTGGCTAGGCCTTTGAATCTGGGGGTGTCGCCTGAAGGCCGGACAGGAGCCCTTAACCTCTGCGGCCTGGCTGCAGGACACCCTTGCCTGCCCCTCGTGCTGCCTGTGTGTTTTTCTGTAGGTACCCCTCATTCCGCCCCATCCCCCAGACCCTCTCTGCCACCCAGAGGCCCCGGAAAGGGAGGGGGAGAGTGGCTTTCTGACAGGCAACTTGAGCCACCCCAGGCCCCTGGGAGAGCGCGCGCAGGCCCTCGGGTTAGGCTGGGCCTGGGAGAGGAGGGGACGGCAGACCCCGCTGACGCTGACAGTGGAGCAAAGTGCCCGCCGCCTGGAGTTTGAAACCAGAGGCTTGTGAGTAAAGCCACAGCGACGCCACTGATGCCACCAAGCCAGTTCCCACCGTGAAAGGGCCTTTTGTTCTAGCCCCGTTTCCTGGGCGAGCTGTGATTCCATTTTAATTAAATGCGCAGTGACTGGGGTCAGGGAGCAGGGTGCCAGGGCCCTGCAAGCTGGGGGACGCCTGGGGGAGGCAGGGCCCTTCTTATCTGGGACAGAGTGAGCAGGAGGGGGATGGAGAGGCTGGCAGGTAGGAGCGCTGGCCTGCAGCTGCTCCGTGTTCAGAGCTGAGGGAGCCACCCCACGCGATGCCAGTGCCCCGGCCTCCTGGCCACCTTCAGCGACAGACGTGAAAATTCATCCTGAGGGTAGGGAAAGACGTTCAGGTTTATACACAGGCCCAGCGGGCTGGGAGGGGGCCGAGGGAGCATGGCGCTGGGGAGTGGGCACGCCTGTCCACCTCGCCGGCCCCAGCCCCTCTGCTTTCTGATACCACTTTCTGGGCCTTGCTCAGAAACAGCCCACTGCTCAGCAAGGCAGTACAGACCCCAGGGAAAACCCAGCCCAGCTGCCCACCCCACCTGCCCTGGGTCCACATCAGCGTGGCCCAACCTCTCCTCTTCCTAGAAGTTCTCCAGAACCTGGTCTTTCCTCTACCCTACACTTGGTGCTACCCATCGCTAGGAAGCACCTTGTCTGCTTATTCCTTTTGTATTCGCCCCACAGCGTGTCAGCCCCACGGGTCAGACAACTCCTCCGTGCATGGCACAGATCAGCTTCTCAGCAGTGACTGAATGAACACATGAGGCGAAGCCTAGAGGCCAAGACGCCACCTAAAAATGTGCATAATTTCAGGGGTGTGAAGTTCCACCATGAGATCTGAATCTGCCTGGTTCCATCAGCGCAGCCGCTGAACCCCTGTCCTCTGTGTGGGTCCCTGTGCGGGAGAGTCCGAGGGTACAGAGATGAAGCCCACCCTCTGGGAAAGGACAGACCCCAAATCTCAGTTCAGCGGGATAAGACCTACTGGTGGATCGGGGCCAACCAGGCAAGAGAGGGGAAGGTTTCGGAAGAGGGGACATCAAGGAGCAAGCGTCCCCCTGAAAGGAAGCCCACGTAAAAGTGGGGTGTTCAGGAGGGCGAGGCTGGTCCTGGGAACCAGTGGTGAGAAATGAGCCTGGGGCTTGGGGGGAGGGGAAGACCAGGGCTCACAGGCACACCCAAGCTCCAGCCTGGCCCTAAGCGGTGGGGCGTGTGAAGGTGACTTAACAGGGCCAGAGACGGTGCTTCAGGACGTTCTCACAGCTCCGGCCAGCCTTGGAGCTAGATCTCGGCCTGCCTTGGACCCCTTGGGGAAATGGAATGCGATTCCAGGTACTCGGCCCCTCTCTGAGGACGGTGCTGGGCTGGCCCTGCCAGGGCTCGGGGTGACCCGGGGCAGCTGGGATCACGTTCTATTAGGGGATACGCTTTCTCCTGGTCAGCGTAAACACTTTCCGAGATGAGCAGTGGAGAGGCAGCTGCTGCGTCCCTCCGTGCACCTGTGTGTGCTCCCGGTCTGGGACTGCAGGTGGTCCCCCGCTGCTAAGCAGTCACCTCGGAAATGCCATTCCATGCTCCTGGTGAAATGCTTGGGGGTCAGTCAACAGCCTTACTTAGTGCAGACCTGGGTTGTTTGCCCGTTTCTTTTATTTACCCTCAGGTGGGGGCGCGGGCTGCTGGTGCAGGGGCCTGCCCTGGCCAAGGTGCCGAGGCAAGAACAGGTTTAGAATACACCAAGCAGGAGGCAGAGGATCTTTTATTTTCAACCCTTGTGGACTCGGAGTGCAGCTCTTTATCAGGAGAGTAAACATCTGAGAGGCAGAGAAACATTTCTCTGTCCGCCCCACATTTTGGTCATTTACTGTGGTCTCTTGATCACTGCAGCGACGTGGAAGGACTGGCGTGCCCTCCATCCTCAGTGAGCCAGCTGAGGCACACAGGGGCGCCACCTCTCCGGTCACACAGTCTGAAAGCAGAACTGGGTTTTTGAGACCAGGGATTCTGGCCCCACAAACCCTGTTTTTAACCACGAGCAGTACTACCTCCTTCACATGCCTGTGTGGGGAGCTTAGTTCACCCCAAATCCTGCTCAGTTCACCTTTGTGAGGCCTTTCTGGAACACATATCTCAGGGGATTTGTCCCTCCCCGAACCCCAGGGAGGTCTGGGCATTCTGAGTTTCCTTCACCAGGGGTCTTAGCACATCTTTTGCCCTGATATTTGTCTTTCAGCAGAAGCTGTGATGCCCCCCTCCCCACGCCCCCCTCACCCCCAAGGCCTGTCTGGAGCCTAATCCTGTTCTAATCCTTCCCTCCTAATTATGTGACCTTCACTGTTTGCAAGTGCTTTTCTCATTTAATCCTCACCATGTCCTTCTGAGGGTTGGTTGCTCGAGGGCCATGACAGAGGTGACCAGCATCAGAGACTAGAGGACAGTGACAGTTTAAAACATGGCAGCAGCTAAGACTTATGTAGAGCTTATTACATGCAGCAGACACTGCTACTGCTGTTCCCTTTTAGCAGATGGGGAAACTGAGGCAGCTCTCAGAGTACCTTATCCAAGGTCACACCTAGCCAGAGGCAGGAAACCCAGAAAGTCTGGCTACTGAGCCTGTGTGCAACCATTTCACACAGCTGGCGCACAGCTGGCGCTGGGAGGCAGGAGCGCAAGCACTTGGCATAAATCTGGGGGTGACTTGTTACTCATTACTGACCCATCCTTCAGCTCTACCAGTGGCTTCCACTTTTTTCGCCTTCTCCCTCTGTCCTGCCGGAGTGAATCCCGCGTGCCGCAGGGGCTGCTTTGGCACTGCCGGTCCCCTGGGAGAACGCATGTGTGTGTGTGCACACTCGGGCTGCTGCCGCCTGTGTGCTGTCTGCTGCACATCCATGTGTGGAGTCTGTCCGGGCCAGGCTGAGCACATGAGGACCCCATGGCTCCCCGTGGCCTCTTCACTTGGGAGCGAAGGCCCCTTGACGGTGCGCTGCTCCCTTCCCCGGGCTGCCGCTGCCACTGACCACAGAATCTCACCTCCAGGCACAGAGAGCGGTCGGCCCTTCAGAGAGATCCGAGTGTTCATTGGGAACTGGTTTCCTTTTGAAACTAAGTCAAAGGGAGCTAGTCCAGGACCCACAATCCTGTCTGCCACTGTTTTTTCCTCTTGGAAGAAATGGGGGGTCTTTTGACTACGAAAGTGATGCAGCCATTCTAAGGTGACAGCAGTCCCTCTAGAATGTAAGATGGGCTGTGCTCATCAAATATGTGTGTGTAGACACACACACAGATACTATGTACAAGCACACACACAGTTTAAGACCATTATTTCAAAGACTTGGTATCTGCCTTGAGCCAATCAGAGACATTGGAAACCTGCAAAATTTAACTCTGTGGTCACAGCACGAAATAAATGATGTTCACCCATCCAACAGACATAGATTGCGTGTCTAGTGTACATGATGCTGGCAGTGTTCACACCGTTGATTCCTGGCCCTCATGGAACTGTCATTCTATAGAGGATAAAAGGACAATACACAAATAAGTCAGTTGTTTCAGACAGTGGTGAGTGCACAAAGGACACAGCCCAAGGTGATGTGGTACAGTGACGAGAGGATACTTAGCTCAGGTAGTCAGGGAGAGCCTCTCTGAAGAGGAGGGCTTTGAGCTGAGAGCTGAACAATAAGCAGACAGCTATGCAGAGGTCTGAGGAGAGACCATTGCAGGCAGAGGATACAGTCAATGCAAAGTGCCAGGTTGTGCAAGAGCTTGGTGTGTGCAAGCAGCAGCAAGGTGGGCAGAGTATACAAAGGGGGTAGAGATAGGAGACGAGGTCTAAGAACTGGGTAGTGGCCAGTTATGTGGCATCTCAAGGCCATGGGAAGAGCTTACATCTTATTGCATTAAGTAGGCCGATTTATGTTAATTAACAGAATCCACAGGACCCAGGAAAGGTGATAAGATTATGATCGTGTTTACTATTTTGCTCTCCAAACAAAATTTCTGTGTATTGGCTAAACATCTTTTGATGAAGATAATGTCTCTAATAGAAGGTGGCAGGGGCCTCTTTAAATGAGTCTTGGCAACTTGGTGTAATTATTGAGAGTTCAAGTTTCCACTCTGAGATTTCCTCGCTGTGTGATCTTGAGCAGCTCCTCTATTATTTCTGTGCCTCTTGTTCCAGTGGGGTAACCGTTGACTCACATGGTTGTTGTGAAGATAGAAAGTAGTAATCCCGCCAAAATAAGTATTTTATAAACTTCCACGTGGCATGCAGCTAGAAACATGTATTATTCTTCTGAGAACTCTCCAGTAAGTTTCCCTTTACTAACGAGGACCGTAATTGCACCCAGGGGAGGAAATGCCCTGTAGAGCCCGTAAAAAAAAAAAAAAGTTTCGAAAGCTCTCAACCCTCGGGTGGGGGTGGGGGAAGATAGCCAACATCTTCCTCTAGAGCTGAAGACCTCAGCACCTCTCCTCCTGGCAAAGTTCTCCAGATCCCTGGGGGCGTCCTCTACCTAAAGAGCCACTTCGGATTCGCCTGCCCTACAGTGGCTTCCGGGTTTGAGGTGGGCGGGACTCGTCTAGGGCCGCCCTATGAGAGCCTTGGAGTGCACTGAGTTCGGCATCCCCAAACCAATCAGCACGGAAGTGTTTGGAGCTCTCCAGGGTCCTGACCAACCGGAACTCCGAGAACATTGTGGTCACCTTGGAGACCAAATTGCATTGTCTTAGCACTGGAGTGTAGTCACCACATCTAAATGGAGAACTAGTATCTGGGGAAATAACTGCATTTGGAATCAGGCGGATCTGGGTTAAAACCTCTAACCAGGTGGTGACCTTAACCACTTAAACTTCCACTTCCTTATCTAGAAGATGGGAGTGGAAGTCTACTTCTTACTGACTGAGTGAATTAATGAGCTGAGTCATTAAAAGGACCTAATACAATGCTATACAAATATAGAGACACTAGGATTGTCTTCAGGTTTGGGTAATTATGAATAAAGTCACTTTATTTTTGTATTAGCATAGGCTGTTTTTTTTTGGGGGGGGGTAACTTCCTGGTTTTGAGATTGTTGGGCTGTGTGGTAGTTCATAATTAATTTGATAGGAAACTGCCCAACCCTTTTTCCACAAGGGCATTCCATTTTGCAATACAGGGGAATGCCAGTTGATCCACATCCTTACCAGTACTTCGTACTGTCATTGTTGATGACTCTTTCTTTTAAGCCATTCTGATAAGTGTTGGCAGCTCTACTAAGTACTTCCTAAGTTCTGGGTGCTAAGTGCTCTAGGCACATTATCTCATCAAGCTCTGGGTATGTGATATTATTTGCAGGTTTGGAAAACTGAGGCCCGGAGGAGGGTCCAAGTTCCGTTGGTTCAAGGACTGACCCAGAGTTTGGAAACTCGACTATTCCCAAGCCGATCTTTTTCCACTGGCAGCAGAATCCGAGAGGTTCTGCTGGATGTGGGGGTGGCATCAGCACAGGTTCTGTTCCCCTTCTGCTCTAGCGCATGCTCATTACCATCACTACTTAGCCATCATAGCTAAGCACCTAGGTGATAGACATCATTCTCTCTCCAAGCCTGGGATGGACAAGCCAGCAAGTATGTTGGGGCTTGCTGCAGTGCTGTTTCCCGCCTGCCCCCGAGTTACTTCCATCCTGCTCTGGATTCCACAGCCTCTCTGGGCCACTTGCATCCCCTAGAGAGGGAACTACTTGCAAAGTGGGAGGGTGAGTGTGGCAAGAGGGCAGGTGAATCAGGTCAGGTGTGCACAAGTCTGCCAGCTGGGCCCCAACAGGCACCCATGGGCACCCAGTGCATTGCCTCCAAGTCTCCCCCAGGACTGCTGTCCCAGAGCCAGGCACCTACACACTCCTGGACCTGTGGGCTTTTCCTTCTTCCCACCCAGCTTAGGCATGAAGAGGAGTCAGGAGCCGGGAAACTGGCTTCTCTCCCCATTCCCCTTAACACCTACCAGATGGAAGGCGTTGCCCACTGTGGCCAAGTCAGTGGGGATTCAGTGAGACCTGAAATCCACCAGGGAGGTTATTTCCAGTTGGGCCTATTTCTGGTTCCTTTTTTCTAAATGGTAATTTCCAGTCACTCAGCCTCTCTGAGACTCTTTCATCATCTGCAAAAAATGGGCCTAAGACTGGGGTAGAGAGTCGGCACAACATCCCCGTGAATCAAGGCAATGTCCAGTATGAACCTTGTCAACCACCTGTCTCAAACTCTAGCCCTCTCAGCAGGGTGATTTTTGTCCTCTCTGCTCCCCCCACTAGGACATCTAGTAGTGTCTAGAGACAATGCTGACGAAGGAGGGCCAACCAGTAGCAAGCACATCACAAAGAAGGCAGCCACGGGGCCGTGGCTGTGAACACTGCCTCGTGCAGGATTTCGTAAGATCCCAGAGCCCAACCCAGCACCTGGAGCCCAGCAAATGTTCAGTATATCAGTTATGAACTGATGAGTCTGTCAAAAAGGTGCTGTCACCCCTGTGGCTAAGTCCAGTCTGGCAGAGAGTGCTTCTCGAAGTGCCAGTGACGTGGCAGGGGGATTTCTGAACGTTCTAATTTGCCTCATTGTTTATCTAGATTTTTAAAAAGTACCCCCCTGTGGATTAGTATCACTTATATAATAACTTCACTCAGTAAGAAAAGACAGAATAATGTCAGAAATGCACAAAATGTGTACTGAATCGATACAGAAACAAAATTCATTCCTTCACTTTACTAATATTTATTGATGCCTCAACATGTATTAGGGGAGGTTTAAGCACTTGGGACACAACGATGTGGAAAAATAAACAGCTCAAGTTGCCCTCATGGTATTTATGCTCCAGGAGAAGAAGACAGCAAAGGACCAGAGGACTAAACATATGATATCTGTCACCAGCAGCATAGCGGGTGCTGACAGTGTCGTGAGCAAACTAAAGCAGGGGTGGGGAGAAGGGCTGGCAGGAGACCTCTCCGGGGAGGTGACTTCTGAGAACAGACCCGAGCAAACCAGGGAGGTGGGCAGGACTTGATAAATGAATCGAGTGTGCTGCCGCGTGTGTTTAAAGAAGAGATGTGCACACCCTTCTCAGGAAGGTCTCCGTCAAGCTTTGAGAAATGGCAGGAATTCTTATTTTGGAAATGTGATCCATCAAGATGCTCCCTCTGACACCTCTGCAGGAGGCTGCTGGCGTTGCTGAGCTGTGCCTTGCTCTGAGATGGAGCCCAGCAGATGCCGGGGGACTGAGTACCTTCAAGGATGGGGAAAGGTTCTGTCAAGGAACCACACGGGTGCTCTTCCTGAGAAGCAGCTAGAGTTCAAATCCCACCACTTGCCAGCTGTGTGACCGTGGATAGATGGTTTAATTTCCCTGAACCTCAGCTTTCTCATCTACCAAATGGTCACAGCAATACCTGCCTTCTGGGGTGAGGGAGGCTCAGATGAGATGATCTAAAGGAAGCCCATGTGCTAAAAGCACGCCCTTCATCCTCCTTGCCTTGGTTCCCAGCATCCTGCTTTCATTCTTGCTGAAAACCTGCATTCAGGATTCCCAGGTAGCAGATGTGAAGGAAGTGGAGTCTCCAACACCACCTGTTTCAATAATGGCCGCATGAGAATATAGCTGGAGAAAGTGATGACTTTGTGGTTTTGATCAGAAGCAAACGATGCCACTGTCTGCTCTAAAAATGTCTTTGATTGATAAACACAATTTCTAACGGGAAAACACTGTTGGAGGAGGAAACAGGCTGAGCAAAGGCTCTGAGTGAGTCAGCAAGTTGGTGGGTGTTTATTGAGCACTTACTAATTTCTGGGCTCAGTTCTGGATGCCAGTCCCCCGGGGAACTAAACAGAGAGGATGGAGAGTCTGTGTGCGCCTGGGCCTACACACGAGTGGCAGCAGTAAACATGTTAACAGGTAGGAAGTTAGTTTGGGGGTCACCACAAAACAGTGAGAGGAATTGATGGGGAGTGCAAGGGAAGTCTGGGGAAATGTGTTCTGGTTAGAGGGCACAGCAAATGCAAAGGTCCTGAGGCAGGGGCACACATGGACATTGGAGAGACAGAAAGAAGCAGGACTAGAGAGACTGAGGAGAAGGGGAGGGAAGAACTGGGAGAGGCAAGCAGAGTCAGATCATGTGGGATCTTGCAAGCCATGATGGCACCTGGACTGGGCTCTAAGTGCAGTGCAAACCATCAGAGGGTCTCAAGCAGAGGAATAACATGACCGGGTCTGTGCTTTGGAAAGGTCCATTCTGGCTGTTCTGATCGGTGGGAGCTGGGCTGCAGTCAGGTGGGTGCACGGTGGCAGAGAATCTCCAGAAACAACGGTGTCTTGACCTGGGCATGGCAAGGAAGGAGGGGAAGGTGCTAAGATGTGGGATGTATTTGGAGATCGCTCTAGTGGGATGCTCCAAGCACCAGGCACAAGAGGGGAAGGAATAAGAGGGTTCAGGGATGGCCTCTTGCTTTTTGCCCAAGCCCCTCAGAAGGTGACTATTTGCAAAGATGGGGACCCCAGAGCAGTGGGAAGCCTGGTTGGTGGGGTTGTGCCATGCTCGGGAGGCCTTCTAGATGCTCCATCCATGACACGCAGAGGGCTTGTGTGTCTGCAATCAGAGCTGAGCACCGGGAAGCAGCGGGCGGAAAGTGGGTGCCCGGAGTGGGGGTAATTAATAGGGAGTTAAGGCAGGGTGCAGGGAGTACAGCCCCTGGGAGCGTGGTTTCAAGGCTATAAAAGCATCCGCCTTGTGCAGAACGCCCTTCTCTCCGGGGAGCGTGTGTCCCGGACTGGCCCCTCCACTCTGGCACAGACCAGCCTCCACGGGCCGCGGCGTGGGCATCAGCACCCGCAGAGACCTGGGCTGGCACTAGGGCAGCCGAGTTGGCCCTGCCTCTGCTCTGTCTTGCCCCTCTCTGGGCCCCTCCTTCCCCTCGCAGCCAGCCCTGTCTCCCCCACTTCTGTGACAGTCTCTTCTGCTCAACAGACTACGCGGCGGGCGGGAGGGCAGCGGCCGCGTCTGTGCACTTTGGCACCGTGTCCCCAGAGCCCGGGGCGTCGGGCTCGGCGGTGGTGCCCGTCTGGGGTCCCCCAGAGCTGTCGTCGGGCACAGCTGCTCTGCTTGGCGTCTGCTCTGTGCTGAGCTGTGGCTGGCGACTGAGCCCATGGCCCCGGTCCCTGCCTCCCAGCCCGCCTCCGGCACAGCTCTCATATTCACGCGGGCCCTGTTGTGGGAATGAGGGTGGTTTGGAGGCAGAGGACGCGGGTCAGTGTGAACACGTCAGGCGCCAAAGCACTTGTGCAGCCACCTCACGGGCCTCAATCCCTCGTCTGCGGGCTGGGGTCAGAACGCCCGCACAGGCAGGGGTCACGGAGCGGCATCTGCGGGCCACCTGCTGGTGCGTGGAGGCGCCCCGAGACGCTCCCTGCAGTCAGCCTCGCAGACCGAGAAATGCCTGGATGCGGAGCTCCCTGCGGAGGCCCAGATCCACAGGGAGGCAAGGCTCAGGGTAAAGGCATCTGCGTTTCCTTTGAGAAATTCCGTGCTTCAGAATAGGTGGCGCATCTTCCTGGGTGCCAAGGAGGTGCGGAAGGGGCAGGCGCTGGTCAGCCTGCTGGTCCTTGCCCACTGTGCTTGATCGTAAGCGCGGGCCCTGCTGCCATGGGCCCGGGGCAACAGGCACCCCTCCTCTTTGCAGGAGCTTCCAGGCGCTGCTTGGTCTAAATCATGCCATGCTCCCTTTGACCCAACAGCCCAGCCAGTGGAGGTGCAGCTTCCAGATGCCAGAACCGTCGGAAAGGAAAAGTGCAGAGGCAGGACTTGGTTTAAAAACAAGCACGTTTGCTGGAGGTGGAGGGCCTACTGCAGACACTAAAGCGAAAGTGAATTTTATGGCTGTTCATTAGCGCTTATCACGCGCCTACTGTGTGCGAGGCACGAGGCACAGAGCCGGGACAGAGCCAACCGGCGGAGCAGCCCAAGGGGCACGGCTGTGACAGGCGTTGCAGGTGGTACCAGCTAGAGTCGCACGGTGGCTTCCCCGAGCCCCGAGCCCCGCGCCCACCCTAGCCACACCACCCAGCACCTTCCCAGGAACTCTGCAGGGGCTTCTAGATAGGCCCCTGCGTCGCGTGTGGCCTGGCCCTGCCTCAGCGGCCCAGCAAGGTCCATCACGCGCCCAGCCCTCCCTGCATGCGGGAGTCGCCAGGCTCGCCCGCTCCGGGACTTTGCACTTGCCGAGACCACCGCCTCCACGCTCCTCCCCAGACCTCACAGAACCGGCTCCTCCTCCTCGTTTCCAGTTCAAATGTCACCACCCCAGAGAAGCCCTCCCTGACCACACACAGGAGCCCAAGCTTCTATCTTATTTTCTCCAGCACACGTATAACTCTCTGGAACGATCGTGATGGCTTGTTTGTTCATTTCCATGCTTACCGTCTGTCTCCCCCCTGGAATGTGAGCCCCAGGACAGAGGACCCATCTCCGTGCCCACTGTGGCGTCCCTGTGGGCTTCTTGAATGGAAAAAAAGCTATAGAGGGCCCCCAGTCCAGAGGGGGGCAGACACACCAGCGGTCATCAGTGTGGGGGTCGGTGAATGACCTGCGGTCTCAGCTCTGGGAGCTCATCACAGACTCAGCAAAAGCCCAGGCCCCAAAGGAAACAGCGACCCCAAAACCAAGGCTTTCTCCCTGGACCTGGTTGCCACACAGGGCTGCTTCTGAACAGGGAAGGTATTTTTAAATGTTCTTGCAAGTGCCAAGGAGTGTCTTGTTAAAAATAAGGTTTGCATTCATTGAAATGCCGTTCAGGCCCGCCACTCTGCGGCAGTGTTTAAATTAACCACACTGTGCACCAAGCGAATTCTGAACAGTGCGTGAATCATTTGGGGCGAAAAAGTTGGGAGGAGATATTGCTGAAGTTGGATCTTATTTGTGTTCTGCATTTACCTAACCAACCGTTCTAAAGGGCAAACCCCGTGCCAGCCACTGTTCGATGTGGTTTGCACAGAGCAATGCCTTTAACCCATACCAGCCCACGGAAGTCTCCATTTTACAGCTGGGAAAATCAAGGCATTGCCCAACTTCACAGAACAGGCGCCTGTGGGGGTTTTTTACCGACCTTCTGACCAAAGGGGAAACTTGCTTGGAACCGTATACTCTCCACCCCCCACCCCCCACCCCCCAAAGCCACCCGCTTGCACTCTTAGGGAATTACGAATTCCCTGCTATGCCTGGGTAGGGGGTTTCCTGCAGCGTTTCTCTCCTGCCTTTGGGCTTGGCAACCGCTGGAGCTGTGCGTACCAGTCACCCACAAGCATCGCTTTAAGAGTGTCTTCTGTGGTTCCCCAGCACCCAGCCCCGGACCAGCCATCTTCAGCTGGCTCATGCCCTTGTCTTGCCCCAATTTATCTGTCCACCCTTCTGGATTTCCTTCATGGGCTCTTCCAGATCTCTCCTTCCTCACCCCCATCTGGCTAAATCTCCTCTCCCTGAATGACTCAGCTCAGATTCCGCCTCCTCCTAGAGACTCTCGCCTCTCCTGGCCCCATTTACCCTCATCTACAGAACTTCTCTTGAGCTCGTAGAAGCTCTTGCAACACACAAGCTGGTTCTGTTGTGTTTGTCTTGTGTTTACGATTAGCATCTGTTCCCGGAGTGTAGAACTCCCATCAATATATCCAAGTTCCAGCTGGCTACCTGACCTTGTGCAAGTGTCGGTTTTCCTTATCCATTAAATGGGCCCGATAGTAATTCCAAAGCTCCTACATGTGACGGTGTAACAACATAATACCTGTGAAATCTCATTCTCTACCCTGAAGTCAGCCAACCTTTTCTGTAAAGAGCCAGATAGCAGATATTTTAGGCTTTGCAGGTTGGACAATTTCTGTTGCAACTTTTTAAATCTGCTGTTGTTTGATTATATCTGTAGAGGATGCAAAGGAGAACGTTCTCACTCCCCTCCCAAATGAAAGTGGCTGTGCCGAGCGAGGCGTGGGAGCAGGGAGACGGGACGGCAGGGAGGAGGAGGTGCTGCGGGCAGGGGTCAGCCCGAAGAGGCGGGATCAAAGGGTGGGGCTCTGGGGGGGGATCATATCTGCCCTATGATGTTGACCTTGAACGCCACACTCACTCGTGGAACCTCCAGTCCCCTCAAGTAGCAAGTATTTACTGAGTACCTACTACGTGCACACACTGTGTTGTGTGCTGAGGTCACAGGAGGAGCTAGATACATGAAACTCCTTGCTAAGTTTCTAGCAGGGGAGGGAGTGAGGCCCAGAGGGGTTGTGTAGCTGGTGAGCGTCCTGTGGCTCCAGTGCACCCCAAGTTTACTGTGCTGAACGGGATGAGCACAGGATTTGGGGTCACATTGACCTCCACTTGGGTCCTTCCCCACTTCTCCCCATGGCCCACGTGAACCTCAGTTTCCCTGCCGTCACCTGAGGCCCGGGATCCAGGCTCCCCCAGCTAACACAGGATGAGAGCTGCTGTGAGCCCCCAACGCCTCATGACCCGGGTGCCACAACTTCCACCTGCCAAGTGGGGGGGTTCGCAATTTTGTCAAGCTAAATGGAGTGACTTGTGCTGTGTTTATGGAGGGGGGCATGGCCAAGTTGCACCTTTGGGTAGGCCTGCTGGGTGTCCTGGGCGTGTCCTAGAGTGAAGCGCAGCCGTGCAGAGCCCCTGGCCCTGGGTAGCAGGCCCCAGTTCTGAGTGCTCTGCAGCGTTGTCTGTGTGCTATGGATTGCTCCTTGTTCCAGTTTTGTAGACCAAGAAGCCATGCCCTAAAGGAATGAGATATCTGCCACCCCCCACCCGGGTACAGGTGCCCTTCCCTCACCGCTGCTCACTTTCTCCTCCTCTCAATGACAAAACTGCACAGTGAAATGAGCAAATTTCATATGTGTAGCTGGATAAGCTTCTACCTCATTTCATGCCCAGATCCCCTGGAGGCGTCCTCATGCTCCTTGCCAATGCATCCCTTCTCACTCCCCTGACCCCCCAGCAGAACAACCATCGCTTAGTCTTTATCATCACATGCCCACAGGATGTTCTCTCTTGATTCTGGCTTCTCCCACTTAACAAGTCTGTGAGATTTCTCCATGTGGTTTGAGGTATCTGTGGTCTGATCTTTTTCAGTGCTGTGTAATATTCTTTTGTTTGGTTCTATCATTATTTGTTCCTCTCCTCTGTGGGTGGGTGTTTGGGTTGCTTCTAGGTTGAAGGTCCTATAAATAATATCTCTATGAGTATTCACTTGCAAGTGCTTGTGTAAACGTATTTTTCACCATTCTTGTTTGGAGTGGGATTGTGGGACCATAGTGTCAGCTTAGCTTTCCTAGAAACTGCCCACCTTTTTTCTAAAATGGCTGTTTCATTTCATGCTCTCACCAGCCACGTGAGAGTTCCTGTGGCTCTTCGCCCTCATCCACACTTAGTACTGTCGGTCATTTTCATTTCAGCCACTCTGGTCAGTGTGGGAACACATCCCTTTCATCTCTGAGCTGAGGCTCAGAGATACTAAGCCCCTGGCCTTAGACCAAAGAGCTGAAGAGCAGAGACTTGAGCTCTGTGAGATTCAGGATTCTGGGGCTGTCGCGGGTAGCATTCACAGCATGGTGTTCGGAATAGAATCAGACCGAGAGAGGCGTTTGAAGTGTCTTCCAAGCACGAGCAATGGTTGGAACCCAAGCGCCCGTCAGTGGCAGTGACGAGACCAGCCGGTGCTCATCCCCCAGTGGCTCCGTGCCTTGGGCTCCCTCCAGCATCCCCAGGAGAGCCCGGGCTCCCTGGTAACCCTGCCCTTCCCCGTCACACTGCCGGGAATGCCGTCCCCTGAGCCTGCCAGGGGAGACTGCTCTTTTGCAAGCTGGCAGGACACTGCCCGCATTCTGCTGCTCGGGCCCTTGGAGTCCCCGCCCCAGGGGCCCCGCTGTCCCCAAAAGCCTTGATTGTTCCTCTCAGCAAAACAACCCATTCTGAGGTTTGGAGATTAATGAGGCTGTGGGGCTGCCAGAGACTCCTGGTGGACTCTGGCCCAGGCTTGGTGCCCTCTGCGCTCGGGAGCTAAGGCTGGGGCCAGAAGACCCAAGGTCCTGAGCCAGCTCAGCTACTGTCTTGCTGGATGACACCAGGAAAGTCACCTCCCCTCTCTGAACCCTTGTCACTGTGCGCAAAATGGAGCCCGCTGAGAAGTCACGGGGGCTGGGCAGGGGTCCAGGCTTGTAGGCTTCTCTCAGGGTTTCCTGTGGCGACTAGGTGCCTTTGCCATATCTGTGGGCTCCCCCGACCAGTACTTCCAAGTACTAGCATGACTAGGCTTCTCCTCGGGGCTCCTGAAATGCAGCTTCTGAGTCGTGGGTCTGGCGCAGGGGCTGGATTTCCGCCAAGTCCCCGGGTGATGGTGATGCCTCTGGGTGAGGCCCAGCTTTGGGGGCGAGGCCTAGGCACCCCTCCCCATCCACATTCCCTTAAATCACAGTTGATTTTAATTGAGGTCGATGCTGACCAACACCAGCATCAAGCAATCTTTGAAGGGCCTTTTCAAGCACACAGTAAAACGGGCTGAGTGAAATGGCGTCCTTATCACACCAGCCCTTCGAGCGGACGCTGGCCCTTTTATGGTCGTTTCGACTGAACTCAGCAGGGCGGCCGTGTTGGGTGTCCTAGTGGGCCCAGGGCAGCAGCGCCTTGCCTCTTCTTCCAGTCCAGGCCCCTCTGCGGCGACGTGCACGTGGGCCAGGCAAAGCCTGACACCTTCGCGCCTTCTGCATGCTGACAGAACCATCCATCCGGCAGAGAAAACCAGGCCGAGCCGCAGCGGCTCGTCGCTGGTGACGTGTGCCCTGCGGACAAGAAATGGTTTTACATTTGCGGACAAGGAATGATTTTAAATTTGCGGATGTGTGTGGAACCAAACAAATGAGGTCCCAAGTGCTGGGTCTTTGGACCGTTTCCAGAAGTCCAACTCTCCTTCAAACAGTCCTTTAGGTGTCCTAGAAGGCCCAGGTTTGAACAAGACTCCCACATATGGCCCTGCCCTAAACCGAATCTCCCTCCTGCCCAGCCGCCCCAGGGAGCAGGAGGTGGCTGCCCGCTGCAGCCTGGGGGAGGGGAGGGCCGGGAAGACCTCCCTGGCACTGCAGCCCAACCAGGGCCGTGGAGCCGCTCCCCTCACCGCCTCCCCCAGACTGCCCGGCTGCCCGCCGGCCTTCCCGAGTCAGGGTGCCTCTCCCTCACTCAAGAGCCTACCCTCACTGCCTGGTGCCCCCAGAAGTCTATTCAGGCCCCTCAAACAGACACGGAGCCCCCACACAACTTTCCAGCTCCCTTGCCCCGCCACAGACCCCCACATCCTGGTCAGAAAAACTGGCTCTCCCCAGAATATCCCTGAACCTGCCCATCTCCAGGTCTCTGCTTCCTCCTCCCTCCAGCTGGAGTGCGCCTGCCTTTGTCCTCTCAGTGTGTAATGCACATAGGGTGTGGGGTGTGTGTGGGGGTGTGTTTGTGTGGTATGGTGTGTGTCTGTGGTTTGTGTGTGTGATATGTCTGTGGGGCGTGGGGAGGCTGTCTGTGGTGTGTGAGTGGTGTGGCGTGTAGTGTGTCTGTTGGGGTGTGTGTGTGGTATGTCTGTGGGGTGTATGTGTGGTGTGGTGTGTGGTATATGTGTTGGGATGTGTGTATGTGGTATGTCCGTGAGGTGTATGTGTGGTATGTATTGGTGTGGAATGGTGTATGTCTGTGGTGTGTGTGTTTGTGTGGTATGTTTGTGGAGTGTGTGTGTGTGTTTGTGTGGTATGTTTGTGGAGTGTGTGTGTGGTGTGGCGTGTAGTATGTCTGTTGGGGTGTGTGTGTGTGTGATATGTCTGTGGGGTGTATGTGTGGTATGGTGTGTGGTATGTCTGTTGGTGTGTGTGTGGCATGTCCATGGTGTGTGTGTGTGGTATGTCTGTGGGGTGTGTGTGTGTGTTTGTGTGGTATGTCTGTTGGGGTGTGTGTGTGTGGTATGTCTGTGGGGGGAGTGTGTATGTATGGTATGTCTGGTGTGTGTGTGGTGTGGTGTGTGGTATATGTGTTGGGGTTTGTGTGTGTGTGGTATGTCTGTGGGGGAGGGCGTGTGTGTGTGGTATGTCTGTGGTGTGTGTGTGTGGTATGTCTGTGGGGTGTGTGTGTGGTGTGGTGGGTGGTATATGTGTTGGGGTTTGTGTGTGTGTGGTATGTCAGTGGGGCATGTGTGTGTGTGGTATGTCTGTGGTGTGTATGTGTGGTGTGGTGGGTGGTATATGTATTGGGTTGTGTGTGTGTGTGGTATGTCTGTGGTGTGTGTGTGTGGTATGTCAGTGGGGCGTGTGTGTGTGTGTGTGTGCACACACAGTGGTTAGCTCCTAACCACTGTTAAGGCTGTAAGGCTGGTCCACCTGGGACCACACTCAGTGACTCAGTGCTTTTCCCAAAGACCTCTCTGGTGGTTTTCTCACTTGAGTTCCATTTGCCTCAGTTTTCTCATCTGCAAAATAGGCATAACCAGGTCCATGGGCTCAGCCTTCTCTCCCTTTCCCCGGGACACCCTCTGTCTTTCTGGATTGTGGTGCAACAGCTTTTTCTGGTGAGGGAGCCTGAGTGGGGTTGGGAGACTAGGGCGCCTAACCCCCCTTTCCATGTGTCCTCTCAGGTGCTCCCAGGAGCAGGCAGCACTGTGTCCCCAGGCCCAGAGCAGTGAGGAGGGGGTGGCTTCACTGTAGAAGGGTGGCCCAGCCCTGCAGGCCTGAGAGGCAGGGCCACCAGCCAGCCCCTTGGGAGTTAGCCAAGGGAACTGGTCTCTCCACAACTCTGCAAGAAAATAAGCCCCACTCCTCCAAGTCTCCCATCGAGCGGCCCACTGCCCCGTCCTGCTGAGACCTGTTTGTACCTTTTAAATTAATATTGTCAGCTTGGCCAGCTCCTCAAGACCTAACTGGATCTTCAACACACCGTGCAAAGCAGATGCTCTCCGGAATATCTTTTCTGTGTTGTACAAGTGACACAGGTATAGAGAAACCTAAACAGCAGTTAGAAATTAGAGATCAGAAACTATAATCACCCAAAATGTAGCATTCATTTTTCTCACAGGAAGCTGAGGCCAGACTGAGGAGGGCCAGGCCACGGGGCAAATACAGAGCCGGACTGGGTGTGGGCCTGGCGGGTCAGTTTCTGTGATCACGCACTGCCTCGATTCCAAGCGATTTTCTGAAAGACTTTAAAAGGGAAAAGTCAACATTACAGAAAATTTTTCAAATAGAAGGAAAAATAGGACCACTCCCATATTTTTGTATTCTCTTCTGCCCTTTATTTTTTATTGTTCTGCTTGTTTACAGACCGAATTATGAGTACCATCCGTTTTACTTGTACTTCCTGGCGTTGGTTCATTTCTCAATGTTCTCATCTGTAAAGTGGGGAGGGAGATGCCACCATCCCCTGGTGCAGGTGTGAGAAAGGTGTGAGGCCCGCAGGCACCACCAAGGCCAGCAGCTGGTCAGTGAGAGAGCAATCAGAACGAGAGTCTGTAATCATATAGGCGTTAGAACTATGGGCTTAAAACCAGGCCCAGACGGGGCCTAGAACTTGGCCCTCAGGAAGTGTCCACCTGGGCCTGAGGGGAAGATGATGGGAACCTGCTATCTCAGGGAGGAACAGCTGGGCTGGGCAGAAAGTGTGCTGACAAAGGCATAGTGAGGGTGGAGGCAGTTAAGGGTCAGGTAGAAAGGCGCAGGGGAGTGACACTCAATAGGAGAGAGGGTGGGTATGGGGTGAGCCCCTGCTCTGATCCAGGTGCTCTGAGAACAGCCCCCAAGCAGAAGGCTCTAGGAAACTTTCTGCTCTAGGAAAGTTCAACAGCCTCCAAAGAAACCGCTATGGATGTTTCTGAAACACACTGCTGAGGGGAGCAGCGGGGAGACAGGAGAGGTCTGCTGCGCCCTGTGGGTCCGCTCCCTGGCCAGGGATTGAACCTGCACTGCAGTGGCTGCAGAAACCCCACAGTGCAGAGCTCAACCCCTTGCACCACCAGGGAGGCCCCCCAGCCAGCTCTTTTCAAAGGGAAACAGCCCTAAGACACAGGTTGACAAAAGAGATTCCCAGGCTTGCAGCTCAAAACCTGGGGTGCAGGGCAGGAAGAAGCATTTCAACTAGCTCCCCTGGGATTCTGATAGAGCCTGCAGCTTGAGGCGCTGGTCTCTGAGCCCAGATAGACAGGGGTCCAGGGAGGGGGTGGGGGGGTCATGCTGAAGGAGTAGAACAGGAAGCAGAGATGGGTTTAAACCCAGGGGGACACGCGTGTAGAGCTCTGCTATCCTGGTTTAGTGGAATTCTTGCGAATTTCAAAATAGCAACAGCTCTTCAGTATTCAGTAGCAAAATCACTGATTCAGGAAGCAATTAACATAGACATTCAATCAATTATTCATTGCATTAGTAATGTGTAGCAGTAATCAAATTGGCCTTTTAATATGTATTTTTTTCTTTTAATTAACCCTGTCCAAAACTGGAGTAAAGATCCCATGCAGAAATGTCTTTGGCTTAATTTAAAAAAGGGAGAGGGAGGGATCATTTCACTCCTTATCACCGTGTCAAAGGAAGCCACTGGCAGAAACTGCTTTGTGCCTCGGTGGGTGTCTTGCTCACGTGGGGTGAGACGCACCAGGAATCTCCAGATTCCGCCTGAGGGGCCTGAAATCCCACCACCGCGACCAGACCACAGCTGAGGGGGCCCGTCTATAGCAGACTAGAGGGGGCACCGGAAGAGGAGTCGAGACCCTCAGCTTCCGGTTTGAGGTCCGCTGCCAGCGGCCTCTGGTCCCGCTCTGGCCTCAGTCTCTGGCAGCAGTGCGTGGACGCTCTACACCACTCACAGCCCCAGCTCTGACCTTCTCCCCGCTTCCTTCCCCACCACCCTCCTCCAGCTTCACACCTGCGCCCCCAAGCGCTGCCCAGGGACCAGGCGCTAGGAGGGTTTCCTTGTGGACCGCGGTGAGCCAGACATAACCTCAAACTTACCATCTTCCGGTGTTCACAGGCACAGCTCAGAGGCGCGAAGTGTCCTCGCGTTATCACGCAAGCGTCCCACCACCCGCCACCCACCACCCACCTCGGGACATTTTATTTCTCTCAAACTGAACCGCCTAAGAGTTTCACTAGCTCGTTTTCGTGGACTCTTCCCACCACGGGACGAGGAGGGGTGTCGGCGGGCCTGGCCAGTCAGTGCCGGTCACCACCAGCCAGCAGCCCCACCCGGGCTCAGCGTCTGCGGGGCCGGGCGCCGGCTGGCACGTTGGCGGTTCCTCCCGTCGCCTCTTCCGGTCCAGATCCCAAGCGGCACCTCCTTCTCTGGCCAAATCGAGTGACGAGGCCAGACTGACGGCCAACAGGAGGGGGGGCTGATCCTCTCCCAAGTGGGGTAACTGCCTGGTCACTCAGTGGAAAGTGAGTCCAGGCAGGCTCAGGCCCGGGGCCAGTGACGCACCCTCCCACAGCTCCTGCAGAGAAGGCCAAGTCCCACCTCCCGGGTGGTTTAGAGGACTCGCTGGGGTGCCGGGGCCTCCTGCAGGACGGTGCTTTAGGGAAGGATCATCCCAGGTGCACTTAAGTAAGGCCCCACCCTCCAGCGACCTCAGCTTTCAGCAGTGCATGCCCGTCCAAGGCTCTTAGCCTGGACTTCAGTGATGCCGACCTTGCCTGCCCCACAAGCCTCTCTGGCTTCCCCGGCCCCAGCTCTCGCCAGGCTGTCTGCAGCACACACTCACTGTGCCTTGCTCCGTGGGCATCCTCCTCTCGGAAACCACTCTGGTTTCTGTCTGGGTCAGAAGACCCTCCTCCAGGCCAGCTGCCTGTGCAGCACCGCTGGGCCCACAGTTCCCTGACCCCTCCCCTGCCTTCCTGCCCAAAGCTCTGTCCTCGGTGCCACTCCGCAGCCCTCAAGCCCTCGCCAGGGCCTTCCCCAGCTTCCGAGAATCCTGGTGATGCTTTCAGTCTGTGCACACCGACTCAGCCTGAGGAGTGTTCTAGAAGTCCCTTCAGTTGAAAGCTAAAGGAACTTCTAGAGCACCTCCCCCACCTAACCCCGGAGTTTCAGACTGGGCTCTTGGAGCAACTGAAACGTGAAGAAACGTTTCTCTTTTCAGTTGGGGCCAGGGATGGATAAAAAGAATGAAGTAGGCCAGCTCCCTGACCCAGAATTTCCTATTTCAACCCAGCTTTCCGTGTGTGCTCAGTCACGGCAGTGCAAACCTGTCTCATTAAGGACCAGGGAGCAGGGCGGCCTCGGGAGGGCAGAGCGGGCCCCTCTGGGCTCCCGGGAGCCAGGCCTCTGGGCAAGAAAGTGGAAGCTGAGGGAAAGTGGGTCGGTGCTTGCAGGAGGCAGAGCCCAGGTTCTGGCCGGGCTGCGTGGGGGCCGCGTGCCAGCGCATCGCTCGACATGCGGGGTTTGGCCAGAAGATGAGGAGGACTCTACCTCCCCACTCTTGCTTTAATTATTGGTGGGGGGGGGGGAAATCAGCTGGGCTCGCTGGCAACTATTTCATGGTGTAGGTGCAAAAGTGGGGACCCACTGCTGCCTTGGCCCAGCCTGCAGGGGAAGATGGACTCGTTGCATCACAAACAATGGCCCAGCTGTTCAGCAGCCGCTGGTCACCTGAGTGATGTGACTCGGGGTCAGGAAACTCCCCCTGCCAAGAAACTCCCACTCACCCGACAGCTGCTGCCTGCACCCACGTTGGCACTTCAACCATCAAACCTAAAGTGTCACGTGGCCATCAGCCTGGGAACCTGTCCAGTTGGACGTCCTGGCTCAGAGGGCGCTTGCGAGAACCTACAGAGGCCCCTCGTTTTAGGGTGAGTGGCAGAGCTGGGGTGCGAGTGGGCCAGGGTTCCCGACACCTACACAGGCATGTCCACCTCTCGGGGATTCTGTGCACAATCCGTGCTCCGGGTCTGTCGGTCGGGGTGTGGCCTGAACTGCTGCGTTTCTGCCCAACGTTCTTCTTCAATCCTCATGACGCTCCTGGGGAGGACGTTATTTCCAGCTCCCAGAGGAGGACTCAGCTCTGAGGTTAGGTGATGTGGCGTGTGATGAATAGCCCCCAAAGATGTTGGTGCTTGAGCCCCCAGAACCTGCAAATAGGTTACCTGACCTGGCCAAAGAGACTTTGCAGATGTGTTTAAGGCTAAGGAACTTGGGGCAGGAAGAGTGTCTTGGATCAGCCAGGTGACTTCAGACCAACCTCAGAACCCTAGAAAGTAGGGAAATTGAGCTGTGCTCAGAAAGCGATCGTGTGTGCTGGTAGTGGCGGGGAGCAGCTGGGAATGTAGACCACCTAGCAGCTGGAAAAGGCTCCCCCCACCCGAACCCCCTGAGAAGAGCTCAGTATTGCTGACACCTAGATTAGATTTGAGCCCAGAGAGCCCTTTTTGGAATTCTAGCCCACAGAACTGCAAGGTGGTGGGAATGCGTTGCTTGAAGCCACTGGGTTTGCAGCGATGACATGACAGCCACAGGGAAAACTTGCAGATTTTGGTGCCTAGAGTGGGTTGTTGCTTTAATGAATGCCTAAAAATGTGGTGTGGCTTTGGAATTGGGCAGTGGGCAGAGGCTGAAAAAATAATGAGGAGTATGTTAAGAAATCCTAGTTTGAATAATGCTGTTAAAAATCTACCATCTTAGTAGCAATATGGCTATTCTGAAGGCAATAAGAAACATCATGAACAAACTGTTAGTAGAAATGCAGACATTTACTGATGCGGCCAGTGAGGGCTCAGAAGAAAATGAGGACAGGGTTCTTGGAAACTGGGAGGAAGGTAGTCCTTGTGATATATATATATAGAGAGAGAGAAATGGTGTCCTGAATTTCTGTGGAAAGCAGAATTTATAAATGATGTCCTGGGGGTATTGAGCTAAGATTTCCAGGCAGTATCAAAGGTCTGGACTATGGGTATCTTCCTGATGCTTAGGGGAAAATGTGAGCGGAAAAGGAGATATCTGAGGGACGGTCAGTTAACAAAGGTAAGCAGGACTTGTTGGAGAGTTCTCTGCCCGTTCTCACTTGAAAGATGTTAAAATGAAGAGGTTGGCTGTCAGGAAATCATGTTCTAGAGAAAAATATGAGTGTGTGGATGTGCAACTCTGCTAATACCTTACAAAGATCAAAAGTTCAAAGTATTCAGTCACAAAGCCTCTCTGAGAAGATTCAGTGTGAGTCACGGATCTCCTCAATCAAATCGGAGTATCTCAGAAGCTAAAGGCTGCATCTCCTCAGCCATCTCAGCAAGTGCCAAAATAAAGGCAAGATTATCTAGGAAAGATAAGTGGATGAGCTTCTTGTCTAATGGAGCAATTCCAGTGACATACACAGGAGACCCACAGGATTCTTGAGAATGTTATGCCAGCAGAAATACTGCCAGCTTGGGCTAAAACAGAGTATAAAATGAAAGAAGGCTTCAGGGTCCCAAAATCCTACTAGCAGAATGAGTAAAAGCCACTCATGTGCAAACACAAGCTACCTTCATGACTCACAGGTGGCACTGCAAGTCCAGAAGGCAAAGCCCAAAGCCACAGAGGATTATTCTCAGACCTTGAGATCCAATGGAATTTTGCCAACTAGATTTCAAAAGTGCTTTGGACCAGTGAGCTTGGGCCAGCCATTTTCAACTGTTTTGAGTGGGAACTTCTGTAACTATTTTGCCAAGTCTGTCCCATCACCCTGTTTGGGAAGCGGATCATTTGTTTCTTTAGAACCTGTCCCCCACCCCGTTCCAATTTACATGATTTAGCTGATAATGTTTGGGATTTTTGAGATTCCAGTAAAATTTTGAAATTTGAGTTGATGCTGTAATAGGAGAAGAATGTGGGTAACCTTGGGAAGGAGTGAATGTATTTTGAGGGCCAGCAGGAGTCAGTTATAGACAGAATAATGGTCCCTAAGTCCCCAGAACCTGTGACTAGCTTACCTTTGCTAGACAAAGGGATTTTGCAGATGTGATTCAGTTAAGGAATTTGAGTGCGGGGAGATAGCTGGATTGTCCAGGTGGATTTGGGCTAATCCCAGAGTCCTTAAAGGTAAAGAGTCCCTCCCAGCTACAGTCAGAGGCAGTGGAAGAAGGTCTGTGAGCTGTGATGCTTGCTGACTTGAAGACGGAAGGAAGGCAGAGTGCTTTGAGAACTGGAAAAGGCAAGAGAAACAGCTGCTCTCGGGGCCTCCAGAGGAGAACACAACCTTGGAACTCCTTGATTTTAACTCCCTACAGGCCTGGGAGACCATGACTTCTAGTTGTTTCAAGCCACTACATTTGTGCCCTTTGTTATGGTGGCAACAGAAAAAATGAACCAAGCAATTTGCATAAGTGACACAGTTCCCAAGGGGTGGCGGGACAACGTCAGTCTCTTTCATTCCTGGGCCTCTGTTCTCTCCCCTTTAATGAACTTCTTGGTGGAGGTTAAACAGTGCCCTTTTCTGTGGAGCCACTTGCTTTCATTATAAATGCTCTAGCAAGTCACCCACACATTGCTCTATCTGCCTAGATTCTAGATTGCAAACAGAGATTGACCATAGATGATTTTGGCAGAAAAGGAATTTATAAGGAGCATTTTGGGCTTTGAGGAATTCTTAGCAAGGACTGGGAACCAGATTCAGGGCTTCTGTGCACGATCAGGGCCTGAAGCTCTGCAGTGGAACCCGTCTGGGGAAGACCCCACTCGCAAGGTGACTCATGTGCTCTGGAGTCAAGTCTAGGGTGGCTGCACCCGATGGCAGAGCCCAGGTCACGACGTACCTGACTGTGCAGCCAAGGAGGTGGGGGAGCCAGTTGCAGGTGGGTTTGGCTTCTTGAGTCACTAGGTGGCAGCTCCCCAAGAAGGAGGATGGGTTCAGACACCAGGCAGCCAAAGTCAATGGCACGTGTCCAAGGGACAGTGCGATGGGCGACGCTGGCCTTCACGGTGTGGCCCAGATTAGCTAGAGAGCAGCCCCAGTGGCCGCCAGGCTGGGTTCCCAACTCCATTCTTCTCTTTCCACTCCCAGAAATTCCCAAGAGTTCTGGCCAACCAGGTGTCGCCAACATGTTTAGAAAATAGTTGGAGGCAGAGGCAGGGCCAGGGAGGTAAAGCGGGGTCTGTGCCATGAACCCCACCAGCCTAGAGCTGTCGGGCAGGACCCGCCACTGCTCGTGTTCGGCTCCGATGGCCACCCCAGAGGGTGCAGCCTGCGTGCCCCGTGGCTCAGCGGAGTGCTTTCTCCTGACCCACACTCTCGTCAGTGAAATCCCATCTCAGCTTGTCCTCAGGAGTAACAGCAATCAGGCTGGAGTTTACTTTCTAGCTACGTGTTTTTTCTTCCGACTCATAAAAATGATGTGCAACTACTGAAATAAGAATGGTTGGGGTGCGCAAAGCCTCAGTACCACTCAGGGAGAAGAAAAGAGTTGAGCCCTGTACCCCCTTCCTCACAGAGGCCCTGGGGCACATACCTCCACCTCCCCATGCTGCAGAAGAAGCTGAATTCTTGCGAGAAGAGGGCGAGTGTGCAGCGCCTGTATGGCCAGCACTGCGCCTGCACACAGTAGGTGCTCAGCAAGGACAGCTGCCCCCTGCGATGGCCACCGCTGTCCTGCTCTCTTGGGTGGGGCACGGACTTGGGCGCCACATGAGTTTAAGGCTGGCTCCAAGGCCCCCTGAGTGTCAGCTCAGGGTCTCCCGAGGGCATCCTCACCCTCGTAGCCTGATTCCTCGCCTGAACGAGGGGCCAGTGATGCCACGCAGGAGTCGGAGGGCCCTCACGGCATTGGGAAGGGCTCTGCGCGTGGCACAGCCGTGGAGGTTGTGCTGGCCACATTGTGTCCTCCTGCTGATGCAAATCTCTCTTCTCCCCAGTGCCGGCCGCTCGTAGGTTTTTATTCCGTCTGGCTGGCACTCAAACACGCAGGCAATCATGGGCACCGTGGTGCGCCGTGGTCCCAACCTGGGGCTCATGGTGGCGGGAGCCGGTTTGGGGCTGGAAGGAACGGCGGGCCGGGACGTCCCCAGCAGCTCAGGGGTGCTGCCTATCTGAGGAAGTCACGTGCCAAAGGGCGGCGGAGGCTTCCCGAGGCCCTGCCTCCAAAGGACACTCGGAAGCACCGGCAGCCGAGAACAGCCGGTCGTGAACGGCCAGCACTGGGAGGCAGGCGCCCCCGACCGCCGGCCCCTGGCCCGTCTCTGCAGACGTGGCGGCTTCCCCGCACTGGATGCCAGTGGATTTCCTCTCAGCGGAGGTCAGGTGTGAGTTTTCACGCCATAGGCGACCCCCATCCTTGATCCCGGCAGAGGCCTGCAGCCCAGGCCCTCATCCTCCTGGAGCACGGGGGGAGCAGAGTGGGGCGCAGACAGCTGAGCCCCCGGGTCTTGGTTCAGGGAAGCCCCCCACCCTCCCCAGCACCCCTGTGGGGCAGGCAGCGGCCAGCCGGCCGCCTTCTTCTATAGCAGCTCTGCACCGATGCTGGCCAGGCCTGAGCCTTGGGCCCCCCGAAAGCTTGAGACCCCTCCTCGGCTTTCCTTCAGCCCCTGAGGGACAGAATCGGACATAGCACCCAAGGGCCTCTCCATGTTCCTTCCCACTGCCAAGGGGCCCGGCCCCCCCTACCCCCCCCCCCCCACAGACCCCAGGAGCCCTCGGGCTGTCCCCTGAGCCTCGGCACAAACCAGCTGCTGTTCACTGGTCCCTGACACCGACTCGGCGCTGTGACTGAAGCCTTGTCCTGCGCAGGGAGCGCCTGTCCGTCATTCCTTCCATCACCGCCCCTCTGGCCGAGCCACCCGGTCCTCCTATCACGACAGACCGGAGGAGCAGCAGGGCCTCCCCACGTGGGGAGGGCTGCTCGGGCCCAGCGCGCCCTCCGGGAAGCAGGGCATGGGCTTCTCATGACGCTCTGCAACGGCTGTGTGCAGAGGAAGCAGACAGAGGCCTCGTCTCCCCAGGGCCGCCAGCCGAAGGGTGAGGATGGCGCGGCTGGGCGGCTGGCTCCTGAGTCCCCTCCCTGCCCCCGCTTCCCGCCAGCGGATGTGCAGCCAGGGCCGGGCAGATGCGCAGCCAGGGGCTAAAGGGTGGACAGACATGGCTGGGACAGTGGATGAGTAGACAGCCAGGTGCACAGATGGAGGATGGATGATGTGGGGGGTTGGGGGAAAGGCCCAGAGAGGTTCACTCACTTGCCCAAGGTCACACAGCTAGTCAGTAGGACTGAGGGCCAGTCAGCTGGGCTTCAGTGCCCATTGTCTTCACACTACATTCCATGAAGTAGTAACATTAATGAAGTAACTTGCCCACGTCACCAGCAAGAAGTAGGCAAAGCCAAGATTTGAACCTAGGCCATCAGACCCATGATAACCCCACTGTTCTAAGGGAGGAGGAGAACATTAAGGGCCACTGTGAATGCCACAGCGGCCTGGGCCTGGTCCTCTGGCAACCAGAGCCGGATGCTGTGCACACTGGCCAGCACAGTGCCGGCTCTGAGCTTACGAAGACAGTTCCCCCCGTGCCATTGTGACTGGGCGCTCACCCATCAGGAGGCAGTTGCCATAAGTCAGCGAGGGGTTAAGCCAGAGATATGGCCTGACTGAGGGGGCAGGAAGCAAGTGCAGGTCCCAGAGTTGTCAGGACCTGGTGTGAGGCCCATGTGAGAGGTGAGGGAAGCAGAAATGAGAGGTCTTGGATACAGTCACTTCCCTCCCTGAGCCCCAGTCGCTGCATCTGGCGTGTCAGCTAGGGCAACCAGGGCCCAGCTGCTGTGACAAAGAGGCCCTCAAACACTTGGTATCCTGGAGAGAAACATAGTAGTTGGCTGCTCTTCCGTAACCAGGTGTTGCTGCATGTTGGTTTACCTGTCGGCGAACTCCCCTCCCCCAGACTGTTTCCCTAAGAGCAGGAACGTTGTCTTGTTGAGTCCCTCAGGAAAGTGGCTCTAGGAACGAAGAAGAGGTGCGGTTTTGGTGTGAAGTGCTTCTGGAGATGCAGGGGCAGCCTTGCAGTCAAATGCAGCTACTTCAGAGTGAGACACGGTTCAAGCTGGGCCAGCCACTTGTTTACTGTGTGGCCTTGGGCCAGTCACTTCACCTCTCCAAGCCTCGGCGTCTTCATCTGTAAAGTGGGGACAATAGGACGACTACCTGACATGTCTAGTCCAGGTGCCAGACATTGGGGTATTTGCTTATTTATATGCAGGGGACCCCTGGGGAGTTGGCCGTGGTGATGCCATATGTCTTGCGCTGCCCACCCAGGGCAACCGCTGCTTCACCAGCCTGGCCGGGCCTCCACAGGCCAGCTGACTGCTCCCCATCACTCTTTCAGACTATCACCTGAATGCTGACTGCATACCAGGTACGGTGTTAGGCTCTGAGGGTGCCCGCAGCTCCCAGGAACTGCCATCCTGGTGAGAGAGACGAGAGTCGAAGGCACCATCACGCGGGGAGCACAGGTTCCCTCCCAGCGAAGTGCTGTGGACAGTCCAGAACGTGAGCACAACACAGCTGGCTTCTGCCCAGACGTCCGGGGAGCGCCGCTCGCCCAGGGGGCCCGAATGACCAGAGGGCCCGGCAGGAAGACAGAGCCTTGAATGTTACAGCCATAGGTGCAAAGGCCGGGAGGGGACGGTTCTTGTACCGTGAGGTCACACAAGGACAGCCGCTGTGACTGAGGCCGGAGAGCAGGAGCTGGTGCTGAGGGGGGTGGGCACGCGTGGAGTTCGGACGTCACCTTTACTGCAGGGGGACCCGTGGAAGGATCGAAGTGTCTCTGGGAGGGGTTCCAGCTCCAGAGGTCCCATCTGCCAGAATGCAGATCATAGGGGGCAAGAGCGGAGGCTGGGAGATTGGCGTGGGGGAGGCAGTATTGCCTTCAGGCGAGCAAGCGATGTGGTGGGCTGATGACGCCGGTGAGGTGGGAGAGGGTGGCAGAGGCGCTAGACGTAGACTCTGCAGACCTGGGCGGTGGGCCGGGTGTGAGCAGGAGAAGGGAGGCAGTTGGCTGACTGCAGGTGTCGTGCCCTAAGACGGGAGGATTGCAGGAGCAGCAGCAGGAGAGAAGGGTGGAGGTTGGCGGTACTTTTCCTCTGGGAAGGTCTGGTACTCAGATAGGGCTTGGCCGTGGGGGTGGGGTCCCTTTGGTCCTCAGAGCACAACAGAGAGAGCACCTCAAGACCGCACGGTGGTTCCTCCCCTCTTGAGCCCCTGCCAACTGCCTCGCTCCCGGGAGGCAGGCCCTGGCTCTCCCAGCCAGCCCGCCATCAGAAGCTCTGTGCTGCCATGCCCAGGGCCTAGCTTGCACTGCCAAGGGTACCCCACCTGACCTGCTGGAACACCTCGTTATCGAGGATGCCCACTGCACCGAACGGTGCTTTCCTGGCTCTTCAGAAGCCAAGCCGCTGCCTTTGAGCTGTTCCCATCTCATTATCCCCAGAGTTTCCACTTCTTTTTGTGAACATTTAATTGCCTGCTAGATCTGAAAGGACCTGGCCCAGCTGTAGGAGCTGGGGAAGTCAGAGCTAAATGCTCCCTGATCAAAGGCTGGGAGAGGCCGTGTCTTTCCTGTCTGTGCCTCCTTAAACCTTACTCCTCCCCAACTGGAAGCCCAATCGCTCAGCAGGGAAACTTGAAAGAAGAGCATTAAGCAATCCCCAACATTTGAACTGCCCTAGCATCCTTAAATCGTTTTGCTTTGGAAATGGAGTGCCCCGGACTCCCCCAGGCACACCCCGAAACTCGGCAGGGGTTCTCCGTGGGCCTTGTGCCTCCCGAAGGTCTCCGGCAGCAGGTCCAGGGTGAACCCTGGAGGAACAATGAGCTCTGCACAAGGGGTCCACCCCCTAACCCTAACCCGACCCCAGCCAGAGGAGCTGGTACCACCCCACCCCCACCCCCACCCCCAGTCTTCACCCCGGGGCCCCAGCGCTGTGAAATGGGCCGGTGAGATCCCATGCAGCCCAACCAGACTTCTGAGAGGCTGTGATAAGACACAAAGCTTGGTAAATGAAAGCATGACACCCCTTGGATGGGGGTGTCATTTGTTCAGCTAATTCCCCTCCCAGGGGCACTTGGGTCTCAGAAAATAAGGAACTTAGAGAAGTAGGCAGTGCTTCTCAGGAAGAAAAGCATTTCTAAAATGTTGGAAAACAAATTCCTTTTTGAAGGGCAGTGATAACAGGTGTGAAGTTACCTTGAGAGCCAGGAGATACAAAAATAGCAGAGGAGGTGACAGGAGCAGCTGGCCTCACTCCTGGAGGCTGCAGCGCCTCCTTCTGTCACTCTCCTCTCTTACTCTGGCCTCCCCTCTCCTTTCCTGCCTTCCTCTCCTCTCTTCTCTTTTCTGTTCTACTCTCTCGGACATGCTGGCTTTTAAAAATGTACGTCTTAACTGTTTTTTAACACTAATGTTCATAAGTGTTAAATACAGATCTCTGGAACTTTTTCATCTGCAGCAATTAAACCCCATACCCATTAGAGGAGGTCTCTTCCCTCCCCTTATACAACTTTCTTCTGAGTTCCATTCTCCCTTTTTAATTCCAAGAAGATAATGAACTACATAGTCAAGCATCTTTCTGTACAAAAGTGATTCAAACTGACTTAAGTACAAAAGGAAATTTAGTTGCTCGAGGAACTAAAAAGTCTTGGGATCAGAGGCTTCAGGTATGGCTGGATCCAGGAGCTGAAACAATCTCACTGGAACTTATTCTCATCTCCTCTCTCTTATTCTCATCCAAACTTCTCTCTCCATCTCTCAGTTCTGGCTTTCTGAGTCCTATGGTTCCTCAGAGGCATGCCCTCCCTGGGAGTCCAGCCTTGAATGGGCACCAGCTGCCCACATGCTAGAGAGGCCAGGAGAGAGTGAAGCTTATTGGGCACAGCACTGGCAACTTTGCCCCCCAAAGTCCACACCTCCTTTCTTGCCTTTTCATTTGCCTCTTTAACAGGGACACTGAGGCCCAGAACTGGGACTGCCTCCCAGAAAGAAGAGCGGGCACCCAAGGGGCTCTGCCCCATGCTTACCTCCTCAGAACGCAGCCCCAGGAAGGAGGGAGGGAGCTCCGGCTCCACGCCCACTCCTCTCCTGACATCAGGGAGCCTGTGTCCTGTCCCGGCCAGCGTCCAGGGACAAGAGACAGGACCTGAGCCATCGCAGACCTGTCTGGCTCCCCCCACCTCTCCCAGCTGCTGGGGGCGGTGGGCTTCCTCAGCTCCTGACCGGCCGCAGCCTCAGATGCGGGCCAGGTAGCACCCTAGCAGGCGCTCTCCCCTGGTAGGGCCGTGTGACCACACAGGGCCGGCCTGAGCCCCAGGACAATCCGTGTGCAGTGGTGCCGGCTTCCTGGAATGGAACGGGGGTGTCTTCAGGTGGCTGTCCTTCTGCCCACCACCCCAGAAACCGAGGCACGGGGGGCCTCGGCTCCCTACATTGTAAAATGGGGCCATCCTTATAACCCCTCACAGACACTGCGTGCGGGACAGTTGTGTCGAGTGGATTAGAGCAGTGGGCATGGCGCTCTGGGGTCCTGCTTGATCCCTGGGCCAATTCTGGCCTGGTCTTGCCGGTGGGCCCCCACCAGCAGCCTCCCTGCACTTGCCTCTGAAAGGCAAGGGCGGCAGCCCCCACCCCTGCCCAGAGAGCCAGCCGGGCCTGTCAAAAGGCTGCTGCTGGTTATAATCTCTCCCTCTTTCACCGAGCCCCAGGGGCCCCTGGGATCTGGGAGTTGGGGAATGTCACTCAGGGCTGTCTATTGAGAGCTGAACAATAGCCCCTCATGAGGTCTTAAGGCCGCTTAGCAACTGCTCAGGCCCTTAGTAACCAGCCCAGAAGCGCTGCTATTTACCCAACAGAAACTTTGGGCTTTCTGGAAACACCGGATTCCTTCCAGAGAGCTGCAGGCCCTCCGAGCCAGCTCCGCCCACTGGGAGCTGCTGTTCCCTTGATCTCTGAGTAGGCCTGTGCAGGGGCCTGGCCCCATCCGGCTCTGCACCCTCGCTGGGCCTCAGTTTCCCCAGCAGTGTGGAGAGCAGGCTGAACCATCAACAAATGCGACTGTGTGTCCCGGTTGCCCCGGCAACAGTCCCAGTTTACCGTGGAGGGAGGAGCAGACGGCACCCACACGGTGAGGCTTGCCACCCGCTGAGGGAACAGTCTTTAAAAATGTCCTGTCCTTCTCAAGGGTCCCCAGTTGGAAGGTCAATTTGCTGGTCACTCCAACACCACTCCCTGCCCTGATTCCGTCACGCTGGCCCTCAACCCTCGGCTCCTGTCCTGAATTCATCCTAAATAGCTCACCCGAGGCTTTACTTTCTGTGCTGTGCTGGTTGCTGAGAGCTGGGGAAACTGAGGCACACCAGTTCTCACTCTCCGGAGCTACACCACCAAGCATGCCTCAGAGATCTCAGATCGGATCCAGAGCCTTGTAATTCTCAGCCTGCCTCGCACCCTCCCCGCTCGGCTATTTTAGTAAATAACAATACTCCTTAGTATTCGGGTGGCATTTTGCGGTTTCTGCAGCACTCCCTTCTGTTCCCTCGTTTAACCCTCTGACATCATCTGGGGGTGTGATTCTTGTCTTCCATCCTGGGACCACCCTGTTACAATTGCACAGATGAGGAGCTGGAGGTCGGAGGTGACGTTGGGGGACGTCTGTGGGAGGCAGCTTGTCCGCGAGGTAGAAATAGTAGCACCTGCTTCGTTGCACTGCAGTGAAAATAGAAGAAACACACAGAAAAGCCTTTCAAAAGCGGCAGCTGCCAAAAATGAATCCTTTGCCCTGAGCTGATGGGCCCCAGACATTGTGTTTCTAGAACATTCCCCTCCTTGTTAGGCTCAGCAGGCCCCGCTAGGGGATCCCCCACACATTTCGGGGCCCCTGAACCAGATCTGGTCAGGTCCCAGCCCTCCCGCTGAGAGCTTCCGTGGCCGTGCGTCATTTCCAGCCTCAGCCTCGTCGCCTGCAAAAGGGGCAGCAGAGCAGAAGTTGAGGACAGGGCGAGCCGTGCACCTGGGAGGCTTGGCTGAGCACCTGGCACAGACGGCTCAAAGATGAGGTTCCACGTTGTCTTCCTGAGGGGCCGTGTCTTCAGCCCGAGTGGTCTTCGAGCCTGTTTTGGGGAGGGGCGGGCCGCACCCACACACCTGTAGTTCCTGCCTCCTTGGCAGTGACGGAGGTGGGGCTCGCCTGGTGCGAAGCTTTCCTTCCGCACCCGCCCACCTTGCCAGGGAAGGCCCCCTTCTCCTTTTCCTCCCTGAGCAGCTCGAGGGGGCAAACCTGTCCACTTCCGTGGCGATGCCTAAGGGGTTCCCAGCCCACGCCCCTCATGGTGCTGAGTCACCAGGCGGTGGCCCGGAAGGGCGTTCCTGCTCCAGCTCAGAAATGCTGCTGCAGGACGCTGCTCCGGAAGTCCAGGCATGGAGAAGCTCGGCCCCTCCCCTGCCGCTTGGACTCGCTCAGAAGCGGGGTGGGTGCCCGACCGGCTCCACGGGGACCCTCAAGAGCGGGCCCGGCCCGTCTCAAGCCTCCAGTGCCTCCCGCCAGCAGCCCAGGAGGGCGTCCCCATTCTCCGGGCAGGGAAACTGAGGGCAGTGGAGGCCCTGTGGCCACGCCGTTCACCGTCTGCTCCCCTGGCCACCCTGTTAGCTTCTGGAGCAAGAGCATGTAAATAGCATACTTTGTATTCTTTTCCGAAAAAACACAATTGTGTCCCCTGGCTGGGCTGGAAGTCCAAACTCTGTTCTGAAAAAGAAAGAAAAATCTATTTCTAAATATAAGTTAACTTAAAATAGAAGCATGTTTATGGAGAAACATTTCTTTATACAAAACTTCGCAGGGCCAGGCTGGGCCGTGGGGGATGCTGCGGGAACTGACGAGGAAGGAGGCCGGGTACCGGGACGCGTGTGCGGGGAGCAGCAGCCAGGCCCAGGGACCCTCGTGGGAGGTTGAGGTGGCCTCTCTGGCCAGCCACACCCACTCCCCTGGCTGCCACCCCCACCTGCCTCGCCACAGGCTCTTCCTCCCCTGCCACCCCCAACTGGCTAATGTTTCCTGCGCCAGGGCCGGGACTGCTGTCTTGTGAGCTCGCTGGGACAGGTCTGTTGGGACGGGTCTGAGTGTCCAGTCCCCAGAAGACTGTGCTGGGAGAGGGAGGAGAGGAGATCTGCAGTCATCACAGCGGCTCACGTGCCTCTGGCCTGTGGCTGGGACCCTCTTCATGGCGCGCCTCCGTTCTGGACCAGAGCGGGCAGGAGGGGCCCCTTGCACTCCCACCTCCCCATCCTCTCCGTTTGTGGGATCGCACCCTGCAGCCAGATGCGCACTCAGGCCCTGGGGCCACGCTCACAGCTCCTCCTCCCCCAGAACAGCCTGGACAGCGGTCCTCTGCACCCTGACCTCGCTCGGCATGGGCTTCCTGCTATTGAGATCGCCTCTGCGGGGCCTCCCTGGGGCCGCGAGGGGTTAAGTCTCTGCACAGTTCGATCCCCAGCCAGGGAGCGGATCCACAGGGCGCAGCAGACCTCTCCTGCCTCCCCCACAGCAGTGGATTTCACTCCATCGGCCAGTTCTGCGCCCCTCTCTGTCTCTGGTGACTCCTCTCACCCCCGCACCTCTGGCCTGTACCCCGGCTCTTGTGTGCGTAAATAAATAAAATAAATCTTTAAAAACTAAACGCACCTGCAACTCCTCTGTGGACTCTGGACACTGACCGCAGCAGAAACAGAAGAGTGTGGGCGGTGGCTCTGGGGCTGTGTTTCTGGAGTGGGCACGTTAACTCTGGACAGGGTCCGTGTAGGGTGAATTTCTGTGGGTCAGAACCTGTGTCCTTGCTGACTTTCGCTGGAGCCTTGAGAAGTTCTCGCTCCAAAAGAGAAGAACTCTATGCCTCAGACCATATCAGAGCGATCTTTAAAAAAAAAAGAACCACCTAAAGAAAAATGTCTTTTCTGCAAACAAAACAAACAGTGATCTGTGGGATTGGGATCCAGTTTATTTCCATGTTCGGTGCGGTGGGGCCAGGGCAGTAGGTAGTTAAGTCAATCTAAAGGTGACAGAAAAGAAAACAATGGTTTGCAGCCAGGTAGAACGCTCTTGTTCCGGCTCCCCCGTAAGGTCACCAGTCACATCTCTGCTCTTTGCTGAGATTCTAAGGCTCAGAAAAAGTTCATATGTCTTATCAGCCTCTCTTTGAAATAAACATTGCTCTCGTATTGTTGGCAAGTCTTCAGTTGCTCTTTCTACTGAGATTTCGGAGACTGTTCTCTGCGGCCAGCCACAAAGACTCCCCTGGGCTGAGTCCCCAAGAACTGTCTTTGGATGGCAGTCGTTATTATGATGGATTCCTAGGGACTCTGAACAGAACAAGAGCACATGCAGAATGGCAGGAAGCGTGTGGCATTTGGAGCCAGGCTGACCGTTTACTTGCTGGGTGACCTCAAAGAGGCACCTTAACCTCTCTGAGCCCTGCGGCTCCTCCCGTCGATTCCAGGACCACCGTGGGGAATCAGGTGCCCTCCTCATTCTCACCCCTTTGGTTCTGCCTTCGCTCACTACACTGTGTTGTATGATTCCTTCTTGTTCTCCCCACCTCCCCTGACCCCGCAAGCTCCCTGGGGGGCAGAGTCCATCATTTCCATGCCCCCCTGCCTAGTACAGGGCCTGGCAAAGAGCAGAGGGAACGGATTTGGGGTGGGTGGGAGAAAGGAAGGGGAGAGGGTTGGAGGATGGAGAGAGGAAGGGAAGGAGGGAAAATGCAGACTTTAAATTCTTCTGCAACACATAGTTATTATTTTAACCACAGGCTGGCCTAAGTGATAAGACATGCTAAAAATGATAGGCTTGCTGACGCATACCACCTCCCCCTGTTCAGCACCGACGTCACCATCATCTTATAGCTAACACATATCGAGCACTGGTTTATACGTGTGAGGCTCCACGCTCACAGCAGTCTGTGGGGTAGGCATCCACACTTCACAGATGACGAAGCAGAGGCCAGGAGAGCTCGAGTCGGTTGTTCACACCACACAGCTGGCTCATGTGTGGCCCCAGACTTGACCCCATGCCCCGAAGGGCCAGAGCCAGTGCATTTAGTGGCTGCCCGCATGACCACTAGTTCGGGTCCTGATGAGAGGGCTGGAGGAAGGAAGGACAGACGAAGGATGTTCCCCCACAGCCATGCTCTCCTTAGACTTCAGTCTCATGTTTAGGTCTTTCTCCTGGTGTTGGTGATGCTTAAAGCCAAGTGTCTGAGGCTCGGGGGGCCTGGCTCAGATCGGGACTTTGATGCCACCTGAGAGTCAGCGCTTGCTGACCGCTGTCTCTGTCCCCACCAAAGGGGCAACTGTGTCTGTGCCTCCCACCTCTGCTGGCTTCTCCCGGAACCAAACCATGATTCCATGACTTGCATGCAAGCAATTTATTTAAGAGGCCCAGGAACGCTGGCGGGAAGGCGTGGCGGTAACACAGGAAAGAGAAGGTATTCTCAAGCAAGTCCATTGTCACTCTCGGCAGCTGGGGCTCCACTGCAGCGGGGACACGCAGAGAGCCAGGGTGGGAGCCACAGCTCCTGGTTTTCCCAGGCCAGGAGTGAGGGAGCAGGTGTATTTATACACCTTCGTCATGGGCTGAGGGCTGCTGGGCAGGCGTGGTATCTTCTCTGGCGTGGCAGGTGCACCGGCACCAGCAAACGCCCTCAGGCAGAGAAGCAGATGCTGTGGGGACATGACGCGCAGCTGTCGGATCTGTGGGGTCGTGGGCGAGGCCGCGGCAGGCTCTCTGGACTGCGAGCATCGAGCATCGCTGCAAAGATTAAGTGAGCCGTTTGTGTGCAGCTGGGAGAACAGAGCTGGGGCGTAGAGGCACTCATGGGTGGCGGCCTCAGGGGGCTTTTCCCAGCATCCTCCCTGTGACACAAAGCAAAGGCCCAGCACAAATGCTCACGGGCCCAGTCACCAGCCCAGAGCGGTGCAGAGCCACCGAGTGCCAGGTGCTGGGTGCAGCCGCGAGGTTAGCCAGCCAGGTCCTGGACGTGCAGGGTCCATGCCGTCCATTCTGTCCAGCTGACAGGAGATGGATGGAAATGACAGAAGTGACCAGTAGTGGCCGAGCAGTGCCCAGAGCTGTGAGCAGCAGGGGTTCTCCATCCAACCCCTCACTTTACAGAGAGGGGCTCCTCCCAGACACACGGCTGGAGGCGGCAGTGCCCCTCACCTGGTGCTGCCCCCAGCTGCCCCGGGAAGGGCGTCGCACGCGGAGGGCCAACTCTCCTACTGGACGCGCAGTGGTTGTTTTTTACAGCACAGGAAACGTGTCCAGCAGACGCCTAAACTGGGAAGTCTCCTGGCTGGGGATTCACTCCCACCTTTGGCACGAGATAACTTCAGCCTCCCCGGACAGGGCTCTGGGAAGTCCTGCAGCTTCCCGGGACTGCAGGGCAGCAGTTTCACTGGACATTGCATGGACCCGCCGCGTGGTCTCGGGCCACTCCCTCACCCTCTCTGGGCCTCTTTGCTCCTCTGTGAAATGGGGACTGTGGGGAACCACTGGGCCTGGGAGCGCTCCCGGAGACGTGGGCTGCTGTCTGTTTCCATCCCCGACGTGGTTGTCTTTCTCGGGAGGGGTGCTGTGACCTTGGCCCCCTTGCTCCCTCCGGAGAGCCCCACTCTTTCTCCTGACTGTGACCCACCCAAAGGGCAGGCTGTGAGGGCACAGCCCCCTCACCCCAAGACCTGCAGCCACAGAGTGTGACCTCTTCGGGCTGGGCAATCACGGTTCCGGCCCCTTACCGTGGGGAACCTGAGGCCTGGAGTGAGGGGAGGACTCTGGCGGGCGGCCGTGGCCCCAGGATGCCGACTGCCCGCCAGCCACAGCTCTGCCCACCATCTGCCAAGAGCCGGCTCCGGCCCTCCGGCCCTCCGCCCTTCCCCCTGCCAGGCAACTGACCTGCCGCCAGGGCTGCCGGGAGGGGGCAGGGGCCCTACCGCGTCTCCCGGCTGCCAGCGCTCAGCTCTGCAGCAAGCCGCCGTTTCTGCCTCTGAGTTGGTGTGTGGCAGATGGCGCCGCAGAACTGAGCTGCAGTTTATTTTTGACTCGAAGAGGACATCGCACAAGTGCGCAGCTCTCCTGGGGCAGTGGGCCTGGGCGCGGCAGCAGAAAGCCCCGGCTCAGGGAGCCGCTCAGCCGGGTCTCGCATCCTGGCTTGGCCGCCTGCAGCTGCGCCCGCAGAGAGAGGTCTCACCTCCGAACGTCTCCGGCTCCCCTGTATCAAGTAGGGCGATAAGCCCACGGGCCAAGCCTCATGGACTGGGTCAGGGGGGACTTGGCAGGGGCAAGATGCGGACGTGGTGGGGCCTGCTCCGTCTCGACAGAGGGAAAGTGGGGACCTCAGAAGTCAGGGTCCTGGCAGGCCCCAAGCAGGGACCACTGGAGGCGCTGCCCCAGGGGCATCCTCTCCATGCTCCCGGATAGGGGTTCAGCGGCCCCAGCTGAGCGGAGAAGCTGGGGACTAGAACAGAGCCATGTAAAACCTAGGGGACCCAGCCCCTTCCTCTGTCTGGACTGAGGGCGGGTGGGTGCCCCAGGCAGGAGGGGTTGGAGAGAGCTGGGCAGAGGGGCTGGCTCTTGGGCTGGAGCACTGAAGGCCAGGAAGGAAGAATGTGGCAAGGGGTGTCTGAGGCCTCCGTCCCCCCTGATTTGCCCCCCAGTGGAGTCAGGCGGGTGGTGCTAATCAGACACTAACCCCAGCCCTGGGGACAGTGGGGTAACCACTGAGGGAGGGGCCGTGAGGGTGTTGGGAGCTGGCCAGCCGGCCTCCCCGTACTGGCGTGCCCCTGGAAAGCAGGAACATGGCGACTTTATGGGAGAAGCCAAAACCTTACCCCACCCGTGCCGACATTTGGGGAACACTGTCTCTTTCCACACTATTTCTTTCGACATCCTATCTTTTACCATTCTATAAATACGTTTCTTGCTGCTGTCATGAAAATTGAGATCCTATTTTATTTCCATTCTTTACTCTGTGCTTTTCACTCAAGATGATTAAAATGTTTTTCCAGGTCATTAAAAATGATCTGAAAGCCTCGTTTTTGATAGCTGTGTAATATTCTACGCTATGGCTAAGTAATTTTCTTAATCCCCTAGGATGAGACATCCAGCTGGTGCCCAAATTATTGCCATGACTTTAAAGAGAAAAGCACTGCAGTGAACATCTTTGTGGCAAAGTAGCTGCTTTCCCAATTTTCTGCCTAAGGATCGGGCCTTAAAAGCAAACTTTCTGGGTCAGAGGCTACATTTTCTTTCCTTGATATTATCTTTGGTCCATGTGAAGTAAATTATGCAGCATGTATGTGTTAGTTTAATAATATGATGTATAACATGGACTCACCACCCAACCCAAGAGCTGGCACAGCCCCAAGACCCAGTGGGGTCCCCACCCCAACCCTGCCTCTCCCAAAGGAAACAGCCCCCCGCCCCGCCACGTCGATCCTTTCCTGCCTTTTTCCCCTACAGGCTGTATTTTTTAGAGCAGACTTGGGATCACAACAAAATTAAGCAGAAAGCACAGAAATTCCTACAGGCTTCCTTTTTTTTTTTTTTTAACATTTATTTATTTATGCATACAAGCACTGGGGTACAGGCCAGAGGTGTGGGGGGTGAGAGGATTCACCACAGAGAGCGGGGAGCAGAACAGGCAGACTGACTGAAACACACTGCTGAGGGGAGCAGCCGGAGGCAGGAGAGATCTGCTGCGCCCTGTGGGTCCCCTCCCCAGCTGGTGGCAGGGATCAAACTCGTGCTGCAGTGGCTGCGGTTTGCTTCATAGTGCGCTGCTTAACCTGCTGCGCCACCAGGGAGGCTTCCTTTGAAAGGTCTTTATGTCTTGGGTGTACGCTTGTGCCGCCTGTGACTGGATGTCGCCTTTGCTTTCGTCTTTAAAATGGCGCCGCGCCTCCGGTGGCCGCCGAGACGCCTCTGTCCGGGCAGCGCCGTCCCTCAGACTCCCGGGTCTTCCTGCACGGGGCGCTCCTGCGGCGTCCCCGCTGTGCAGTGCTCCCTGGCGTGCCGGCGTCACGGGCTTGGGCTCACTCCCCTTTGTGGACATGTGGGTGTTCCCAGGGCGCCGCTCGGACGAGCCACTTTGCTGGTTCTTGCCTGACCACGGAGCCGCTCCCTGGAGGCGAAATAACGCTAAAGCAGAGGCGGGAAAGCAGACCGGGCCGGTGCCCAGGCCGAGCTGGTGCTGAGGTGCCCTGGCCCCGCGCTGATGGATTTCAGGGAGGGCTCAGAGATCAGCCGAGGGCCGCTGAGCGAGGGGGCTGTTTCTCCTTGGCGTGAACGTGAGCGTGGCCCTCTGCCGCACCTCCCTTCCAGAAGGCAGAGCATGGTTTGTGCAGGGAGCCAGTCCCCCACCTCTTGGCCCCGGGACCTTAAGCCTGAGGCCGCGGGGGCCCCTCCAGGGGTCCCTAAGAGGATATTGGTGGTGTGAAGTCAGCGCACGCCACCCGCGGGAAACCTCCTCTGTCTTCGGGCCTCCTTCCCCTTCCTGGTCACGAGGCGGAAGGTTCTGGGGGGGGCCAGGGGCACTTCAGGGACAGCCCTCCCCACCACGTGTGGCCAGACTCGGAGCGGAGGGCCAGCAGGTGAGGGCTCTGGCCCTGGGGCGGCGGGGGCAGCCGAACATGAGGCCGCCCGGGCGGGCGCCCGTCTTCACGGTGGTCTTTCCTTCGTGGCGAGTGGCGTCCTGCAGACGGTCGTGGTTCAGGTCTCCACAGCTGCCTCTTAAAAGCAAGGAGACACGCGTGGGGCGCAGGCGGAGTCACCCCCGGAAGCATGTTGGGCTGGCCCAGGCTGGAGGATGCCGCCCCCACCTGCCGTTCGCCAGCCTCCCGGCTCAGGATCCCTCTTGCTCGGAAAAGCGACCGCGGACCCCCAAGGGTTTGGCTTATGGGGGTGCCCGCTGCCCATATTCGCCACACAGAAAGCCAGATTGAGACCTTAATAACGCTCATTATTAATTCATGTGAAAAAATAGTAAGTCCATTGTGGTAACATAGACCACAGATTTTATGAAAAATAACGATATTTTCCCAAACCAAAAAGAATTGGTGAGAGGAGTAATATAGCTTTATATTTGTGCAAATCTCTTTAATGACTTAATTGAAGACAGCTGGATTCTCATCTGCTTCTGCAATCCGCCGGCTGCCATATGATGTTTGGGCTAATGTATATGAATAAATTCAGCGGCACGCAGAGAGATGTGCTGTGGGGAAACGGAGGACCGTTTCGACAGCCTTTGCAGGCACTTGCACAGATTCTTCTTTGATACTACACCCGAACTCCACTAGTGCTGGTGCCGGCGCGTGCCGTCCCCACAGCATGCTGCAGCGCAGGGGCCTGAACCCCAGGCATGTGTTTTCTCACAGTGAGGAGGCCAGAAGCCGAGGGTGGAGGCGTGGGCGGGCCCGGCTGCTCCCTCAGGCCTCACTCCTTTGCCTGCACGTGGTCCTTGCGTGCCTTCGCGTGGTGCCTGTGTATCCAAATCGCCTCTTCTTCTGAGGACACTGGTCAGACTGCATGGAGGCCCCGAGTGGCCCTGTTAGCCTAATCACCTCGCTACAGGTCCCGTCTCCAAACACGATCCCGTCCTGAGGTACTGGAGATTCAGGCTACCCCCTGTGAATGGGCTCACAGTTCAGCCCATAGCAGAGAGTGTCTTAAAATTAGCTGCAGTGAGAAGCCAGGCCAGAGCCCTTTTCCACCATGTTTTTGCTGTCTTACACTTGAAGACTCATTTACCTGTGCGTGCTCTGAAGACGTCCTAGGCTGGTCTTTAGAAAATATCGAGTTACGGTCTACGGCCATACCACCCTGAACGCGCCCGATCTCGTCTGAGTTACGCCGATCTTCCAAATGCTTGCACATTTTCCTCGATGGTGCGGTTTTAAAATATCATCTCTGTCGTCTCACCACTGACTCTGTCAGAAATGCCTCTGACCATCGGGAAGCTGTCAGCTTTGTGACGGCAGCTAACGTTCTCCAACATCCTGATTTTTGCCTTGAAAGATCAAACTTTATCGCTGGCAGCAAATACTGTCGGTTGTTTTCGCTGAAGTGACAGGCTCACTTTGTTCATTTTTGGAGATAATGTCTGCCAAATACCTGAGTCAGAATAAGCCTCATTCATCTGTCTATTGTTCTTTTATGTAAAATGGCATTTCCTGAGAACAGGCTAATTCAGCTCGCAACTCAAACTAAGCCGGAAGACCTTCTCCTCCAGCGCAGTCCTGCTGGGGCTTCGCAGGCTTGTTTCTCTGCGCTCCCGACAAGATTCCATGAGCTAAGCCTCTTCCCTGCAACCAGGACATCCCTAGGCGAAACTGGGTTTTTACTGCGAGTGTGTGATGATGAAGGATACAGTGACTGCTAGTACGATTTAGTTGGTTCAGGCCTGGAAAATAGCTGTAGCCACCCCCTGCACTCAGCAGCAGCGCAAATGCCAAGACAGTGAAGACGCCCATGGCACCTTCGTGTCGCTAGAAAACCTGCTTGACCCTTGCAGAACTCCTGCAGGAGACCATACTTGGGTCCCAGCGACCCTCGGGGGCACAGAGACCATACTTGGAGAGCTGTGGCAGAGGAGACTTGGGGTCACAGTGACATACCTGGAAGGTGGCACTGGGACCAGGTGCGCGAGACCTGGAGGAGGCCTGCCCTGCCGGGAAGCCGGCGGCCCTCGTGAGTCACTCCCTCGGGAAGTCGGATCTTTGCGCACAGCATGGCGGTGACGCCTGCCTCCCGGAGCGGGGGGCAGAGTCCAGGCCTCCGGGCCTCTAAAGTGACCTGGCCAGCCTGGGCCAGGAGACCCGCCAGCCGTGGGGAGTGGGCAGCGTCCCACACTTGCACCCCCTGGCTGGAGCCTTTATGATTGGCAGTGAACCCCGTGTCACCCTGACGAGACCCCAGAGGACCAGGCCTGGAGACAGTGAAGAGAGGCCCAACTGGCTGCAGGTGTCGTCTGGACACCCCTCCAGGTCACCCATCGTGGGTAGCATGGAAGGAAAAGCCTCCATCCCAAGGCCATAGAGCCGCGAGCATGCTCATGAGCTCAGCCAGGCCGGCTGGTCAGAGCTTGGATGGGGACAAAAAGCCTCCCAAAAAGCCCCAAATTCCTCTTGTCTCCTGACTGGACAGGTAGCTACTAACCTGAGCCAGGTGGAAAGCTGGGAGTCCACGGGAAACGATCGTCACCTCAGAAAATCCAATTTGATTAGCTGTGTTAAGAGGACAGGTGATTCTGGAAAATCCCAGGGTGCTGGGGAAACACTTGTTAAGATGACTTCAGGTGGGTTTCTGCTTCTGGAAAGATGGGGTTGAGGTTCTCGTCCCATTCCTGATCCGACTAAATTCCCTGCATGTTAGACAGAAAACAAACATAAGAAAACTCTGAAAGACAAAGAGGAGGGACTTCAGGACCCTAATTAGACACAAATACGTGTCTTACTAGAACTGGAGCTAAAGAAGTCAGAAGTAGAAAAAGACGTCAGTTTTAGAACTGTAAAGTGTGACGGCTGCCTGTGGCGGCTGGGGTTGTGTGGATGTGCTTAGAGGCAGGCTGGTGAGACAGAGGAGGGGGTAGGTGAGCTGGAGTAGGGGATGGTGCAAGTTAGCTAATCTGAATAGCAGAGAAAAAATACACTGGGAACAAAACCACTGGAGCCTCGGGGACCTGTGGTACTAACTCAAAAGATGTAATGCTTGTATTATTCGTCCCCTGGAAGGAGATAAGGAAAAGGGTGATGCTGAAAACGTTCTTGAAGAAATAATGGCTGAAAACGCCCCAAATTGTGGGGGAGGGCATCCCATCAGCCTGCAGAGTCATGAAACTAAGCAAATTCTGAATGGGATAAAATCCCAAGAAGCTGCACTAAATCCAAACAAGTTTAACCAAATAGTGAAACTTCTACAAACTTAAAACCAAAATCTTAAAAGAAGTGGGAGGAAAATGACACCTCACAATCTAAATAACACAGGATTTTTTTATCAGAAAACTTGAATTAGATTTTCTGAATAGCCCTATAATTAAGTAAATTCAAACTGTAATTTTTAAATCCCCTAAAAATAAATTCCTACACCAGATAGTTACACCAGAGAATTTTTCAATTTTGTAAAAAAATTAACACCAATTCTACAATTTCTTTCTAGTAAATAAAAGAGAAGGAAACACTTTTTCAATTCTTTTTATGAAGCTAGTTTTACCCTGATATCAAATCTGACAAATATAGTACAAAAAAAAAGCACCCATCATGAATATGGATGTAAAAATGTTTAATAAAATGTTAACCAACAGACTGTAGCAATGTATAAAAACAAGTGTGTGTCATGACCAAGTCGAGTTTATTCCAGGAATGCAAGATTGGCTCGACACTTAAAATCAATTAATATAACCTACCATGTTAATGGACCAAAGAAAAAACTTCCTAGATCGCATCCATAATGAAGGAAAACTATTTGCTAAAACCCAATATCCATTCATGACATGACATTCAGAAAGACAGGAAGAGATAGTTGAGGTCTCGTTACTCTCCCCAAAAATTGTTAATACAGTAAGGACATCAGTTCTTACCATACACGTCAAGATGGGGCTTGAAGTTGTAGCCAGTAGGATGAGACATGAAAAGATTGGAAAAGAAAAAATAAAACTCCCCCCCCCCATTTACAATGACTTCTTTGTCTACATTTAAAATTCCCAAATAATTTAGCCCCCGCCCCCGCCAATAACCCCTGAACTAACAGAAAGTTTAAGAAGGAAAGTCTCAGGATAAGATCTATAAACATACAAGAGTCTTGCATTTCTATAGCTAGCACAAATTTAAAATGTCATAATTTAAAATGTACTGCTTCTACTTAAAAAATGAAATATTCCGATATAAATTTAACAAAACACAAGATGTGTATGCTGAAAATGATGAAACTTAATGAAACAAAGCAAAGGATCTAAATAAATGAAGTGACAGAGGGTCTTCACAAATTAGAAGATTCAACATAAAAAAGATGTCAATTCTCTGCAATCCCTACTAAAAAAAACCCCAGCAAATTTTTGTAGATATAGAAAAGATTGTTCAAAAACCTATTTGGAAAGGCAAAGGAGTTAGAATAGCTCAGACAGCTTTGAAAAATAATAAAGTTAAAAAAAAAAACGGTCTACCTGATTTCAAGATTTACTATACAGAAATCAAGACTGTGGTATTGGCAAAGAGGACAGAAATCAGTGGCATGGGAAGGACCGAGAAATAGAGCCACACAGAGAAGCTCAGCTGATTTTTGACAAAGTACAGAAGCAAGTCAGTGGAAGAAAGAGGATGACCTTTTCAACAAATAGTGCTGGACCAACAGAACATCCATACTCACCTCTTACACGAAATTAACTCAAACAGACCACAGACGGAAATGAAAAATATAAAACTCTTAGGGAAAAAATTGATCTCTATGATGCTAGGCACCGTGTGATTCATAGAAAACAAAAATGATCAACTGGATTTCACCAAAATTAAACCTTCCTGCTCCACAAATAAACAACCCTATAAAGGGGAGGTTAAGAGGAGGAAAAAAAAGACTACGGCTGGAGAGAAAATATTTGCAAATCATGAAATCTGACAAAGTACTGGTGTCTCAAATGTTAAAAAAATTAAGACAATTTTCAAAACACACCAGTAACCAATCAGGCAATCCAGTTGGAAGTTGGGCAAAAGCCACAGACGTAGCTCCAAAGAGCACGTGCGGGTGGCGAGGGCACCTGAGACTATGTCCAGCATCACCAAGCGCTACACAAGTGCAAACTAGAACCACAGTGGAGGTCTTTTAAAGATTTGTTTATTTATGCACACAGGAGTGCGGGGCGGGGGGGGGGGGGGGGGGGGGGGAGAGGANGAGGGTGAGAGGATCCACCAGAGACACAGCGGGGAGCAGAACAGGCAGATCGACCGGAACACACTGCCGAGGGCAGCAGCGGGTGGGCGAGTCAGGAGAGGTCTGCTGCTGCGCCATGTGGGTCCCCTCCCTGGCCGGCGGCAGGGATCGAACTCGTGCTGCAGTGGCTGCGGATTGCTTCACAGAGCGTTGCTTAACCCACTGCGCCGCCAGGGAGGGCCCACAGTCACATTTTACTACACATTTGGCAGATTGATTAAAATTTACCCCACCAGTGCGGGTGAGGATGCAGAAAAACGATCGCTGGACCTTGCTGGTGGGCGTGGAAACGGGCGCAGCCACCCAGACGGCCTGGGAGGTATAGCTGCAGGAGCATCGGTGGCAGGGACTTCACAGGGACCAAACCTGAGAGGAGAACGCCTACGCTGGGCAAAAATGAACAGTGATGCAAAACATATATAAACAAGTAAATTAGTTCATTGGAAAAACAGAACACAACTAAACAGGTGACTGCCGAGTGACCCAACTACTGCACTCTTGCTCACTTATCCCAAACGAGTGAAAGTCACACTCACACAGCACAACTCCTCCATGGCAGCTCTGTGCACGCGCGGTAACCAAGACTGGAAATAGCTCAGAGGTCCCTCCATGGCTGAAGGCGAAGCCAGCCGTGGCCCGCCTTGCCGTGAACGCACCCCGCAGCAGAAGGCGGTGGCCCGGTGAGACACACACCAGCCTGCTGAACCCCCAGAGGGTGCGGCCGAGAGCAGCCGAACCCCAAATTCACGTCTGGCGTGCCCCGCCCGTGGGGCCGAGCAGTTGTTGGCGAGAGAGAGAACAGGTTCTTGGTCGCCAGGGCCCAGGGTGAAGGTGGGGACGGACCAAGCCTGGCTCCAAAGCGGGAGTTTGTGCTGACGGAACGGTCTGTGTCTCGATTGTGGGGTGACTGCATAAACAACACGCGCCATTAAATTGCATGGCCTGGCACACCCACCCACACGCGTGTGCCTGCACACGTGAGTGCGTGACGCTCCGGGGCAGCTCTGTGGACGGTGCTGTCAGCTGCTGTTGGGAAGGTGCTCGAGTGGGCAAGATGTTGATCTTGGGGGAGGCGATGGATTTCTCGGCGCTTTCCTTTGAGTTGATCATTCCTTCTAAATAAAGAGTAGAGGTGAATGATTATACAGCAGGTCCAACAGACAGCAGGCAGCATGGAGCTGACTTCAGCTGCTGTTTCTGGAGTACACCTGAGAACCAAGGCTTTTATTTCCATCACGCCTCACAAAAAAGCTCGAAAAATCAGTATTAGCAGCTCTGCTCCATAGATGAAGAAACGGGGGTGCGGGAAGGTGAAGTCCTGGCCAGGGGCTATTTCTCCAGGGTCTCTGTGCCCTTCAGACACCAGGCAGCAGAGAGAGGACGGGGCCCCGCCGGCAGTGACCTGCTTCCCTAAGACAAGCTCCAGGGGTGAAGCCCACCCCACAGGTCTTGACGGGGAAGACAGGAGCTGAGTCTCCATGTTGTAGGCACTTAGCCCTAGGAGGTAGCTGGGGAGAAGGGGCACCCCTGCTTCCCTTCCTTCCCCATCCCCATCCACACTGACCACAGAGGGGGTACCCCGCACCACCCTCCCCTTCCTGCTCCTTCCTAACCGGGGTCCCCACTGGGTCCCAACCAAGCCATCTCCCCTTTTCCAGAGCTGAACTTCATCACCTGGTCCCGGGATCCAGCAAGACGTGAGCCCCACTTTCCTGATGGCCTTCACTTAAACAGAAGACGGAAGGGGTGAGTGGGACATAGGGGTCGGCTGGGAGCGGGGCAAATCTGAGCAAAGAACACCCCCGGGGGACACAGACGGCCGCTGGACAGAAAACCGCCTGGAGAGCTGCCGGCGCCCTCTGCACCCGGGCGGGGACCATGAGTGATTTCCACACCCCTGTGCTGGTTTGGGGACCCCCACACCTTGGCTTCAAGTACGGCATCGAGCTCGGTGAAGGGGCAGCTTCACTGCCCACGGTGAACTGAGTCTCTGCTCCCCGGTCTGTAACATGGGGACAAGGGCAGCATCGCCCTTTTGGGGAGACTGGGCGAAGTGGTGCCTGTGAGGGGCTTAGCCGGGACACAGCAGGCGCCTAGTAAATGCTTGTCAGTGCACAGGCAGGCCACACCTGGGAGCCAAATGCGGCAGCCCCCGGCCAGGACTCCCGGCCCCAGCCTCCCACGCCAACCCGCAGGGCAGCACTGAGAGGGCGCTGGCCTCGCGGGACTCCCACGCCTTCCTCTGCCCACCTGCTCTGCGCACCTGCCTTCCTGTGACCGGGCGCCTCACAGTCACACCCGCATGCCCCCAGCCCCGCCCTGGCAGAGCCAGAACTAAGGCGGCCGGTCCTTCAGCACCAGACCCAGCTTCCTCGGGAAGAGCCTCCTGCTTGCCAGAGCGCAGCACCTGGTCTCACCTGGTCTCACTTGGTCTCACCTGGTCTCACCTGGTCTCACCTGGTCTCACCTGGCCCCCAGTGGGCATGGTCACAGGGGGCAGAGGGGGCCGGCGCCGCTTCCAGCCAGGACCGCTGAGCCCGGAGGCCGCTCCAGGTTCTGGGCTGGCCTCCGGCCACCTCGCCGGCCCGCGCCTGCCCACCGCCTGAGCGCCCGTGCCCACCCGCGGGGAGCATCAGGCTGCCAGCCCCGTGTCCCCAACACAGACGCTCCCAGACCTTTGCTTGGCCGAAGTTTTGTTTCTCACCCAAGCACTTTGGGACTGACCAGACTGTTTCCAAACACGTTACATAATTGCGCGTGTATTTATTTAATGCCATCTCTTGAATATTAAACCATCGATAATAAAGAACAGTAATAAACCCAGCAGCTTTGGACAGGCTGACTGGGGAAGGGGCTCGGGGAGCACCATTTGCCAGCCATCCAGGGAGGAGGGGGCGCCCCCCACCCCCGCCCTGGGCTCCCAGGCCCTGGTTGGCAACTACATAGCAGAATTCTCGGGGGCATTTTATTACGTAATAACAAAGATGTATTACCTCTTCCCTAAACGAGGTCTGGAAGGAGGGCTGGGCCCCCTGCTTTTTCATTTAGGGGGGCTTCTTGCACCCCCTCCACCCTGCAGAGCCCTGGGAACGAGTCCCTGCCCTCGTGGTGCTGACTCTCCGGCCTCCATGTGACTAAATAAATGGAGGAGACGCTGCCAGGCCCGTGGCCCCAGGGGAAGCAGAGCCCGTGGCAGTGCACGGGCAGCTGGGGGCTCCCTGAGCAGGCCGTGCTGCCCGGAGGACGCAGAGTCCGCAGCCGGCCAGGGGGAGGCGCAGTGCCGGGGCCGGCCCGGAGAGGCTCTGGCAACAGAGCCCAGCTGGGGGCGCGTGGGTTGGCGAAGAGCTGCTGGGGGTGGTGGGGGGGGACGGCTCCTGACCTGCAGGCTCCATGCGCAGCCAGGCCGGGGGGCTAGGGGTGGGTGTTTGGAACCGACTCCGGACAGCTGGAGAGGACTGCGGAGACAGGGGAGGCCACACTTATGGGGATGGGGGGCGGGGGACTCCCGAGAGGGACAGATGGCAAGCTGAGTCTCCATTCCCTGGTCTGTAAAATGGGCACAAGGGCAGCAGCATCCTCTCGGGAAGAGGGACACCCTTTGACCTGTGCAATTCCCCGAGCAAGTGGCCTGTGTACAGGGGCGCTGCAGGTGCGCAGTAAATGCCTGCTGCGTGCACAGCCGTGCCTGGTGCCTCCCGCACGGGGTCTTGCACTAGGACAGGTCCCGCTCAGTACTGCAGTCTCGTAGGTGCGAACAAGAGGGCGTAGGATGGAGGCAGTGAGAGAGGAGACTGGACGCGCCCACTTGAGACCGTCATGACTGTTGGCATTCTTCCCTTGGTTACTTCCCGGGGCGGGGACCTCACTACCCGTCATGTGGTGACAGGCAGAGCTGGCACAGCGTTCGCTCCTGCACGCAGAAATCACCTGCTGGGGCCTGGGACACTTGCTTTGCACACTGTTAACCTGGGAATGGTCTGACTTCTTAAACGGAGCACGGAAGCACCAGCATCTGGGTGGCTCCCCGAAACCATCTCTAGCGCGGACTCACTCCAGGGCATGCTCCACTCTTCCGGGGGGTGCCCAGCTCACTGGCCCTAAACTCCCGGCAGATGGGCCCTGGGCAGAGTCACGTGCGCCTCAGGCTCCGTCAGTCCGAGTCCTGCGCCTTCTTCTGGCTGGCAGCCAGCCTCTCTGGGGACAGGCTGAGGCCAGTGGGCCTCCCTTCCTCGTCAGACAAGGGGTGCTGGCTCGGCTCGCCAGGGGAGCCAGTCCTGTTTCCTCCCTGCTTTCTGGGGAAGAGAGAAGGGACCTGGCACAGTGAGGGAGCCAGCGAGCAGTCTCGGGGCCAGGAGGCAGGGTGAGGGGCGCCTGTTGCTTTCTTTCCCTGTAGTCCAGAGAGGCTTCCTGGAGGAGACGCCATTCCGGCTGTTGGGCCCAAGGCCTCCCCACCGCCCCTGGCCGCTCCCCAGTCCTCACGCTCACGTGGCCTGTCTCCTGGGAAGCCTCCCTCGGGACATGCGCACAGGCTGGGGGCCGCCCTTTCCTCAAGTTCCCAGGGCCACTCACCAGCCAGCGCACAGGGCGTGCTCGGAACAAAGGGACTTCCAGGTAACCAGGCGGGGCGAGGGCGCCCAGATAGCATCAGAAGCTCCGAGCGAGCAGTGGCCCGGGAGGAAGTCGAGGCCACAGAGACATGCCCCCCACCTGCGTGGCTGTTGGCAGAGGCCGCCGTTTGGCCGGTCCACGGCCCCCATGGCCAGCCGTGCACCCCCGCCCCGCCGCGGCCCGGCCCCCCCCTCGCTGGTCCCGAGGTCAGAAAGGGAGGCCGCCCTGCTGGCAGCTGGACGGTGGCGTGGCCACCTCCGGGAGAGCGGCCCGGACCTCCGTGCGGCCGTGGTGAGAGCCGGCTGCAGCCGACCAGTTGGAGTAGGGCCTGTGCGTGCGGCCCGGGACTGCGGGGGAGTCGCCGTCGCCTCCTGCCCAGGTAGGGAGGGTGGACCGCTGGGCACTGCCCATGGCCCGGCCGCTGGCCGCCTCAGGGGTCTGCGTCTCCAGCACAGGCCCGAGAACCCCTGGGGCTAAGAGGGAAGTGCTTTGTGTCTGGGAGGGCGGCCGGCCCCAGAGCCCTGGCCCGAGGGAGGCCGGAGGGAGAGGCGTGCACCAGCGCGCCCTCTGCAAATGGGCTGGAGACCTCGTCTGGCCTCACCCGGCGCCCACCCGAGGGCGCCCAGCCCAGGTGTGTGGCTTTGCACACGCCGGCAGCCCGGTGCCTCCGTTTCCCGCCCTGTTACATGGAGGTGGCGATGGGTGGGGGTCCCTTTCCATAAGGCCGTGGCGGGGACCAAGGGGGCAGCCGTGGTCCCTGGGCATGGTCGGGGCGCCCCGGCCCTGAGCCCCTCACTCCCTGACCTGGCACTCGCCATCAGAGGCTGCTGGGCTCTCGCGGGAAGCAAAGTTGAGACCTGGAGGCGACGTGCCCTTTGGACAGGTGCAGCTACGGAGGCCGCTGGCTCGTGGCTCAGACTCCGAATCAGGGTCCCGTGTCTGCAGGTGTCTTCACTGGGAGACCTTAGACCCTGCCCTCAGGCCCACAGGGGCTTTTCATGCACGGAGCTCCCAGCGGGACCTGCCTCGCGGCTGCTCGTGAGAATGAAGCTCGATGCACACGTGAAGGGCCGCACGTGTGTGACTCAGGGCCTCATCCTGGTGGGCAGCCCCACCAGCACTGTGACCGGCCCTGGTCGCTGTGGCTCTTGCCTCCAGGACCGGGAAACCCAGAGAGGGCAGGGCCTGCGGCCATCACCCACGATGCAGGGCAAGGCGGGCCCAGGCCTGGCCCTCCAGCCGCAGTGCCTGCACCCCACGCCCCTCAGCCTCCTTGCAAGAGGTCGCCCTGGGCGCTGAGACCTGGGAAGCACGCACCTCACTGCTGCGGTCTGGGGCGCACCTGGTAGAGCTGGCACAACTGGCGGGAGTGATTCCGACGGTGTCCCTCCAAAAGCCCCACAACTTCCCACCAACCCCAGGACCCCTTCGCCGGGAGGAGAGGGGGATCCCCAGGGGCAGGGGCAGCCTTAGAGGCAGATGTCTGGGACTGCAGAACTCCTTGCGCCCCAAGGGGCTCCTCAGGACACCTACAAAGTTTTCTTGTGTGTTGGCGACAGAGCTGGGGCTATGGAGACAGGGCTGTCCTGCTCCCACTGGCAGGTGACTGCCACCTCCTGCCTCCTGCCCAGAGCTGAGCCCTCCCTGGCAGGGAGGGACAGAGACAGAGGAGGAAGGGGAGGGAGAGGACAGGAGGAAGGGGTTTGCTTCAGAAAGGAGGCGCTGCGTGCGTGTTTCAATGATATAAATATGCACGAGCAAAAATACTTGTTTCCATGTACTGAACAATTGCTATGCACCAGGCACTGTGCTAAGAACTTTCTTTATGATAGCTCAGCCGTCTTCACTACACGCTTACCAGTACAAAATGTCATTATTGCCATTGTACAGATGAGTGAAGCAGCAGGGGCTGCTTTGTATACCGCTTTATGATTTAGGCTTATAATCATGGTGATTACGGATGTTGATGGATGTTACAGCAGAATGACTGGGTAGGTACTAGGGAGTGCTGGGGACTGTGGCAAACTGGAGAGAGTCGTTCAAATATCTTTTTTTACTGAGGTATGAAGTATTTGGATTAAAGTGGATGAGTGTGCTAGTATTATATGTACCACTTGATGATTTTATGTACATTTATATGTGAATATTTATATACGTGACCACCACTCAGATCGAAGTGTAGTGTATTTCTAGGACCCCAAAACACTCCTTAAAACTTTCCCAGCCAAGAGGAGCCATGAATGAGATACGGTTCTCTCCGGGATGGGTGCCTAGACAAGCGAAAGGACTTTAGGGTAAACTAAGTCTCAATAATCAAACACGGACTTTATTTACAATAAACAGATCCATGTTGATTCCTTAGTTGCGAAAATGCACCCTGCTAATGTAAGCGGTTATAAGAGGGAAACTGGATGTGGGATAGGCAGGAATTCTCTGTGCTAGTAGCAAAGTTTTTAAATCTAAAACCAAAGGTTTATTTTTAAGAAAAGCGCTCTAGAAATAAGTAAACCGTGTCCGTGGCTGGACCCGGCCTTGGATGGGCACCTGTGGCCTCCAGCAGCACAAAGGGGGAAAACTGGGACCCCCAAAGGGGAAGCCACTTAAGTGCCACCCCCCCCCCAGTAAGTCAGGGGCCCCGGTGGGACCAGACGCCTGGGAGCGGTCCAGCTGTGAAGGCCGGGTCCGGCGTGGGGAGCCAGGGGTGCCGGCGTGTCCCTGAGTCTCTAAGGGCCCGACCGAGGACTCGCCCGCAGAAAGTTGCGGGGCCCCCAGTGCCCTCTGCCTCTTTGCCTGTGCTCTCCTGGCTGTCAGCTGGAAACCGGCTCTCCCCGGCCTCGGCCGAGGAAGGGTCATGGGAGCTCCCCGCCCCGGCAGGATGTCGTCTCCCCTCCCGGGGAAGCCTCAGCACTCCGTACGGGGTCCCCAGGCCCAGCCCAGGGCCGACGTGCGTGCTGGCGGGGAGGGTGGGGGAAGCAGTAAGCCGAGGGGGGCGGGCCAGGTGTCGGGAGATCGGGGTGTCCAGACCCCAGGCTCTGCAGCAAGATGGGCCGGAGCAGAGCCTCGTTCTGCCTCCAGCCACAGGGGCTTGGGCACGTCACGCGCCCTCTCCTCGTCTCAACTTCCTCGCCTTAGAACGGGGGTGATAGTAACACCTGGGCCTTCCAGGACGTCGAGGGCAGTAGGGAGCTGGCCTCACAGAGCGGGGCAGGAATAAACACGGAAGAGGAGAGAAGGAAATGGGGGAGGTGTGATCAAGTCGCTTTCCTACTGGAACGTGGACATTTGGACAAAGCCACTGGCCCGGGAAGGGAGTGGGTGACCTCACTGCGCTGGGCGCAGACGCGCTGCGGGGTGCAGACCAGGTCACGGCTGACAGGCCACGGGGCAGCCTCTCCGCCTGAGTGTCCCCTGGCCAGCCGTGTGATGCCCGGGTGCTGGCCGCAGAAGCCACGAGAGCGCGGCTGTTGGTCAGTGTGCGGGGCAGTCGGGACCACGCCTGACGGGTCCCAGCAATCTCCGCATGTAACACGCGTCTGTTAAGTGGGGGGCGTTATGCTAGAAGCCCACCCTCTCCCCGAGACCCCTGTCTCTGAGACGTCAGGCCCAGGCAGCTGACAGGCGAGAACCAACCTCGTGAGGGCAGAGGGGCGAGGACTGGGGTAGCCAGCCGCCCCCTCCATGGCCTCGCTCACTACCAGCCCCGACCGGGGTGGGCAGAGTTTCCGAATGTTAAGAGAAGTCAGAAATCTGGATCCTTATACACAATCCCCCAATTTTTAAACATTGGCACTTAGTTCAATTTTATTTTAAGCTCCGAGCAAAACAAACAAATTTATTTTAAGCTGGCTGCTCTCCCGAGCGGCTGGTTTGCAGCTCCTGCCCCAGTCAGCCCTGTCGGTTCGCTTCCTTTTCTTCTCCTGCATCCTACAGGAAAGCGAACTGAGGTTCAGAGCGAACTGGTTGGACTTGGGGCGTCTGCCACTCAGCAGAACCAACAGCACCTAGTGCACTCTCCACGTGGGCGCCCGGAGAACCAGGCGCACTTCGGCCCCTGGAGGGAGGAGAGGTTCAGGGGAGCAGATGTGAAGCAAAGTCTTTGTGACCAAATGCCACTTGCACTAGGCACTGGGGTACAGCTGAGCACGAAGCAGGAGCCCACCCCACTTCCGAAGCCATAGCAGAGATGTGCAGCCTACAGAATCGGCTGCACTCCGGCGCTGGCCCAGGAAGGAGCAGCAGGGCCGTGGGATTCCAAGTGGCCCCTGGTGCGAAGAGAGGGCTTGAGGAAAGAGGGGAGCATGTTCCAGAGAGAAGTCTGAGAGGGACTGGGGGGCAGAGAGTGTTCATTCACAGGCCTGTCATATCCTGCACTGGAGTTGCTTTTCGTTTCTCTTGAAAACCTGCTCTGGGCCCACTTAACCTGCCTGCGTCACCGTGTCCTCTTCTATAAAATGGGGTGAAAACAGGAAAAACTGCTCACCTGCTGTAGCTCGTGGTGCGGACGGAACGGGCCAGCACAGCGGCAGACTAGACCATCTGAACGAGGACCCCACCCCTGGCGCCGTCCGCCAGCCCCCGCTGCTGTGCATGCACCGAGGCTGTCTCTGCTGACTGCTCGCACACGCCCATGAGACGCGTCTGATCTCGGCTCGGTCCGAAGCGTCCAGGGCGCCTAAGGCCTGGAGAGCCGCCTGTGGGGCCGGTCCCGGGCCGGCCTCTTCCACGGGCGCCCTGTGTCCGACCCAGGCAAGCCAGCGCCATCTCACCTGTGAAGGTGGAGCGCCTGAGGCTCTGTCTGGGGAGGAATACGAGGCAGGCGTCCCCAGCCACCCCCGGGGCCGCGACCTCGAGCAAGCCTTGCCTTCTTGAGCCTCCAGCTCCCTCATCTGTAAAAGGAGGTTCAGCAGCACCCCATGCCAGGGGCGCTGGGAGAATCTGTGAGGTAATGGCTCGGGAAGCGTCGCGTCAGCTGAGCCCCAGCCAGAAGGGCAGTGCTGACGTGAGGCCTGCAAGTCTGCCTCTGCCCGGGCCTCGGTGCACCGGGGCCGCGGGAGCCACGGAGAGGTCGTCCCCAGCGCCTCTGTCGTGGGCGGCTCCCAAGTGCATCTCTCCGGCCTCACAAGGCGGAGCTGGCCTCAGCAAAGCTATGCTCGGAGCGAGAAACGCCCAGCAGAGTGTCCCAAGAGAGGGAGGGTCTCTGTGCGTGGAGACAGACTCCTAGAGTTAGCAGAGGCCAGGTCAGGCCCGGCTTGCCGCCTGCTAGCCTGAGCCCGGCCAGTCAGCGCGTCCCCCTGAGCCTCGCGCACAGGGTGCTGTGACGAGAAAGACGAGCCCAGCAGCTGAGAGGAGGCGAGGTCGGAGGGCCGTCCAGCCTCTGGGGAGACCGTTCCAGGCCCAAGGTCAGAGGGGCAGACCTCCAGGGACCAGAAGCAGCACAGAAAACTCCAAGCGACCAGGGAGAAGGGTCTGCACCCCGGAAGAGGGCTTAACAGTCTGCGGCGACCTGAGAGGACAGGGGCCACGGGGGCTCAGCAGTGCCCCACGCTGACGGGGCCGCCGCACGGCAGGCGCTTGCCCTCCGCTCAGAGGCCTGGCTCTAGCTGCACAGCGACCTGCAGCACTGAACACCACCTGCCTTCCGGCCCCGTTCCCGCCACTGAACCCTCCCTGCCTTTGCTCTCCTGCCCAGCATGGGGGAACACCGTCTCCGTGTCTGGAGATGGGCTTGAGTCCACACACTGCACCTCTGGGTCATGGTGGGCTCCGCCAGAGGGGTCCCCGCCCCTCTGTACCCTCACTTCCCCCTTCTGTATGTGGACTCCTAGTGCCTCCCCAGTAGTGTTGTCGTAGAAGGCAGGAATGACGTTGTGAAGCTCTAGTATGGCTCCTGGCACACAGTAGGCATTCTGACAGCACACAGTAGGTGTTCTTATGGCACATAGTAGGCATTCTGATGGCACACAGTAGGCGTTCTGAAGGTACACAGTAGGCATTCTGACGGCACACAGTCGGCGTTCTTATGGCACACAGTAGGCGTTCTGACACACACACAGTATGCATTCTGATGGCACACAGTAGGAGTTCTGACGGCACACAGTAGGTATTCTGAGAGTACACAGTAGCCGTTCTAAGGACACACAGTCGGTGTTCTGTGGGCACACAGTAGGCATTCTGATGCACACAGTAGGCGTTCTGATGGCACACAGTAGGAGTTCTGACGGCACACAGTAGGCATTCTGATGCACACAGTAGGCATTCTGATGCACACAGTAGGCATTCTGAGAGCACACAGTAGGCGTTCTGAAGGTGGCAGCAGAAGAGCCATTGTCCCCACAAGTGCAGCCCACAGCCACCTCTGCCCTTGCTGCTCCCACACAGACTGAAGCCCTGTGGCTTCTGCAGTTTATCTTTACATCTCACAGGCATCAGGGCTGCACCCACGTGTGCCAGGCATCACCTCTGTTTCTCCAGGCTCCAGTTTCCACGCTGCCCCACACTGGTCTGACATGTGGGATGAACAGCCTCCATGAAACATGTCAAAGGTGGGCCCTGCCTAGCGCATCACTCAGGGTCCAGGAGCAAACCCCTCAGGGACTCGCACACCGCGGCCCATCACAGTGAACCCCATCCAAGCAGTGGGTTGCTAGTGTCCGGGCCAGTTCTCTGTTGAGAGCTGGAGAATGTGGGGCTTCTGGCCTGGGATCCCGCGTCGGGTTCTCAAGAATGGCCGGGCAAGGACTGCTCAGCTGGCTATCTCAGGGACCTCTCAGCTCCCTCTGGATCAGGCCAGAGTTCTGGGAGGTGGGGCTGACAGCCTCCCTGTGGGGCGTGCGACGGCTGGGCAGAGCCCCATGCTGGGGCCTTAGAGGGGCAGTTTGTGCCTTAGGATGTGCGCCCTGGAGATGAGACGCCGGCAAGGGTCTTGGGCCAGAGCCTGCCCAGGGCGTTACCACGCACACCTAGCCTGCGAGCGGGCGCACCCTGTTCTGGAAGCCTCCACCTCCGGGCCCGCCCCGGCACTAGTGGCCAGTCCTGCTTTCAGGGCTGCCGTCCGCAGGCCTGGGGAGCGGGTCCGCTGCAGTGCAGCCGGCTGCCCCGGCCCACGGAGACGCAAGGCCCCTGGAAGGCCAGCACTGTCGCGCTGTCAGGGTGTGACCTCTAGAGCCAGCCCGTCTTTCTCCGCATTCCTTTCGGGTTTCTCCCTTGGGCGCCAAGGGGTTCGCCTGACCTCCATTACCTGGCAAGATCTGGAGTCTGAGCTTAAAACCAACACCCACCCCGCCACCCTCCTACCCACTCCGGCGCTGACTCCCACACCCGGCTCTCCCTCTGGGCCCCTGAGCTAATTACAGGCCTCCCTAAATCATTCTAAGGAAAAGCTAATTAAATCAGGGCCGGCTATCAATTTTCGGGCTAAGGACAGGCAGCCCGACACCTCTCTTCCTTCCATTCCTGAAACCATGGCTGGAGCGGCATCTGAGTTTGAGAACAGGGTTTTCTCTCTTGGGGCTCATTTGAGGAGCAGTGAGACGGGCTTCTTTGCACCGTGTCAGCATGGCCGGTGGGGTCTGGTGAGGGGCTCGACAAACGGGGTGGCCTGACCTGTGCGGCCGGAAGAGCTGTGGTGCACGGGGGAGCGGCGTCCTGGAGCTCCGCCCTGGTTCCACCCTCTGTCTCTGTGCCGGGGCACAGCCCTGCTGGTAGCCCCCATGCGCTGTCCGCTTGTCAGGTGCATGCCCTCGGGCATGAGGCCCCACCCTTCTGTGCATGGCAATGACAGAGTGACCCAGAATAAAGTGAGGCGCCCTCAGAGCAGCCAGCGTGGGGCAAGCACGGAGCCCGTGTTTGTTGAGTGAATAAGTAATAACAGCAGGCCCGGCACGGTGCCACAGGACGGCGCAGGCGCCCAAGCAAGTTCACTTCTCTTGTCCCTTCTGGAGCCCCATCTGTAGCTGTGAGCAGTCGTGGGCAGGTGACCGAGGGCCTAAAACCTGTATATGAACAAATATATGGCATGGTCTTCCCCCTTGAGACGTGAGGGCAAGAAAAGCCAGAGGACATGGGGTGGGGGCAGGGTTTGGGGTGCGGTGGTGGGCACCGCACAGCCCAGATGCCCCTCACTTACCAGTGGACCCCTGCTCTTCGTTCTGCTTCTGGTCCGGGCACGCCCCTCCCTGCCAAGTGCCCCTGCCGTGATTCTCAGCCCCTCTGCTCTGTTCCCGCACCAGCCACGAGCTTGCCGACTCCCTGGAAGGGACACTGCTTTCTGCACCCTCCTGTAGACAGTGACCAGAATGCTCACGTATTAGGGAGACCCCAAAGGCAGGGACAAACGGGTGAGCCCACCGTCCGGCTGGGACACCCAGCTCGCTGTGTGGCCTTGGGCAAGGCACTTGGCCTTTCTGTGCCTCAGTGTCCTCTGCAGAATGGCGGGCAATGCCGGCGACAGGAGCCCACGCGTGTCAGGCGCACAGAGCAGGGCCTGGCACGCAGCTGCACGCCACAAGCCTCGAGCGTCACTCGCGGCTCAAAAGAAGGACTCGTGGGCTCCGCAAGCCCCACCCTGCCGCTCCCACGGCGCCCACCTCACAGGTGGCGTTTGGGGAGCAGAGGATGCTTGGCCACGGCCACCCAGAATGAAGCCTCCACTCCAGACCTCTCCCCCAGGGAAAGTGGGGCGGGACGGGGCGGGGGAGGTAGAGAAGGCCGGGCCGCCCTCGGCGGCGTCTGGAGGTGGCTATAAATACGAGAGACGAGGGGCTTTCTAACTAGGCCAGGAATGTGTGTTAGCCATTGAGGTCAGAGCGGCCTGCGGCTCGGCGGGAGCCGGCGCTCCAGGCCGTGTGGAGCCAGGCGGGGCTGAGGAGGAGGGCGGCCAGGGCCGGGAGCACGCCCGGCACTGCACGGCGGGGCTGGGGCAGGGGCTGACTCCCAAGAAGGCCTCTCTGCCCCTTCTAACCTCAGAGCAGCCGGGTAGCCCGGTCACATCAGCCGCCTCGCCCATCCCGGCCAGGGCCACGGCGGCGGAGCCCACGGGCCGACCCGGCCGCCACTCCGGGGAGTGAGCGAGCGCACCCTTTCTATTTTAGTAGCTGTGCACTTACTTTAATGTGTTAGGTAGGAGACAAATACAACTGGCACAGCAAATCCAGGCTCTTGTGGCTATGCATGCTTAATGCTGAGAGGTGCATCTGTTTTTCAAAGGGGAATTGATTTAAAGAAAAATGTGCGGTGTGTGCTAGTACTCCTGAAACTGGCACCCCTCACTCTCAGGGGCCCCCACCACCCCAGCTCCACCGTCCCCTTACAACGGGGCGCCCACCCCACCGCGCTCTCATGAATCCCCTTCCCCTCCACCTTTCAGCTGGCAAGGACAGGAGAAATGAGCCCCCATGGGACCTCCATGGACTGAATGGCGTCATCCACTAGCCCCCCCAAGGCCTGCCCAGATCTGTGGGTGCAGGGCTGCCCCCTCCCCAGGGCCAGGACCCTCCACTGCACCCGCTACTGCTCTCCCTATTGCTGTGCCCAGCTAAGTCCCCAGGCCAGGCACAGGGCACTTCCTGAGTGGGCACTGCCTGTGCCAGATGCAGCAGTGCAGCCTGGCCCCGCCCGGCCCACCCTCGTCCAGCAGCAGGGACCAGTCCCCTCCCCCGGGGCGCTGACTCCACCTAAAGGCGTCCTCAGGCAGAGCCTGGCACGGCCTCAGACACCGGCTCTGGTTATTCGCATCACCAGGCTGTCGTCACTCTCAGGGGCCAGTGGGTATTTGTTAAGCGTCCAAAGTGGTGCAGGGAGTGGGGGAGAAAGCACAGAGCAGCTGAGCATTTCAGATCCGGAGAGAGGACTCGGCCCCTAGTTACCCACCCTCTCTTTTGAACATGGAGAAACTGAGGCCCACGCGGCCCCCCGCACCAGGGTCGCAGCCCCCCGAGCCCGTCTGCAGCCCCGCCGGCTCCTCCTCCACGCCCCTCGCCTCCGTTCTCGGGGCCAGCGAGGCCGGGCGAGGAATCCCAGAGCTGCGGCCGGCCGAGCCCTCGGTCCACCCGCCGCGAACCCAAAGCTTCGTTCTGCAGATGCCTCTGATAGGTAGGCATGGAGGTGACCTTTGTCATCTGTTATTTTTAGCTGAGCCTGCGAGGAATGACAGAAACCTGTATGGGAGCGAACTATAAATAACATGCCTGTGGTGTTGTTGTTTTTAAAAAACACATCTCCAAACTGTAGCTCCAAACAAGCAGCACCCTTCTGAGTGGGAGAGCCGCGCCCCACGCACCTTACAACCGGCCAGCCAGGGTCCTGGCGCCACGGGGGTCGCCGTGCCGTGCCATGGGGGGACCCCGGCCGCGCCCCCATTCGGTGGACGAGAACGTAGGGAACGGGGTCGGTCACTACAGGTGCTGATGGGTGCCTGACCCATGGCGAGAGCCCAGCGCAGCAAGAGAAGGAGCAGGGCCAGGCCATGCACACACACACACGCACACACAGTGCACAGTACACGGGCTGCCGCGGCCCGGCTGGGCAAGCGGCACTGCGCCAGGACCCGGGGCTGAGACTTTGAGCCCGCCCGAGGGTGCCCAGCTGCTGGAGGCCGAGGGCAGGCCATCAGTCTTCTCCATCACCTCCAGTGACACTGAGACCCCCTCAGGCAGGGCGGGGATCCCCTGCAGTTGCTGTGGCAGGAGAATAAGAGAGGGGTGGGGGAGGGACGGGGCAGCTGGAGGCTGGGAAGGCCCGAGGCTCTCCTAAGTTTGCAGGTGTCTGGGCTCGCACGCCCACCAGGGTGGGGGCTGCCAGCCGGGGCTCTCCCAGCCGACCACAGTCCAGAACTGCGCTGGCGAGACCACCGCCATCCCGCCCGGCTCTCACGCGTGTCCTGCCAGCTCCAAGGGGAGAGAGGAGGGGCTTGCGGGTCACGGAAACGGCCGCTCGTCGCGCGTGTGAGAGGGCGCGTGTTTGGCGTGCAGTGTCTCAGTTCACGGCCGGTTTGCTCACACTCCTTGGGGCAGCAATATTCCGTCTCACTGTGGAGAAGCTGAGGTTCAGAGAGCTGCAGACTCGCCTGAGGTCTCACAGCCGGGCGCAGGGTGTCTGGATTGGACCCCAGGTCTGTGACTGCAGAGCCCTGCCCCTCCCACGTGCCGCCGCTGCTCCGCCGGGGGTCGGGGGCCTGAGCTGGGCAGGGTTTCAGGCAGTGGTTCACAAGCGGGTTCCTCTGCGGGACTGGAACACGAGAGCCCAGCAAGAGAGGGGTGACCACCCTTGGAGGAAGACCTGGGGTGGAGGCACCCCAAGTGGGGAAAGCCAGGGGCAGGGGCACTGCCTTCCCCTCCTCCAGGCAGGGGCTTTGCTTGGCACCCACCGGGCTCCCCAAACCCTCTTTCCCGTCTTTCCTTCCATGCAGCAGAGGGTCTTCCTTCAAAGCCCTGCTCCAGAGGCAGCCCCCACAGCCAAGCAGACTGCGGCTCCAAAGGACAGGAGCCCGCCCCTTGCTTCAGGTTTCTCGTCCCAGTTGAGATTCAAAGCCAGACTTTGCACAACTGACAAGCGCCGGCGCCTTTGCAGACAGACAGACAGACAGAAGCAGCCCCGCCCCTCCAAGCCTCTCTGGTGCCGCTGCCGCCCGCCTGCACCCCCGACACCGGGTCCACAGAGGCTGCCGTTCCCGCTTCACAGGGGCAGAAACTGAGCTTCAGACTGGCCCCGTGACTGACTCAGGGTCACCCAGACCCTGGCCCTGGAGCCCCTGACCATGCTGTGTCCCCCAGAAAGCAACGGTGCTTCTGTTCGGGGAGAGGCTTGCAGTCCTCGCAGCTCACCCTTGCAGTGGTGCCTCGGGGCGTCGGAGCAGGGAGGCGGGGAGAGGGGGCGGCCTCAGGAGGGAGGACCCAGCCCACAGGGGCTCGAGCTGGTGCATGCCCCGCCCACAGTGCCCGCGCAGTGGGAGAGCTGGCCAGGCCTAGAGGGCCGGCACAGCACGGTGGGTCGGAGGGCGGGTCTGCAGGGCGCACCTTCGTGGCCGCGGGCTGTCATGGGGAGCGGCGTGGGCCTGTGCACCCTGCCTGCAGCCTTGCTGATGCAGCGGCCCCCAAGCCAAGGGGACACAGGGACGGGGTGTCCCACAGGCTGAAGCCAAGAGTCCCCTGGGCCAGCACTGGCCGCCCAGCCGTGGCCTGACCGGCAGCAGGGTGTGAAAGGAGGTGACTGCTCTCCGGGCCCAGGCCCTCGGCTGTACTGGGGAGGGCAGGCCTAGAGGACCTCCCGACCCCAGTCCCGCAGGCAGACCCACAGGGAAAGCCTCCAGGAAGGACCTTAGAGACCACCAAGGCTCCCTCAGCACTGCCCAGCTCCTCCTGAGGCCCAGCGCTGGCCCCGCTCGCCTGCTCTCTGCACCACTCGCTGGGCACCCTGGCAGGCCCAGACCTCCCCCAGCCCAGCCCCAGGGCACCGGAGAGGTCCGAGTGCAGGCCCAGCCCCACCTAGCAGCTGCACAACCTTGGCCAAGTCACCTGACCTCTCTGAGCCTCTTCCCATCACCTGTGCAGCGGGGGGTGCCCCACCCTCAGGGGCAGGGACCAAGCGCTGGGCCCGGGAGAAGCCTTCGAGCAAACCACACCGACCCCAAGCAGGACAGCGGGCGTGGGGGCAGCACCTCCCCCATGGGGCCTCAGCTTCCCCTCCTGCCAGGTGGCCGCGTCAGCTCCCAGCACACGTGGGCTCTGTCACTGTCCCCTGGGCGGCCCCCTCCAGGCGCTGCTCTGGGCCAAGGGGTCCCCCACTGTGGCCCCTCTCCGGCTCACCAACGTGTGCAGGGCGTGGGTCTGCTTCTGCCGGGGCCTCGCCGCCTGTGCCCCTCTCGCTGCGTGACCCTTAGGCCCCCCTAGGTCGCTCCTGTCCCCAGCAGCACAGAACTCCAACGTGGTCCGCGGGCGCCCAGCCCTCTGATGCCCTCTGTACCCCGCCCTCCAGCCTTCAGGCCTCCCCATGACCCTCGAGGGCTCTTTGCAGCCGCAGAGCCTTGGCACGCGCCGACCCTCCCCCCCCTCCCCCCCCCCCCCCCCCCTNCAGCCGCAGAGCCTTGGCACGCGCCGACCCTCCCCCCCTTCCCCCCCCCCCCGCTCTGTGCACCCCTGCTTGGCCCGGGGACGCCAGGCCCCCCGCTCAGGTGCCACGGCCTCTGCCCGGTCACCTCATGGCCCCGGCGGCCGCAGGGCGCGTCCACACCTTCCCAGCGGTGAGCCAAACGCGAGCTGAGCACGCGCCTCCCGCTCCGCCCTGCTCGCCGACGCAGCCGGACACGATGGGCCTGGTGGGGGAGGAGCAGCGGCCGTGCCCGCAGTACCCTGAGCCCGGGGAGACCAGGGGCCTGGCTGAGCCACACGGCACACAGGCAGCGGGATCGGGCCGGCCCCTGGGGCTCTGGACGCCCACTCCGCCCTGGCCCCTGGGGTCAGTGAGGACTGAGGCTTGAGCCCCTTCTCACCCTGGGAAAGGAAGCTGGGGCACCCCACAACGGCGAGCCTGCGTCCCGCTGCAGCGTGGCGGGCCGTCCAGGGGCGGCATGGGCCCTGAGTCCAGCTCCAGCCGCGCGGCCCCGGCCTTAGTCTCACCAGTAAGATGGGGATGCCTGTCCCCGGCCAGGGAGCCGCGCTCCGCGTGTGGGCAGGGGCGCCGGGACTGAGAGCCCTCCGTAGAAGGCCCGTGGCCCCTCGGCCTCCGCGCCACTTGGGGGCGCCGCGCCACAGCCCGCCCCCTCAGCCTTCCTGCTGGTCACAGCCAGCAGTGCCGCCCACCCAGGCGCTGGGCTCTCAGCCGACCGCGTTCCCGGCCGTCACCCCTCTGTGCCCGGCCAGTCTGGGGCCCTTGCGGCCTCCTCAGTGAGCACGTCCAGAGACGTGCAGGCTGAATTAGAATGCGCCCCCTGAGTAAGCCGCACCCTCGCTGCTGGGGCCTCGACACTCGCTGAGGATCCTGAGGGCCGCAGAGCCGCTCTGCCGGTGCAGGCCAGGAGCAAAGGGCAGCTCGCGTGCTAAGTGCTGGCGCGCCCGCGCTGGGCACCGGGCGGCGCCCTCCCTCTGCTGCGGCCTGGAGTCCCCACCCCACGCCCTCTGCTTCCTCCTCGCTCCTTCTTGTCTTCTGGGAGTCAGCCTTCCAGTGGGAGCAAACACACGTTAGCTGGGGACCCCAGCACCGGCCCCACTGCAGCGAGCACTGGATAAATATCTGCTGACCGAATAATCCAAGGAAGTGACTCGCTAATGGTGAACTGTCAGGCTGCAGGTAGCTGGGGGGCGTTCAGAGACAGGGGCTCCTTCCCGGGTGCTCAGCACCTGGTCCCGGTTGGAACATCTCTAGACAAGGGCGTCTGGATGGAGTCGGGGTCTTCCTTTCCCCTCCCCAAGCGGGGCGTGCAGAGGGAACCCCATTCACTGAAGGCTCAGGAAACAGCAGCTTTTAACCCGGCACCTCAACAGTCAGAGTCATTTCCAGAGCCTCACACGCTAACACCAGTTCAAACCCATCGCCAGGGAAGTTGTTTTTTCATTCCACAAACCTACATTCATCCATGCAATCGATACTTATCGACTCTTTGTACCCAGAACTGGGGATGCAAGAGGCAAGTGGAACCCACTCCCCAGCCCCGGGGAGTCTCCCGGTCTGTGCACAAGGTAGGCAAGAAAAAGGTCAATTGCAGCAAACTGTTGAGGCGTTATCCGGCCTCGGAGAGGTCAGCCCTCCTCCCTCCTTGGGGAGCAAGAACAACCGGGAGGTGAGGGGAGGCTTCATGAAGGAGGCGTCGCTAGAGCCGAGCCTGCGAGGGTGAGGCGTTCTCTGGACAGAGCGGGCCCGGGGGCGCCCTTGGCAAAGCGGATGGTTGTGCGAGGGCACAGGCTGGACGTGCAGGTGTGCAGCAATGCGGGGCGCGTCTGACATCCAGGATGAGGAAGACGACATCGGGCCTTGCGAGCCAGTCAGGAGTCTGGGCCTGAGGCTGACGGCACAGGGGACCCAGGGAGGGTCTGGAGGAAAACAGAAGGTTCTCTAAGGTGCGGGGGTTGGATAAAAGGGTAGAAAGGGGGAGAATGGCAGGGAAAGAAGCAAGGAGACCATGGGGAGGTGGCAGGATTGACAGGTAGTGAAAGAGGCATGTTTCAGGCCTGGAAAAGCCTGCCTCCTCCAGGGAGCCCTCCAAGAGTACTCTTAATTCTCCGGCTCTGTGTTCTCCAAGGAGGGAAAGTGGCCATTCCCCCATTGGCCTCACAGATGGGTCAACCATTACCACAGGCCTGCCCATGGAGCTGGAAGGCTGAGGTTTCCGAACCTGTGTGGCTGAGGAGACACACCCACCGCTGTGGGAGACTTGGGGTCGGGCCTCACACCCGGGGCAGCACCTCATCAGCCTGATGTCAAGCCCCAGTTCTCCTACCCACTCGATGACCTTGGGCAACATCCTTTTACCTCTGTTTCCTCATCTGTGAAATCTGTGAAACGGAGCTGCCACCAGGATTTTGCAAGACTCACGTGGTGTGAGCACAGGGTAGGATGTCGACTGGAGTTAGCCAGAGGCTGCCTGAACTCTCCTTCCTGGGGAAAAAAAACAGGACTTGGGACCCGGCTTCCTGTCTTGGCAGGGCCGGCCTGAGCCTGTCTAGCCCTGGACACAGCCCTGCCCGTCCCCGCAGGTGGTCCCTGAGGGCCTCACACATAAAGGACCCCCCCCCCCGGCCCCCGCGAGGCCCCCAGGCCTTTCTGGAGATGCCCCGACTGTTGTTCTCTTAGTAGTAGCCGCCATCCTCCTTCCCCTGCGACCCGACACTCAGGTGCGACTGTCCCCACCTGGCAGAAGACAGCACTGGGCCTCAGGAGCGTCACTTGCCAAGGCCCCAGGTGAAGCAGCAGGACTTGGGCCCAGGGCTGTCTGGCCATAGAGCCGCAGCCAGGATCGGGTTGGCCGAGGAGCTGTGGACCTCGGCGCGGGTGAGCATGGGGCCCCGAGAAGGCCGGAGGGCAGCTCTGGGACCAGCCGCGCCACGTGGCCTGGTTCCACACTCCACGGCCCCTCTCGTGGCCTGGCGGGCCCGAGCCATGTGCGTCAAGCGTGGTCACTGGAGGCAGCACAGAGGGAAGGGCTTCTGCCCTGGGTGGGCAGCTGGGGCACAGATTAGGCCGGAACCTCCGCCCTGGCCCTCGCCGTCCTAAGTTCTAGCAAGTTGCTGAGGTCTTCAGGGTTCAATTTCCCCTCCTGTGGCACAGGTAGAAGCCGCCTCTCCACAGGTGACAGCAGAACAGCAGGCAGGGATGTGAGCGGGCCTTTGGGAAAAGCTTCCCATCCCCGGGGGGTTCCCCGGGCCTGCCCAGGCCCTGGAGACTCTGAGCTGGGCACAGTGAGGGCGGGTGCAGCACCACCCCCCGCCCCCACCCCCCACGTGAGGGGAAGTGACAGCGCCCGAGTCCCAGAGAAGATGCCGCTGGCCTCTGCGCCCAGACAGGCCTGCACCTGCGTCCTGCATCTCCCTTAGGACACCGCCTCCACCGACAGGACCAAGCGCCCCACGCCCAGGCCCGCTGGCCCTCTCCATTCCCCCTGCAGTGCTGGGACCTCCCGCAAGGGAGGATACGGGGTCCGACCCGTGCAACACTGGACACCACACCGACAGGCCGTCCCCTTGCCCCTGCCCTAGTTCTCGTAGCTTCTCCCCAGCCGGACCCTCAGTCCGTGTCCACCGTGAGCCAAAGCATGCCGGAGGCAGAAGCCAGGGGGATCCTCGCGCTGGCCGCCTGCCCCTCTTCCCTGTGGGTGACTGACCCGTTGTGTCCAGGCTTCCTGGAGTTGCAACACCACCGGCATTGTTTGTCTGGTTTCACAACCAGCTGCCCGTCCAGGCTCCTGCCCCCACTGGAAGGGCAGGCCAGAAGCCCCGGGCGTCTGTGGCAGGAAGGGGGCAGGGCAGGGCTCGAGGCCAGGCTGACCCTCAGGGAGGCCCGTGGGCAAGTTCCTTATATCCTTTTCTTAAGGCCTCAGTTTGTGCAGCTCTAACGAGGGAGGACGGGACAGGAGCCCATGGGAGTCCTTCTGGGTCTGGCATTTGAGGAATACAAGTCGCACCGAGCAGATTCGCTCACGCCCTGTATGTGCTGGCCGCTGGGCCACTGGAGTCAGAGAGGACGTGGTCACATCCCATGAGGGAGACAGATGCACAGACCAAGACGTGGTGTTGTCAGCACCAACCAGACGGGAGCTGATTCTAGCAGCGGAATCAGGAAGGGCTATCGTGGAAGGGGTATTTGCACTGGACTTTGAAGGATGAGTAGGAGTTCATGGTCTAGCGTAAGTCAAAACTTTGAAACTAGGCTAGCCAGTATCAGGGCTGCCGCCGAATATGGGGACTGTCCTGGAATCGGGGTGTAAGGCTGAAACTGAAGTGCCAGAGCCTGGACCGCCAGACAGGAGGCGAGTAGCTGTCGGTGCTGGTCTCCGCGTCTCACGAGCACCCGAGGGCCTGGGGTGTGCTAGTGCAGCGAAGGCACAGTCCTCCCCGGCCCCGCCCAGACAGCCAGGAGTAGGCAGCATTCATGACTCCAGGCAGACAAGGGTGGGGGCTCCCGGCTGGTCTCACCACAGCACCTGGGTTGCAGCTGGGGGGCCTCGGTCCCCGTCCACTCTGCCCCGTCCTGGCTGGGGCCCTGTCCTGCCCGCCACGTGCCTTGAGGCAGGCGTGGCTACCCTCCCGGCCCCGGGTGCTGACCGTGGCTAAACCAGTGGCCGCTGGAGGACTGAGCGGTTTACAATGCTGCAGGTGGCCTTCGCAAACCATAAAGTGTGCTGGACACGGGAGGGGTGACTGCTGCTGAAATGGGGGCCCATAACTGACCCCTGTGGGGCTGTCGGTTTTGCAGTCGGGGTGATTTGCCCCCCACGATGCGGCGGCGGTGGCAGCGGGTCTTCCGTACACACTGCTCTCAGCCAGGTGTCCTGGAGGCTGCAAGGTGGGGGTGAGCGCGAGATGAGGGGCGGGGAGATGCCCACCCTCTTCCCAGCCATCTCAGAAGCCACTTTTATTCAGCCCAGTGTTGCGGAGCTAGGCCTGGTGGGGGACACTCTCGGCTGGGCCCAGCGCTGAGGAGGGGGCTGTCTGAGAAGGCTGCCTGGAGGGGCGCCAGCAGAGACCCCCAGCTGCACCCTCACGAAAGGGCCAGTGGGGGAGCACCCTGTCCCCGGCTGTTGGTGGGGGCCAAGGGTCCCCCGGAGCCATGTCCTGGACTGCCCTGTGGAAGCAGAAGCACTCCCTGCCTGCCCCAGGGGAGCCCAGGCCCCCAGCCCTCACTCTCCTTAGCACCTCAGCATCCTCTGCACGCAGGCCACTGCCAGCCCGGGAGGACGCCCCTTGCAGGGGAGCAGGGTGCAGAGCAGGGGGAGCTGGAGGCTCTGCCGGCAGGAGCCTGCGGCCCCAGCATGCTGCTCCCCAGCCCCTCGCCCGCCCGGCCGCGCTGTGATTTTGGTGCAGTGCAGCTTTCAGCTCAACGAGACGGATTGGTATTCCGTGCCAGCCTGGGAGGAGCGGCAGCTCGGACACTCACCGCGGTTCCAGGGTGGGCGTGGGCTGGGCCCCGGGCGGGGGCTGGTCTGTGGGGCCTCCGGGTGGCCCCCAGCCCTGACCCTCCCCCACAACACCCCACCCTGACAGGTGGCCTGAGGTGCTGGCCCTGAAAGTCCTTCGTCTGCAGGACCCTCCTCCCCAGCAGGGCCCCCGCTGGGCGGGGGGGCAGAGCTCCGGACAGGGGGACTTGCACATCCCCCGGGTTGCAGCTCCCCCATTGTGACCCCTACCCTTGCTCCTAGGACTGTCCCCCACCAGCCTGGACTTAAGGGGGCAGCAGGGCTGCAGAGAGAAGGCAGGAAGAACTGGGCAGCTGACTAAGGGGTCCCATCCCGACAGACCCCTCGCTGGGGGTCCCTGGACAGTCAGGAGCCCAGCACTGTCAGTCCCCCCACCTCCCCGTTCAGCACAAACGCCCCTGTAGATTATGGTGGGCGTGCAAGACACAGGCAGACCCCAGCCAGGGTGACCTGTCAGCCAAACAGTGGCCTCTTGGGGCTCGCCAGAGCTGCAACCCCAGACAGGTGGGGGTCGCATGGGCGGGGCAGCTGGGCGCAAGGTGGGGGGTGGTGTGCGGGTGCAGCTGCAGGCGCAACCACAGACCAGCTTGTCGAGGCTGAGTCCGCTGTGCCCCCAAGTGACCTTTGCTCCCTAGGTCTGGGGGTGCCCTGACCCAAACAAGTGGGGGAAAGAGCCCTGACCCGCCCGCAGGGGTCCCCCCACAGTGGGGGATGGCTTGGGACTGGCTGGGCGAAACCCTCCCTCTCTGCCCCCAGACCCGCCCCCGCCGCCCCTCGCAGGACCCCCTTTCCGCGGCCCGGGCCCTCCTCGCCTTGCCCTTGACATTCCCTCCTACTTCTGGGGAGCGGGCATATTCCTGGGACTCTGCCAGCTTCGGTTCCTCACGATCCCACGGGAGGAATTAAAACCGCAAACAACACCGTGGTGGTTCGGTCCACGCACCGCCCCCGCCCCGCTCCCCTGTCCCTCCGCCGCGTCCCTCCCGCCCGCGTCCTCGCCCCCTCCCCCAGCCCTCGGCAGGCGGCGCAGCGGCAGGGCTGGCCTCTGCCTCCCCCGAGATTGCATTTTGCCGGCAAGATGCTCTCCTAGAAGCGGGCGCCGCGCCTCCGCCCCCCCCCCCACCTGCTCGGGCAGGATGGTACAGTCTGCAGAGGGGCCCCGGCGCGCTGGCCGGGCTCAGCCGCGGCGCCCGCTGCCGCACCGCGATTCCGGGGCTGCCCGCCTGGAAACCGTGCCGGATCGGGGGTGATTTTCGTAGCCAAGTAAGTACCGGCATCCCCCAGCATGAGAAAATAAAAAATAAAAAGCGCCCCGCTCCGCTCTCCCCTTCCTCCCGCACCCATTTTATTTTGTTTCATTTCATTTGGTTTTCCCAGCGCTGATGGTGGTGGCGGTGGCGGGTGGAGGGGGTGCAGCGGGGCTTGTTTATCTGGCCGGCGGCGGGCTGCATCGGAGCGGCGGAGACAGTAGTAGGGTCGCCGTGCTGCGGAGGGCGCGGATGCTGGGGGCGCGAGCAGGGGGCTCTCGAGGCGGGGTGCGCGGGGGCTCAGGTGGATCCGGCAGCCTCAGGACAGCCCGTACCCTACCGAGGATGTTATGCAAGGGCAGCAAACCCAGGGAGGGGGCGAGCTGCCTTCCTTCCCGGGAGTCCTGGGAAATGCTGAGCACTGCAGGTGCCCCTGTCCACTGGGCTGGGGTCCCAGGAAGGAGGCAACAAGAGGCCCCTCAAAGGGTCCCCTTGGTGCGGTGGGCTGCTGTGTGCCGGGACCTCCGGCTCAGGCCAGCGGGTGTGTGGTGGCAGGGACGAGTTTCTGGGTCCAGAGGGGGGCAGGAATGGGGCGGCCAGGCCATTTTGCAGCAGTCATGCTGGGTGGTGGAGCTGGCACTTTGGGCCAGGAAGCATCGGTCCTCGGCCAGCCCGGGGGGCCTAGAACTGAGCTCCGGGACCTGGGGCTTCTCCCTGCCTCCTGCAGGGTCAGGACTTGGAAATCCAGCAGGGGCATCTGGACTTCCGGGGGTTGCTGCTGCAGGCGGCCACCCCTTTCTAGCCAAGGGGCCGTTCCACACTTTGGTTGTCCTCTGCTGCCCGGGTTGTGTGGGGAGGGGTCTCTGCAGCTGGCGGGCCCCTGGCAGGCGGGGGGCCCGGGGGTCTTGCCCCCACCCCGTGCAAAGGCCCAGCCTGGCTCGACCTTCAGAAGGGTAAGCGAGCAGGTGAGCTCGGCCAGCAGAGGGTCTTGGCTCGACACTCGGCACCCGCTGCCCGGCACAGAAGGGCTCCCCTCCTCGCCTGCACTGCTGTCCAGATCGCTGGGAGGAGGCAGCACTGACGTCTGGGGCATTTCCAGGAGCGGCGGGCGCCATCCGGAGAAATTCTCCTTTGACGTGTGCAGTAGGAGGGGGCTCGGAGCGCTGACCACGGGGGCATCTGCCTGTTCGCTTGGTCGGAAGAGCAGTGGCAGGGAGGGGGCTGCTGCTCTGGGGAGCCCTGCAGTGAGGTCCCGGGAAAATGCTGATGGCCCACATCATTAAGCCTCATACCCCCAGCCCCAAGAAGGGGTCCACCCTCATCTCGGGGCTCAGAGCACCCCCTGCACAGAGGCACATACACAAATCCAGTCCGCGGGGTCGTGCACCATGCGTGCTCACAGCACACAAGCACACACACGAGTGAGTGCCTGCGCCCACAGACGCACCCGGCACACTAGCACAGCTCCCGTGCCCGACACCACCTGCTCACCTGCACAAGCCAGCGAGCACACACGCAGGCACACACCTGTGAGGGCGGCTTGCCCACTCAGGCGTGCGGCGCTGGCTCGGGATGCGGTGGCCTGCACCGGGCACCCTCCTGGCCGTGCGCCCCGAGGCAGCCACGGGTGTGGAGGGGGCCCCTGGGGGCCGACCCTGTAGGACAGCGACAGCATGCCCCGGTGATGCCCGAGAGCCGTCTGCAGGCCAGTGCAGGCGCCGCGTCTGGCTGTGCCCACAGGTGCATGTAGGTTGCACGCACACAGCCCGCCCGGGCACACAGATGCCTGCCGCACCTCTGCGGATGCTGCGGGCACACGGTCCCCGGCCGCCAGCCAGACCCCGCAGGTGCCTTGAGGGTGCTGGGGAGAGGCTAGCCCCTCCCGCTCCTGCAGGAGGCAGGGGCGACTCCCAGGTGGCTGCACAGCCCCACCTCTGCCTGGGGGAGGGCCAGCTGGTCCCAGGAGCTGAGGGGGCCGGTAGGGCCGGCTTGGTAGCTGCTGCTTTGCAGAGACAGCTGCCCGGGGCCTGGGGGCGGCAGAGGAGGGGCAGGGCGATGGCTGCCGAGGGCCGGGCCTCCAGGAGTCCAGACTGGCCCCGCCAGCCCCCTTCCTGGCACCGGGAAACCGGTATGCGGGTGTCGGGTCTCTGAGAACCAGGGCCCACAGTGCCTTCAGTGGCCCCCAAGGTCCTCTGACTTCAGACCAAAGGTCGAAAAAGCTGTCTGTGATTCTGCTGCGGAGAGTCAAATGCTGGCTTCCCTCTGCCCCCCCTTTCTCCCAGCCACTCACAGGTAGGGATTGGGGAGCGGGGTAACTAGCAAGGCGGTAATTGCTCCCCACGCCTGGGTGGGGCCTCCAGAGTCCTTCGGCCCCAGGCCCCAGATGAGGAGGCTGCACAGAGCAGGGGAGGCACTCACCCAAGGTCACACAGCTGGAGCCTACAGGAGTGGGGAGCCAGGCTCTCCGACGCCCACCTGCCCGCAGGCCCTCCCCGCTCCTCCCATGCAAGCCTCTTCTTTGGGGTGCCAGCACATTGGGGATCAACAGGCCAGGAGCTTAGAATTTGGGGGTGACTTTCCAAGAGGGCCTCCTGGGTGGGGAGGCAGAACCCCGTCTGGAGGGGGTGGCGCGTCCCCGCTTCCCTTCCGCAAGTGAGCGGTGACCTCCAGAAAGCCAGAGCGACCCACACTCTCCAAGTCCCCGGGTCCGAGCCAGGAGCGAGGGAAACGGAGGCCCAGCCAAGCACTGGGGCCTGTCCAAGGTCGCACTGGGCTCCCCAGAAAGCAGGCAGGCGGCCGCCCTCTCGCAGGTCCCGTCCGAGGGAGCAGGGACCTCTCTGGGCGCCGGTCGGTTTTCCCCAGATGTTTGACTCTGGGTCAAAGGCCGTGGGCAGCAGGCCCGACTCGGCTCCCCAGCCGTGTGACCTTGGGTGGCTTGGTCTCTCCCACCGGCCTCCTCGTCTGTGGCCAGTCGTGCCTCTTCCTGCCCTGCCTTACCCACAGCCGTGGACGGCCGTCAGCGCTGCAGAGGGCTGCGCGTGGACGTGGGCCTGGCTCCGGGACCTGCCGCCAGGGCAGGTGAGGGCCTGCGGCCAAGGTCAGGAGCAGAAGCAGGAGGACAGAGCTCCCAACTGGGGACCACAGCGTGGGCTGTGCCTGTGAGCTCACCTGTTGGGGGGCAGGTTCTCAGTCCCCCCAGGTGAACCCAGAGGTCCTGGAGGTGCATTTCCTCAGGCGCCCCCGTGTTCTTGTCTCTGTTCTGTGTCCCCTGGGGAGCTGAATTGAGGCTGGACTGGGGAGCCCAGAGGCTCACAGCTGGGGTGCGCCTTGGCCCCACTCTTGCCACACCTGGGGAAACTGAAGTCGCTGGCGAGTGGGAGACCCATCTCCCTCCAGCCCCCGGCCCTCCCACCAGCCGTGAGCTAGGCCAGCCTTCTGGGCACAGGTCTGCCCTCCAGCCCAGCAGAGGGACCAAGGGGCCGCCCCACAGAGACTTCGGGGCCTGGGCCCGTGCTGGCCCTGGGGGCCAGTGCTTCTCTTCAGTAAGTCCCAGTCTGACCTCCTCTAGGAGGGGCTGGGTCTAAAGCAGGCCGCTGCGAGGGTGTACAGCAGGTGCGTGGGACAGCCGGCACAGAGCAGGCGCAGGGGCAAGCTGGGGGTCCTGGGCAACCCGGAGGTATGGGACGTGGTTCCCCAAGGGGCTGCAGGGGGCACAATGGGGTGCAGGGACAGGGCCCTGTCCCAGCCTGCCCCCTCTAAGACCAGAACACTAAACCTGCAGTGATTCGTTTCTGCTCCCACTGGGAGCCTCAAACAGGAAATTATTTAGACAGTCCTGGACAGAGACGGTCTGGCCACACCCCTCGCAGAGCTGGTGTGGGAGAGACGCGAGGCCCACGTCCAAAGCAGTAGGCGGGGCCTCCACTTGCCCATCTGTGAAATGGAGCACATGGGCACGCCCACCCCTCAGGCCGCTGTGGGAGGCGAGCCGCAGATGAGCGGCAGAATGTGCCGAGCGCACAGTGTGGCGCGGGCTCGGGACGCGAGCTGGCGAGGCCGAGATTCAGAGGGTGTGAGTTCGGACCCACCGCCCCGACCCGGTCCGTCCGCTGCAGCGCCCCCCACAGGCGTGGCCCGGTGGGAGCACGGTCCGCGCTCACAGGGCTGCTGTGTGAGCGCCTGAACAGCAGGAGGAGCTCCACACGACTCCTGAGGACCTACTGTGTGCTGGGAGGGGGGCGAGGCCCCACCCTGCAGTGGAGGAGAGTGCTTTGAAGACCTCAGGAGCCTGAGCCCACCGGGAAACCTCTGCTGTCTGGGCAGCAGGAGGACGAGGTGGCCAGGCCTGGTGGGCAAGAGCAGGGGTCCTCTGGGTTGGGGAGAAGGCCTTGGTCAGGATAGCTGACTTCTGGGCCCCGCTCAGACCCTGGCCAGTGACTTGGCTAGTTCTGCCAGTCCCCAGTCTCGCGCCCTTCCCCCAGCCCCCCAGAATGGGGCAGTCATCCTGGCCCCGAGCCCTCAGTGCGGGCAGACTCTCCAGCCGGCCGGCCCTGGGGTGCAGGCCTGACACCCCACAAGTCTGAGGAGTCACCAGCTGTGGCGGCACGGGGCCGCTTACCATGTGCGTGTCTTGGGGCTGCCGTCACGGTGCAGCCCCACAAACCGGGGGCTCCAGGCAGCGGCACTGACTCGCTCACACCTCTGGGGCAGGAAACCTGAAATGACGGTTGCTTGCTCCGGAGTCCCCGAGGGCTCTGCCCCGTCTCTGCCTGGCTTCTGGTGGCTGCCAGCAGCCCCGGGCTCCCTGGCGCTGCCGTAGTCCTGCCCCCTCCATAGGTCACCTTCTCCGAGTCTCCTCCTCCCCTCACTGAGGACAGTGTGTTACTGACGGTGAAGTGTCCACCGTAAGCCCAGGTGGCTTCACATCCCGAGGTGTTTGGCTAACTGCACCTGCAGCTTCCCCACAAGAACCGTATTCCGTGGGGCCAGGGGACAAGGGTTGGGGTGGCACTGTTCACCGCTGGTACCAGTGCCCGAGGCTCGCTAGCCAGGCCTGCGCAGCAGCCACCCGCCTCTCGCAGGTAAAGAAATGAAGGCTGGGCGTGAAGTCTGGCCCGCCTTACGCAGCAAGTGGAGGGCAGCGCTGGGGTTCAAACCCAGGTCTCTGGTGCGCTTTTCCTGTCCTCCTCGGAGGCCTGTGGGGGTGGCCCAGGGCCGGGAGCTCCAGGGCTCCTACTTAAGCTCCCCAGAAAGGAGGGCTGCAGCGGGAGGGGGCCAAGGGTGGAGCTCCCGGCCCCTCTCCCTGCCCCTCCCCTTCACTCTCCTGAGCTCGGTGTTCTCTCTGGAGGAGCAGTCAAAGGCCGGACCTCCTGGGGGAGTTGCCAGGTGCTAAAATCCGAACCATAACAGCCATTGCTCACGGCTAAAATGTATCCTCAAGCCTTTACAAATGTTTTTTTTTTTCATGTAGTGTGTGGGAAGCTGATTGTTTATTCCAAGCCACCTCCTCCCGAATGGCTCTGCCATTGAAGAACCGCGTGTGGGTGAACTAATGACTTAGCCTCAGTCTACTTCTCCATAAAGTGGGGGCGCACCAGCACCGCCTTCCCGGTTACTGGGAGAGGCAAGTGGGATCCAGGTGAAGTGCCTGACCTGGGCCTCTGGTCCAGCCACGTCCCAGAGGACGACCCCCGTGAGCGAGATGGGACTAGTCGTTGTGTGGTTGTTGTTACTGTACTGCTGTTTCTTCGTGGCGATTCTGTGGACCAATGCAGAGGCGGCCTCTGGCCCAGGGCCTGTCCAGAGGTTCGCATCAAAGTGGCCTCTGTGCCTTCAGACACTTGGCTGTGGTCCTGATGCTGTGTGACTGGGAGCCGGTAGCTTGGCCTCTCCGGGCTGGGGAGAAAACCTGCCTTGCAAGACCGTCGTCACCATAGGCCCCCACACGCTTCGCCCTGCTTCTGGGGAGTGGCCCCCAGGGGGTTCCTCAAGGTGTGGTCAGTCAGAAGGACAAACCCCAGGCCCAAGGCCCCGAGAGGCCGAGCGTGGGGCGAGATGAGGCTCCAGCATGGGGGAAGCCGTGAATGACACTTTGGGGTCCAAGAGCCACTAGCTCTGAAGGACAGCAGCCCCCCGGGGTCCGCGCCGCCTGAGGACAGTCCCCTCGCAACGGGGGCTGCCCCCGTCCCCCATCTGACTGCTCCGGGGGCCACCCAGGGAGTGTGGGGGGGGTGTCGTGCCACAGACCCCGCCCTGCCAGCCAGAGAGGCGCCGACAGAGGCATGAAGGACTGAGCTGCCAGTTTGTTCCCAGGCTGTGGGGGTGAGGATCCCGGGGAAGCCTTTTGGGGGGTGATGCCCCCGCCGAGGTCTGTGTGCCAGGTGAGGGCCAGCAGGGTGGGCTGGCCGCAGCCCACTGGGCCTCTCCAGGGTCTGACCGGTGTCTGGGGAGGGGGGCGTGCCCCGAAGGGTTGACTTAGCCGGGTGTGGGGGCTCGGGGCGAGCCCCCCATGTCGAGTCCAGGCACTGAGTGTCCTTCCCCTCGGAGCCTGGACTCCCCGGTGGTCAAAGGGTGCAGACATGGCGTCTGTCCGGTCGGGTTCTGTGGTGCGAGCAGACGGGCTGGGTCCCAGAGGCAGCTCAGCTCTGGGTGTCTCTGAAACGGGGTGCCTGTTGCAGGGGGCGCACCACGGTAGAGCCATCCTCGCCTTTTTCTTTCTTAAGTATACATGAAGCAGGCAGCATCTCACAACGGAGGCCTCTCTGAGTCCGTGCAGTGGGGTGCACAGAGGCACCCCCAGAGGGATTAGCGCCCCAGCGGGTGGGCACAGCGTCTCCCGGGGCCTCCAGCTGCCCCCCGCCGGCGCTTGGGCTTTTCTGTACACCCACCCTGCCCGCGGCCTCTGCTTCCTGCCCGGAAGCAGCAGCGGGGAGACTGCCCCACGTGCCCCGGCTGTCCTGAGACCGCAGCAAGCCCACGTGTGCGGCACGGGCCCGGCAGAGTGCTGGTATACAGTAGGCGGCTAATAACTGACAGCTCGACACCAACAACAAAGTGGTAGCACAGGGAGAAGCTCAAAGCACAGGCTCTGGATTCCAGTCCGCCACTTCTTTGCTGTGGACCCTCGTGCCAGGCTCCTAACCTCTCTGGGCCAAAGTCCCACCCCCCTGTAAGAGGGGGATTACCTCAAGCTTCCATCCCTAGGGCGGCCATGAGAATCCCATGAAATTAAAGTGCTTAGGGCACTGCCTGGCAGAGCGCAGCAATTATTATTTGACGAACTTGTAACGAGTCTCTCCTAGCTGCGTCGGTGATGGCTGAGGTAGTGACTGGCCCTCTGAAACCATCACGGCAGAGACTGCGCTCGTTCCCAGCCGCGGCCCAAGGCTCTGCAGAGCTGGAGCGGACCCCAGCGTCCGGCCACCAGCCCGATGCTGCCCCCTTGGCATGTCAGCCCAGGAGCTGGTTCTCGGGGAGACGGGAGTGTTAGGCCTGTGGGAGGGGGGTGTCAGGCTTTCTAGAATAGCCTGCAGGCAGACGTAGACTACTCTGGCCAGGGTTCTCGTCAGAAGAACCTTCTTCATGTCTCTGCTGGTCACCAGGGCTCAGTCGGATGTGCAAGGTCAGAGGCTGCCGGCCACCAGCCCGCCCCTCCTGGCCTCCCGGTACCTCCTCCGCGGCTGCTGCAGAGCTGACACATCTGGGTCCCTCCTGGGCCAGCTGTCTGGCCGCGGGCAGTGCCGGCCTCGGGTGGAGTGGCGGCGTGGGGAGCAAAGACCTGCTGCCGCCCAGTCTGGACAGACAGAGTGGCCTGGGAGGGCGACAGCCCCTCTCGGGCACCAGTTTCCCGCTTGGAAAGAAGGACCTTGGGGACCAAACGTCTCAGCTCACAGCTAGGCCTGCGGAGGCCGAGGTCACAGGGTGGGGCGGGGAGCCCACGGCCATGTGTGGAGGGACGTCAACCAGGCTCTTGGGGTGTCCTCGAAGCAAGCCTGAGACCGTGGCTGGGTGGGGCATGGCAGCTTCTTTTCATACCCGGGGGTTCTCTGGAGAAGCAGCCAGCAGTTGGGGTGCGGTGCTGTGGCTGGTGGGGGGGCCGTGGGTCGCCCGCAGTGCCCCTGCCGCCTCGCGTGGGACCACGCACAGGTTGCTGAGAACCAGCCCCCTCCTAGCAACTACGAAGGCAGGAGATTAAGAGCTCTTTAGGCCACTTCTAAATTTATCAGCTTCCATGACTCACTTCAGATTAAAATGAGGCCCTTCTCGCCATCCCACCCAGCCAATTCCAGGCTTCCAGGCTCAGAGGATCTTGAAGAGGGGATAGAATGTAAATCAATAAAACCAATATTGGCTGAGTATTTGGTGTGTGACAGGCGTGTGCGGGCCCCGCTCCGAGCCCAGAGATGAATCAGCCCAGAGACAGCCCAGTGGGGAGCCCGGCGGCCCTGAGAGCGGGCGGTGGTGGGGCCGAGAGCGGCCGCCTGGCCTGGGACTGGGCCTCAGCAGCCTTTGGCTCTCACGGGGCCTCGGTCTTCTCCTCTGTAAACTGGGCTACTGTGGAGAGAAGCACGTGAGCAGCCCTGGGCCCCGGCAGCGGGAACGGAGCTAGGCGCGGCCGGGCACTGGGGCCCAGGCTCCTTCTGGAGTCTCTCTGCCCTCTCAGGGGCCTGCGTCTGCCCAGACGTCCTCAGAGGAAGGGGGTTCCAACAGTGTCCCTCACCCAGGGCCTTTCCGAGTCTCTCCAGGGAGTCCCTCTGTACCCCGAGTCGCACCTTCCCAGGGGCTGCGGGCGGCATGAGACGAATGAGGTGCTGTGAGAGTGGCCGGCCGCCTCGTAGCCAGCATGAGCCGTGCCCCCTCGGTGGCTCGCAGAGAAGTGTGCAGGCAGTGGGGGAGGCACCTCGCGGTGAGAGTCTGGAATTCCAGGCTCTGCCTATGGCTTCAGCGCCACCTCCCAGCCTCGTCTTACCCCCCAGCCAACCCGGGAGAGGGCCAGAGCTCAAACAGGGCAGTTCATGCCCGGCCCCCAACACTGCTGCCCACAGGGCCCGGGACAAGGTCAGGACACCCCGGAAGCCGGCCCCTCAGGAATGACAAGCCTGGAGCCCGCCCCGACCGCATCCTGCTCTCCATCCTCTCTCCCTAAGGACGCTGAGACCCCGGTGGCCCTGGCAGGGCAGGATCACATTACAGTGAGAGGGGACTCAGCTTGGAAGGGAGGTCACTCCCCAGCTCTGCCTCCAGCAAGCTGTGTCCCCCGGGAGGGTTACTGTTCCTTTCTGAACCCCAGGTTCTCCCTCTGTTACGGGGGGACATGAGTGGGCCATTGTGGGGATGATGGGAAGACGAGCACGAGCCTCGGAGCAACCCCCCATGTCTGGTGGCCGCTGGTGTATCACCCGTGGACCCCGCTTCTCAAGTCCTGCCTGTGAGGAAGGCATGCCTGTCCTCACCCCACAGCTGGGCTCAGAGCCCCCCATTCGCGGAGAGGCCTCCATTCGCGGGAGAGGCCTCAGGGGACTCTGGTCAGTCCACGGGCTTTGAGGGGCTTGTCCTGATATTCTTGGGGCTTACAGGATATCCATGTCCACTGTCCAGAGAGGTTTTTCTCTCTCAGGGAGACAGAAGCTCCAGGATGCCCACTGGGACCTTGGGTAGAGGAGCTGGCATGGGCTGGTGGTTCAGAGCAGACCCCGGGCCTGAGCTGGGCTTGAGTCTCCGCCCCAGGGCTTCCTAGCTGTGTGACCGTGAGCCAGTGCCTTAACCTCTCAAGTCTCAGTCCTCTTGCCTGTAAAGGCTAGTAAATAACAATACCCACTTTATAGGGTGCCTGGCCCTGGGGGCCCTGCAGGTGCAGCCGTTATTAACAGTATTAATCTTGGCCTCGGACGGGAGGAGGAGTCAGGTCCCACCCTCACTCTCTCTCCCCCAATGTTGCTCTGGTCTCCTCCTGGGTACCCCATGCCACCAGGAGGGTCTGCTCAGAACGTCCATCTGGCCTGCCCCTCTCTGTTCAGAGCCTTCAGTGCCCTCATCACCAAGGCAATACAGCCAGGCTCTCCTCAGCCTGCATCAGTTGCATCCTGCCCTTCCAGCATCTTCCCCCCGCTGCACCCTCAAACCAGCCTGCTCCATCAGTTCATCACTTCATCCACCAAGTGGGTCAGGAATTTTGTCACCCCCTGAATGGGAGTGTAGCTCCGTCACGATGACCCCCCTCCCTGCCTCTGAGCCTTTACCCAAGCTGTGCCCACGCTTGCGCTGCCCTCTGGCCATCCCCCAAGCCCCAATGAGGTGCATCCTTCTTCGGGAGCTGGTCCGGTCTCCCTCGGCAGGCCCCGGGCTTCGAGCCACGCCCCACCTGTGAGATTTGATTCTGTTCATTTGTGGTTTTACTCAGAGATTTCATTAGAGGTTGTTGAGTGCACACGTGTTGAGTAAGTGACAGACGCCCTTCTTCACGGATCCCCCCCTCCTTGTACCCATAATCACCTGTTCCCCTAAGTAGAGAAGCAGATCCCTCTAACAATATAAATCAGATTGCCGTGCTCACTGCTTCAAAAGTTGCTGTCCGCCCCATAATGTGTGGTATGGCTAAAACACGAAGCCTACAGGCCCTTGGAGGCTGGCCCTCATGCCTTCCTCTGAACTGAACGCCTCAGTTTCTGTGCTGCCACAGGGCCTTTGCACATGCTGTGTCCCCATCTAGAATGCTTTTTGCCTCCTCTTTGTATGAAAAATTCCTTCTCCTTGAGCGACTGGTGTTTCGTTGTGGAGGTCACTCCTCATCTGTGCCATGGGGTTCCCCCATCGCAGCATTGTGTTCTAGCCACCTTTGCCACAATTGACAGGATGCTCTGTCTCGTTCTCTGTTGTGGGCTGTCTTCCCTCTCACAGTAAGTTCCCTGAGGGCCAGAGTGTATCTGTCTTGTTGCTCTTTATTCTCGAGGCTGGGATGGGGGAGCTTTCTGGTTTGTGCTGCTAGGAGGGGGAAAACAGCAGCCCCCTCAGCATCACACCTGCAAGACAGGGAAGGTGGCCCAAGAGCCGTGCCCAAGCCACCTGCCTTTAGGGAGCCTGTCTGTGCCCCGAGGGGGAGAGGTGCAACCTGGAGGCAGAGGGACTGCCGCCAGGCCCCAGCTGGGGGGTGCAGCCCCACAGAGAAGAGGAAGGTGCCGGAGGCGGCGCTCTGGGCGCTGAGAGGCCTGGGGAATGGGGTTTGTCGCACTGCCTGTGGCTCCCTTGCGGATGTTCAAGCTTGAAGAGCCCTTCATAAGCGTTGGGGGCCAGGCCTTAATAAAGGGGAATTTCTGCTAGCAGATCTGTACGACCGAGCTCTGGAAAGATCACGTCTGACCCTCCCCCAGCGCCCCCAGCACCCCCACACGCCCTTTCCCCAGCAGAGCACCCTGGAGCGGCCAAGGCCTGCTCTCCCACCCTGAGATAGCCAGGAAAAAGGCCGGTGGCAACGTTTGGAACACGCGGATCCTCTTCCAAGGCCCCTCGTTTGAGTTAGAAAGACGCACGCTCGTGGGGACACGTGCGGTGGCTGCGGTGGGTGCCAGGCTTGGCCTGCGCTGCCCACCGCGCCCCCTCCACCCCTGGCGGTGTGGCGCCGCCGGGTTCCGCGTCTCCTGCCCGAGCCTGACGCGTCTCAGAGCAGCCGCGCCTGCCGGCGTGTCGGGCTCTGCTCTTCGCAGGACGTGACTCGCGATGGCCCTGCAGCCTGGCCTCGCTTCGGACACTGCCCACGCGCCGCCCCGGCCCGGCCCTCCGCCCCCGGCAGATCTAAGCTCGCGGGCTGTTTCTTTCCCATGAGCTTGTTTATCATTCGAATGGCTGTGTTTGGCCCCGGGTGGGCCGTGGCCGTCCGGGCACGCGGGCCTGGGCCGGCCGTCCACGATGACAGGCGTGGACCGGCCGCTTGCCCGCGCCGTGCTCCCGAGAGCCGGTGGCACCCGCGGTGCTCCTTTCCCCGCCGCGGTGTGCGGGGCCCAGAGGACCAGCCCCGCAGCCGAGACCTGAGCCGCAGGAGAAGGTTGGCAGCAAAAGGTCAGCTAAAAAAAGCCACAAGACTGCAAACAAAGGCAGGAGGGAAAGTGGGCCAGCGGGCTCAAAGGTCAGCAGGGAGGCCAGAAAGGCCCCAAACCAAAGCCGGGACGCTTCCCTCACCCCCAGAGCAAATAAGACTTATTTTTAAATATCAGCTGAAGCAAACAGAGGCTTCTCGGCAAGGAGACAGGCGCAGAGCACCCCGCCCCCCCACAGGTGCGGGTCCAGCCGCGCAGGGAGGCCGAGGCCAGAATGCCCCACTGCATCTGCGCCCGCAGTTACTGTCCCATTGTGCGGATGCGCGCGCCGCGGCGCCGGCTCGGCCACCAGGTGGCGCCCTGCGCAGACTGGCTCCAGAGCCTGGGCTGGGCCGACCCGCTGCCTCAGCACCCACCAAGCTGGGAGACTGGCCGGGGTCGCCCTGGGGCGCCCGCGTCCCAGGGGAGGCCCAGCTCCTGTGGGAGCTTCAGGGAACAACCTTGAGAGGCGGAGCAGGGGGCGAATAAGAGCTGGCCAGCTGCACGGGGGCCAGAGTGGGAAAGGTCTCCGGGCAGAGCCGCCCCGCCTCCCAGACAGAAGGCCCCAGGCAGGTGAGCAACTGACCAGAGAGACTGGCCAGCCCTGTGAGGGCGGCGGCTGAGCGGGAGGCTGCAGAGGGAGGTACCAGAAGGCGCTGAAGCCCTTGCGAGATTGCAGGCCAGAGGGACAAGGCGGGAGGCCCCGAGGACAGGGCAGACCAGGGAGTGGGGGCTTGGGGCCGCTGGGCAGCGGGTGGCCGTGCTGAGTCACAGCTGGTGCGGGGCATGCGGAGGAGATGGAGATGAGGAGCACGTGAGGGAGGCCCCGGGAAGGGCCCCAGAGGAGCTTCCCGAGAGGCCAGAGGGTGTGCGAGGACACGCCCGGGCCTGCTGACCGAGAACGCGCCCCCTCCGCGGATAAAGCCGACGGTGTGCTCACCGGGTGTGGGCGGCTGTGCCCAGCCTGGACGCCGCGCGGATCTCAAGGGCGGGAGGCTGCTCCCGCACGCGGTGGGTGGCGATGAGCAATAAGCAAAGATGTCGTTGTGGGCACATCGAAAGGTGGTTGGCGTGTGGAGAAAATCAGGCCGAGGAGGAAGATAAATAGAGGGTCAGGGCAGGCCTCCCTGAGCAGAGACCGAGGAGCCGGTGGCTGCCTGGAGGAGCGGTCCAGGCGGAGCAGCCAGTGCAAAGGCCCTGGGGCAGATGCATGCTCCTGGCTCGGACACCAGGGAGAAGGCCAGGAGGCGGTAGGAGGTGAGCTGGAAGAGGGCACAGGGTGCGGCGGGGTCGTGCAGAGCTTTGCGGGCACTCTGGCCGCTCCCCAGAGAGTGAGGGGGCAGCGGGAGCATCTGGACCCACTGGTCCCCTGTGGCCATGTGTGGAGCAGTAGTGAGGGCTGAGGAGGACGAGGGCTCGGCCCAGGATGCCAGCTGAGGAGGCTGCGGGAGAGGACCGCATTTGGGTGTGTTTCGAAAGCAGACGGACTTTGTCGATCTGTCTGACGCAGAATTGAAGAGCTGTTGACCCAGCACCTAGCGCATCGTCTGGGGCCTGGAAGGCTCTGCTGACGCTGGCTGTGAGAACGGGTGGGCAGGTGAGCGCAGGGAGATGGAGGCGTGGGCAGCGAGACGGGCGGCGAGTGGAGGAGAGGGCACATCAGAGCGGCAGGGAGGCTGGAGAGAAGGCCTGAGTGCCAGACTACAGCCCAGACTTCCTCGGGCTGCGGGAGCCACGGCAGGGCCTGGAGCGGAGGCACCCTCCTCCCTGAAGATGTGGGCTCCGTCGCGGTCACACTCGGAGGGTGGCAGCAGGCAGTGCCTGGCCCCGTGTCCAAGCAGGTGACTCCCAAGCGCCCCCTTTGCCGGTCGCCAGTCCGGGCTCTGTCTAGTGTGAGCTGTGATGTGTGAGGGGCTCCTTGCTCTTGGAGGGGCCGGAGATGGCGCGGGGAGGCCATGGGTCATTCCGCCCCTGGGAGTCCCGTCGCCAGGGGCCAGCGGAGCAGCACCCGCGGCACCTGGCCAGCCGAGCCGAAGTGGGCAGCCCGGGCAGGGGCGCGGAAGGCTGAGGCAAGAGGGGCTGGGTGTCAGGGAGCTCAGCGTGCCCCCCAGGCCCCGGAGTCGGTGGCGGTGGGGTGGTGTGGGGCTGAAGGGGGAGATGCTCAGGGTCTCCAGGGTCCTCACCTTTATCCAGGCCCCCACTCTGCCCCTTCCATGAAGCCTCGTGCCCTGGAAAAGCAGGTGGGGACCGGGGGGAGGGGCCGCCTGCTCAACCAGCTCGCTCCCTCAAGGCCTGCCAGGGGCCCGGGTCCTGTTCTCGTTCCTGAAAGCTCCCGGTCCCTTGAGGTACCTCAAGTTCCTCCGGGACTCAGTTTCTCTGCACCCTTCCCCCCTGAAGCCCCAAAACTCAGGAGACGCAGAGTCAGAGCTCCCAACCTTAAACTTTCCCCAGGGAGGAGAGCAGCTCAGAGAGGCCCGTACTGCTCAAGGTCACACAGCAACCAGCGGCAGAGAAATGGACGCTGGGCTCCGACTTACCTGGGGAAGCAGCGTCTTTGCATTTTCGTAGCCGGCCCGGGAGAGAAAGGGTCGTCCAGCGGTGGGCGCCCAGCTCTGTGCAGGAGCCGCACTGGCCCGAAGCCTCTGTGGGCAGCTCCGGCATCTGCCTGGCGAGTGGCCGAGCCCGGCAGTTACTTTGGGGAAGTTTGTGCAGGAGGCATTTGGAGGCCGCCAGCTCGTCCTTTCCACCGCCATGGAAATTTCCAACAATGGAATTATTAAGACCTCCCCTGGCCCTTCTCCCGCCCCACTTTGTTATGAAAAACAGCCCCTCGGTGGCCAGGCGGGGACTGAGCAGCTGGGACCCCAGAGTGGAACCGGCACAGAATTCCCCAGCCAGGGCACCCAGCAGATGGCTAATCGGACCCAGGGGATCCTGGTCTGGGATCCGGGCAGCCTCTCCGGAAGGGATTCCAGCCGCTCTGGGCCGGAAGCCAGGGCGACACCGGAACCCAGGCTCCGTCCATGCGAGCTGTGCCGCGCTGGGAGGTGTTGCGAGGGGGCGGGCTCGCGCGCTTCTGCTCGTCAGGACAGGGTGGCGTCAGAGGGTGCTCAGGCCGGGGCGGCAGGGAGGGCCTGCGGGTGAGACAGGTGCCGTGCGACCCTGGCCCTTCCCCGGTTCCGCCGCCCTGGGCGCTCGCTGTAGAGCAGAGACCAGCGTCCCCCCGCGGGCCCTCTGACGCAGTCACGTGTGCCGCACCGGCCGCGTGGGCAGCGTGGCGTTGACCACTGCGTGGCCTCACGGGAAGACGAGGCAGGAAGGAACGTGCGCCTGGGGCAGGGGCCTCACCTCCCTGGGCCTCTGTCTCCTCACCCTGGGACGGGCGAGAGAGCCTCTGCAGGCCAGGCGCGCTCCAGGGCGGGCAGCAGAGGTCTCCGAGGGCAGCAGCGGCGGCGGCCTCTCCTCCCCTGGACAGGGAGGCTTTGGCTGGGGCCCTGCGCGTGGCAGGAGTCAGGGCGTCCTCAGCCCAGGGCAGCACCGGGGCTGGGTGGAGAAGCTCTGATGGACGAGGCCGGGGACACCTGGAGCAGGTGGGCCGCACGAGGGCCCCCGAGGGTGTCCTGCTCGGGTACTGCCGAACCCTCGGCCCCAGCCTCAGCGCAGCGGCCCACTCGTCTGCACCTTCTCCTCCCACCCCCCTTGCTGACCCCTCCAGGAACGCTGCCCTGGGCGGTTCTCACGCCGGGTGGGCGCCGTGGAGGGGGTGGGGCTCCGCTGGCCCAGCTGTGGCGCGTGGCAGGGCGGTGGGTGTGAGCAGAGAGGGCGGCACCGGGCACAGCGCAGAGCAGCGCAGGGCTTGACCTCCGGGGCCTGGCTGCTCCTGTGCCATGCGGCCGCTGGCAGCTTCAGCCCCAGCCCCCTCACCCGTAAATGGGCTGGCAGAGCCCCCCAGGCCGCTTGTGGGGGCAGCATGGAGAGCTGCATGGCCCCTGGCAGGTGTGCCGCCAGGCTCCGGCATGCAGGTGGGCCCGGCTGGCCCCAGCTCCGAGGATGGAGGGACGGGAGGGCAGGGCGCCCAGCCCGCTGGGTGGCTCCCCTGCCCTAGTCCCAGGCTGCACGGGACCCGCGAGGAGAGCCTCAGGCCCGGGCTGGGCCCCAGAGGGTCTCAGGGTGGTGCTTGATGCCTAAAGGGGTGCTAGGGGGTCTCCCCTGCCCCTCAGGAGAGGCTGTGGGGCGATGTGAACAGGAGACTTGCCAGAGGCCAGGCCCCGGGACACCCTGGGCTCTCCCGAGACCGGCGAGTCTGGGCCCTCCGGGATCAGGTCTGGTCAGTGTCCGAGCTGCGAGGCCTTTGCATTTCTCTGCGGCTGCCGCTCTCCCCAGCTTCAGCCTGGCAGACCTGGGGTGCTGAGTTGGGCCTCCTGTGCGTACACCCCAGGCAGTGCTCAGAGCGGGGTACATAAAAGGGGCTCGGTCCCCTGCACCCCTCCAGAATGTGCGAACGGCCAATCTTGCAGCTAAGAAGACTGAGACGAAGACAAGTCAGGGAGTTCGGCAGAACTGGGGAGCAGGCTGGGTTCGAGGTCCCCTGGGAGTTTTCTGGGCTCAGCTCCTCCACACACACCAGCTCCTCTGGGGCAACGATGCTGCAGGGGGTCGGTGTCCCCTCTGCACAGATAGGGAAACAGGCTGAGGACGACTTGCAAGGCATCTGTCATGTAGTAAGTTTCTAGAAAATCTGAAATTAACAGAAAGCAAGCATCACACCCTGAATGACACGAGACTCCCACTTTGGGTCGAGCCCTGACAGCAAAGGGGGCCGGTCTTTCTGCTCCATGCGTCCTTCTCCCCTCCTCACTTTCCCCACCCTCCCTCCCTCCCTTCCTTCCTCCCTCCCTCCCTTTCTTCCTTCCTCCCTTCCTTCCTTCCTTCCTTCCTTCCTTCCTTCCTTCCTTCCTTCCTTCCTTCCTTCCTCCCTTCCTTCCTTCCTTCCTTCCTTCCTTCCCTCCAGGCTACTAAAACATGGCCTACTATGTGCTAGACACACTGTGCTAGGCCCTAAGAATAAAACCAGGCCCTGTCCTCAATGGTCCAGAGTTGAACATTAGTCCAAAAGTTGTGTGAACATGTGTCATGTACAACCCTGAGGAGTGAGACCACAGAGGTGCAGGTGAATCAGGGAGGGCTCCCTGAGGAGGTGTGATTAAGGCAGGAGTTGGAGGGTAAGTAGGAGTTTACTAGATGTGATGGGGGAAGGAAGAGCATTGGCATTCCAGGCAGAGGAACTAGAAAGAAGGCCCAAAGGGAAAATGAGAAGGTGGTGGAGAGGAGAGGGAGGGAGAGGCATGTGGGAGGGGACTGACAGCACCTGAGCAGGAAGCTTTGAGCATGACTTTGAGAATCATGTTAAGGAGTTTGTCTTCATCCTAAGAGCAAGATGAGCAGTGGAGGTTGTGATGTGATTGGAGTTGCTTTTCTTAGGGCAGCAGGGAGACCCTGTGGTCATGCAGGCAGAGATGGGGAAAAGCTTGGAGGAGGACAAGGACTGAGGAGGAGTGGGGAAACATGCAGTTTCCAAGACGTGTCGGAAGGAGTAAAAGCGACAGGACTTTGATGGTGGTGAGGATAGTGACGGGGTGACTCTTGGTTCTGAGCTTCCCACTTGGAGACAGGGTAAGGTCTGTCATGGCAACACAAACCCCAGGGGAAAGCAAGGGGGCTGCAGAAGCTTAAGGAGTGGATTTCAGATAGGTCATGTGTGAATCCCTACCTCACATCGCACACATGTCAAATTGAAGTGGAAGAAAATTCCTTGATATTGGATTTGACAGTGATTTCTTAGATGTGACACCACAATCACAGTAACAAAAGAAGATGCGTATACACACATCTATTTGTCTTCATCAAACTTAGGAACTTTAGTGCATCCAAGGATACTACCAATAGACTGGAAAAGACAACCCAAAGAAGGAGAGAAAATATCTACAAATCATTGATCTGATAAGGAGTTGATATCCAGAATATATAAAGAAGTCCTACAATTCAACCAAAAAAATAGACATCCCAATTCAATAGCGAGCGAAGAACTTGAATAGACATTTCTTCGAAGAAAGTATATAAATGATCCATAAACACATGAGAAGTTATACAGTATCACAAATCACCAGGGAAATGCAAATCCAAGCCACACTGAGATTCTGTGTCCATTAGCATGGCTATGAGTAAAAACAAACAACAAAAAGAAAAAATAGCAAATGTTGGCAAGGATGTAGAGACATTGAAACACTAGTGCCCTATTGGTAGGGATGTAAAATGATGCAGCTGCCCTGGGAAGATATATGGTGATTCATTAAAAAAAATATGAAATTATCATATGATCCAGCAATTCCATTTCTGGAAATATACCCAAAAGAATTAAAAGCAGGGACTCAAACAGATACTTGTACACCCGTGTTCATAGCAACATTATTCACAGTAGACAAAGGGTAGAAGCAACCCAACGTGTCCTCTGACAGATGAAGGGATAAACAAAATGCGGTATGTCCATAAAGTGGAATATTACTCAGCCTTAAAAAGGAAGAAATGCTGATGAACCTTGAAGACCTTGTGCTAAGTAAATAAGCCAGTCTTGAGAGGAAAGATGTTGAATGATCCCATGTAGGGGAGGTCCCTGGGGTAGTCAGATTCATTAGGGCCCACAGAATAATGGGAGGCAGGTGCTGGGGTACCGGGGAGTGTGGAGTTAGTGTCCGGTAGGAGCAGACAGCAGATGAAATGTACAGACCTGAGTGGAAAAGATACAACTCTAAAGCTCCTAGAAGAAAGCGTAGGAGAACATCTTCACCATTAGGACCAAGAAGTGATTTTCCAGAAAGACACAAAAAATACTTAGCATAAAAGAAAAACACGGACAAGCTGGACTTGAGGTCTATTCGTTGGAGGTGTGGGGACGTCCTGTAAAGAGTCCTGGTAGAAGACTGATGTCTGAGGGCCCAGTTAGAGGAACCACATGTGAGACTCCTGCGTCCGGCTGAGGTTTCAAACCACCATCTGACTCTGGGCCCAGCATGGGGTCACCCCCTTATGACCCGCCAGAGTAACTCAGTGACTCTAGCCACTTCTGAGCGGGTCTGGTCTGTGGGTGTCGGTTGTGAGTACACCTGACACCTGGGCGGCCTGGCGGGGACACAGCTCAGACCATCCTCTGCTTTCCTGGCAACACGAGGGAGGTGTCTGCACCAGCAGCTCTTGGCCCAGCTCCGTTGCAATATGCAGCACGGCCTGGAGCTCCCCGCGGTGAGCCAGGGCCCCCAAAGTGCCTTCCTGCCTCACCCTGCTTATCTCCTGGTGGAGGTGTGCTTGTGCCCATTATACAGATGGAAAAACTGAGGCTCGGAGGGCTGGCCCACACTCTCTTCCTGGTGCCAAGGGGTGCAACTGCCTATGAGCTGGGGATTCGCCAGCTTGCTCGGACTCCCACCCTGGCTTCTGCCGGGGGACGGGGCAGCCAGTGGCAGGAGGCGCTGAGCCCCGGCAGGCAAGCTTGTACCACACACCGTGGGAGAGGAGACCAGGTCCCTGACCCCACCTGTGCCCTGGACTGCAGCGCAGGCGCCACGCCTGCTAGGTGCTCAGTGAAGGTGGTTTGCTCCCCCACCCCCTGCCTCTGGGAGAGGGTGCCTAAGCGTCTCTGGGGGCTGCTGGTGGTGATACTGAACACAGACAGAATAAAAGTGTGGGCGGGAGGCTTTAAAGTGCCCCTCCAGGCCCTGGCGCCCGCTCCCAGCGCCCTGTCCGTCTCCTCCATGGCAGTCTCCACGGTGAGCTGGGCGGGAGGAGGCACCAGTCAGTCTTCCCCTCCCTCCGCCGACAAACGCTCAGCGAGGCCCCTTCATTCTCCCCCTCTGGTCACTCCCCTCCTCGGCCGGCATCTGCCCAGAGTGGCGTCCAGGGTCACGCTGGAGCAGTGACACCCTCATTCTCAGCTCCCCCAGCTCCAGGGCGCTGGCCGGCTGGCGGCTGACACGGCTGGGTGCCGGGTTTGAGATTCAAGGGGGCCAGGGCCAGGGCGCGCCGAGCCCAGCACAGCACATGGCTGGACCGGCCCCCGCCCCGTGGCGAGGCGCTCCGAGAGGGCGGCGCGGTTGCAGTGCGTCCAGAAGGCCATAGAAACAGGCACGGTCGGCAGGTCTGCCCAGGAGGCTAGAGGCCTCTGCTGCTTTCGGAGGTGAGAGCTAGAAGTAGCTTTGCCCAGGAAGTCAGCTCAGCCGGGGAGAAGCGCCCCCAGGAGCTGGAGGCGTGGAGCCTCCCCGGTGCCCACTGCGATGGTGGGAGGGTCTGGGGAACTTGGGACAGGAGCGGGCAGAACCTGCATGTCCAGCGAGGCGTGTTGAGCCTCGTTCTGGGGCGCTGGGGAGCCACTGAGGACAGGACCGCGATGCACTCAGGGCTGCCTGCCTGGCGCGTGTTCTCCTCCACGCGACCTCTAAGTCCTGGGGCTCACCTCCGAGCCGCTCCCTCTCTCCCCGTGCCCGGGATGAGCTCACCCTGTCCCTGGCTTTAAATACCCATCTCTATTTAAGTTGCTGATGCCCGTATTTATATCTTCAGCCGAGCCTCTCTTCCGCGCTCCCCATTCCTTCTCCAACTGGCCAGTTGGCATGTCTGCTTGGATGTCTCACTAGCATCTCAAAGTTAACAAGTCCAAAAGAGGATTCTAGATCAGGCCCACCCCCAAGCCCGCTCCTTCCAGGACTTTCCATCCCAGCCAGCCACCCCCTTGCTGAAGGCAGGCCCCCCTCCGCAGGCTCCTCCTCCTCGCTCTCCCCAGCTCACCCCTTGCTCCTCTCCCAGCTCCCTCCTGCCCACGGCTCCTCAGCGCCTTGCAGGTGCCCGTCCCCACCCACATGACACAAGCACCGCCTCACCCCTGCTGCCCCTCATCCCCACTGTCCATTCTCCAGTGGACCTCTAAGACAGCAACCTTGCATCCGTCTGCCACCTACAATTATTCCCAAAAAGTCTGAGTTCCTCACCGCGGTTTCAAGACTCACAGAGGGAGAGGCCATGCTTCCTCACTCACAAGCCCTACGTCTGCTGGCTCCCTCGCATGTGAAAACCCACCCAGCTCAGCTCCTGCCCCGGGAGCCTGTGCCCCAGACGCCTCTGTCTGGAGCGCACCGGCCCCAGCTCTCGGCACAGGGGCGAACTGGGCCCCTGAAGTTGGTGCAAAGCCTTCGGCCTGTCAGAGCGCTGTTTACAGTGTCTCCCCTGCCGGAGCAAGAGCCGTGGGCTGGCGCACAGTAGGTGCACGCAGAGTAGCTGTTGGTGACTACATCGGAGCACAGCAGAAGGGCTAGAGGCAGGAGGTGGGGGAGAGCGCGGTGGGCGGACAAGGAAGGGCAGCTAGAGGGGAGGCCTAGCCCAGGTGAAATGTCTCAGCTGATCTAGAAGCCCCGGGCGCTCCTGCAGGCTCTTGAGCAAAGCGCGGAAGCCGAAGCGGTGGCCCCAGCAGGCCAGGCTGCGCACCTGTGGTCAGGCCTGAGGTCAGAGGTCAGACTGCCTCGGGTCCGAGCGGGGGTTCAGCGCCGGCCGCCCGCAGGCCACGGACAGTCCCTGAGCCCGAGCCTCGTTTCCTCTCTGTGGAGTGGGGCCTGCTGGCCATGGTGCTGGGTGAGCCTGCGCGTGTCCGGCTCGGAGCCCGGGCCTGCTCGGTAACCGTCAGAGACACCGCCGGACCAGGCCGAGTGCCAGCGTGGCCCGTGGCGCAGGGAGCCGGCCCCCCTAGTGGAGCGCGGAGTCGGACGGGCGGCCGGCAGGAGGGCCTCTGCCCTCTCCAGCGCGAGTCGGAGTCAGGCCATCCCCCAGAGCAGTGACTTCGGGGTTCGGGGAGCCAGTTTCCTTGAGAGAATGTTTTGAGTCAGCAGCCACTGGCCCGTGCGCAGGGGAGGAGGGGTGTGCTCTGGCTGCTCGGCTCCCAGAATAGCCCGGGTCTGCGGGCAGACAGCCCCTGAGCTCAGAGCTGTGCCGTGCCTCTCCTGGCTGCGTTCCGGCAACCTTGGCGCGGTCCTTGCCCTGCCCAGGGCCTCCAGGTGGCGAGAGGGGCTGGAGGGGGCCGCCCGGCCAGAGCCCTGGCAAGCGGGGGGGTGGTCAGTGTGGGCACCGGCCCCGGGCCCTCCTCTCCCATACGCGTGCCCCAGAGCTGCCTGAGGCCATGTCCGAGTCGGCCTCCTGACTCAGAGCTGGACCATCAGGGACCAGAGGAGCGGGCAGCTCTGGCGCCCCGCGGCCCAGGCCCTCCTGGTGGCCGGCTCCCTTCTCGTGTCTGCCCTGCCCCTTCGCTCTGTCCCTCTGGCTCGGCTGCTCTCCCTCTCTGCCTGCCTGTCTCCCTCCCTCCTCCATGTCCTGCCCCCCCTTTTCCCTTCCCCTCTCTGCACCCCCAGGTCTCACTTATCTCTTTCGAAGTCTGCCTCTGTTTCTCCCTCCCTCCTCCCTTCCCCTCCCACCCCAGCCTCTCAAGTTCCTCTCTGCCTCACAGCTTCTCTTTCTCCCCTTTCTCTTTCCCTCCACCCTGCCACCTCCTCCCCCTGCAGCGCACACACACGCACACACATGTACACATGCGTACATACACGAACTCGTATGCACATGTGCATGCACACGTGCACATATGTCTGTATGTGCATGCACACACATTCACACATATATGTGGACACGCGTACGCATACATGCACACACGCACATGCGCACATGCACACTCTAAGCCCAGGCTCCCGCCTCCTTTGGTCTCCCACTCTGGCCTAGCCTGGCCCAGAACAGGGATGAGGCAGGACAGGCCTGGGAGGCAAATGCTGAGGTCAGTGAAGGCTGTTGATGCTGGGGCCCAGGAGGAGGCTCCCCAGCTGCCCCCACCAGCTGCCCCCCCAGCTGCCGGGCCTCCCGGTGCCTGGGTGCAGGACGGCCTTGGGTCCCTGCAGCATGTTACTGACCGGCTGGCCCACAGGCTGCCGCCACCCCAGGCCCCAGGGCCCCGTCCTCTGCCTCCCTCTGGGGCAAGGCCTGCTCCTCCCCTGTGCCACCCGTGGGTCCAGGTCGGTGTCCACTGTGCCGTCGCCACGGCAACCCGGTGTCGTCCAACCAGGCTCAGGTTGCGGGAGGTGGGGATGCGGGTGACTGAGAGGCCCGGTGGCCTAAAATCAGAGGTCACCACTCCATGCTGTGGCTTGCTGGCCCCCTTGGGGACCGGGGAGTAGGGTCCTGGCCCCCAGGAATCCCCCCAGCTGGGGCCAGTGGGGACGAGGCCCCGACGCCAGGAGGCCTGTCAGAGAGACGCCGCTCCAGGCCGATGTGGTGACCTCGGTGCAGCGGGCCAGGCCAGGCCTGCAAGCCGGGGAGACTGGGGTGTCCCACGCACTTGTAGAGTGCCGTGCCCCGCCTCGCCCTCTGAGCTCAGCGACTTCGGGGGAGGCAGACGGAGCGCTCTGCTGCCCCCCGGGGTGGCTGAGCGGCCAGGGACGGCCCCCTGCAGGCAGCTGCATCTCAGAGCTGGTCTCATTCACCCCCGGGACTGGGGCGGGGCCGGGGTGCCGGGTGCAGACGCAGAAGCTGGGTCCCTGTCTGGCCTCTGCCCCTCGCTGAGGGCCATCGCAAGTGGGCTGCACGGTCTCGAGCCTCGGCCACCCCGTCTTTAAATGGGTGTGCAGGCGGCTGCCCCGCTGTCGTGGTGCGGACGGGCGGGCGGCCCAGGAAGCATGGCGCTGCGTCAGGCACAGGACCACGCCGCATGGCTTCTGGCTGCGATTTCTACTCCGGTTCCCGGCAGAGGTGCCCCCATCTTCGGCACCGCTCACTTCAGGCACCCCTATCCCCCCAAGGTCCAGCCTCCCCGTCTGCAAAGTGACTGCAGAGCAGTGCGGTCTTGCCTGGGTCCAAGGCGTGTGCGTGCCCGCAGCCCCCGGGGCTGGCCCGTCTTGTCCCGACGCCCTCGCAGTCCCGGCCTTGGCGCCAGACCTGGGCCGTTTGGGCACCTGGCAGGCCGGCCGGGCTCGAGGCTGGCTGCCGGTCAGGGCGTCTGCTGCAGCCCCCTGAGGGCTTGGGCCCATCCTGCGTGGCAGGAGCAAGAGGCCTGGGCCCAGGGCCCCGGCCCACACCAGCCCGGCGGAGCCTCCACGGTCTTCCTCCCATGCCCAGCCCAAGGCAGACCCCCGTCCCGGGGTCAGCGGCCTGGGCGTGTCCGTGGTTGGGGCACTGGGTCAGGCACAAGGGGAGAGCCCGCTTGGCAGCTAGCCGATACGGTGACTGTCGCGGTCACCTGGTGACGGCCCCCGAAGGCCTGGGCTGTGCGCGCTCCCAGCACTGCCCCAGAGGCCCGCCAGCCCCTCCCGGGGCTCCCGGCTACGTCTCCCGCCTGCAGCTCACGGTTCTGCCAGCCCGGTGCCGGCCGACCTCCTGCGCCCTCTCAGCCACGTGCCGTCACTCACCCAGCAGATGCCCAAGTGCCCCGCCCAGGCCTGTGCTTCTGCCTGAGCGAGCTTGGCCAGTCACCGGACCTCTCTTTGCCTCGTTTCCCTTTCCTGCAAAGTGGGGTCACTAGAACCCCGCCTCCCGTGTTGCGATGGGCCAGCTGGACCACGGTGCAACCCAGTGAGGGGGCACATGGAAGTGTCTGACTGCGGGGGCGCTCGCTACGTGCCGGCTGGCTGCAGCTGCTTCCGTGACACCGCGTGGCACTGTGTAGGCGCATGCAGCGGGGAGGGATGAGGCCTATTCTGAGCGCCCGATCATGCCAGGCTCCCCTCTGGCCTCGCTGCCCTCCACACAGCAGCCCCGGGGCCAGTGCTGCAGACCACGCAGAGGTCTCCCCAGTGTGGGGGTGAGAAACGAACCGTGTCCCCCGAAATCCACTGCTGCCCGGGGAACTGTGAGCTGAGACGCTGAACGTCCCATCAGACCCCGAGTCTTCCTTCGAGCCTGCTGCAGCTGCGTGGTCCAGTGACCGAAGTGGGGGCGCCTCCGGACATCTTCTGCCCCGTGTCCGGGGTGGGGTGGGCAGGCCAGCCGGAGGCAAGCGGGGTGGGGACTGGGTGCGTCCACACCCCCGTGGCCTTGCACCCCAGGCCTCTCCTTGCCAGCCCCCGCCCCGCGACTGCGTCTGGGGCCGTGCAAGCACCTCGCTCGTCCTGCTGGAACGCCATCCCTCGTCTTTGAAGTCGCGCCGTGCGCCCCGCCCTGGGCCACACGAGGCAGAGGCGGTCTGCACGGGCCCCTGCGTGACGGCGTGTGAGGGGGTGGGCGCGGCGGGGGCCGCAGGCTGGGCGGCCATGCCCCTGCCGGCGGCCGCACCTCTCAGCCCCGGGGCTGGCTCTGACCGCGGGTGCAGTGGCCGGGCTCCGGCTCCGGGATTTCACCCTTGGCTTCTCCCGAACACAGGGAGGGGCTGCCATCTGCTGCTGCCCCTCACACCCGCCCGTCAGGCCGGTCTAGGCCCCACCTCGCACCTGTCAGCGTGTTGGAGCCCCACCGGGCGCTTCCTTAGGCTGGGGACACCCTGGGGGCTCCTTAAAGCCCCTCTTGGACACGGGGCTGTTCCTCTACATTGGGGAGGGAGAGCGGGGTGGCCCTGGCGTCCCCCCTAAAAAAACCCACATTCCACTCCACTGGGGTCCCCACCCAGGCAGCCCTTTGTGCCGGTCCAGGCCTGGGACCGTCGAGTGCCAAGGCCAGGAGCATAGCCTTGGGGTGCAGGCCTGATGTGAGCTTCGCTGGGCACCCCACTTCTGAACCTCACCTGCAAAAGGTGAGAGTGTCTCCTCGGGGGCTGAGCGGGTGTGAGGGAGACGAAGCACGAGGCAGCTGGACGCTGCAGGCAGGCGGCGCTGGGAGGTGGCGGGCCGCAGCTGCCCTCAGAGCATCTCTATTTCCGCCCGGGCTGCTGCAAGGCCGCTTGCCCCGGGCCTCCTCTCGGAGTCTGTCCCGTTGCTTCCGTGCAGCCGCAGCGCCGTCTTCCTGGGGACCAGGGCTCCGCACCGGGCGCTGCTCTCGGGGCTCTGTGTCAGCGGCAGGCCTTGTTGAAGGAGGGGGCGTCTTGTCCCCCCCCATGTCTGAAGTCAGGCACAAGCCCCTGCACCCTTGTTTCCGCATGTCCACTGTACCCCCTTTGTCAGAACCCCGCGGCTCCTGGCAGGGGTCCCTGCGCCCTGGAGGGGGGGTGTAGTCGTCACGCCCCGCGGACGGCCAGCTGGCTGCCCGGACGGAGAGGGGAGGGCGTGGGGCCCCTGCGGAGGGCCTGCGGGGTGCACAAGACCCCACAGTCCTGGAGCACAGGGAGGGAGCCCCTCGCACTCAGGCAGGGTGGGCGCCCAGGCGGCCCTGGTTGCTGTCACTAAAGCAGGACATCACCCCGAGGTGTGCCGCACCCGGAGGGCTCACTCCGTTGGCCTCGGGTCACACACGTGCCCTTCTGGGCAGGGAGCGTCAAGCCAGAGAGGCCCCTCACTGACCCCCGACCCACGTCACAGGCGGCGTGTGACCGTCTCTTGGGCCTGACTGCCTCGTCCAGCCTCTTCACTTTGTAGACAGAAAAACTGAGGCCCGAGCAGGAGGCGGGGGAGCAGGAGAGCCGGTGTTGGCTCCTGGCCAGGCCTGCCACGGCCACCCACCTCGGGCGGCCAGCCCCAGAGCTGCCCATGGCGAGCCCCCAGAGCCCCCGGAGATGTCCTTCTCTGCGGGACTCGGGGACCAGGCCCTGCGTCTTTCTAGCCGGAAATAGCCAGTTCTTTGCAGCCTTCAGGCGAGGACCCCGTTTTGTTGTTGCATCGTGTCGTTCAGGCTGAGACTGGAACAGAGTCCCCAAGAGCCCCCATTGACTGTGGCACAGTGTGGGGGTCCGGCCACGGAGGCTGTGCGTGGCGGGCCCTCGAGACAGGGGGACGTCGTGGGCTGCAGGCTGGCCTGTTCCGGAAACTTCCAGGTGCTCCCTCTCCACCGCAGCCTCCTCCCAAACTGGGAGCGGTGTCAAGGCAGATAGTAATCAGACGGCACGACCTGACTTCCTCACACGCCCACGCAGCCACACATGTGCCCCCTGCCCCGCCGTGCAAGCTCGTGCGTCCATGGTGCTGCCCACACAGCCACACACACGCCACCCGGTGCCTGCGCACTCGTGGCCATGAACTTCCAGTGCAGCATAGGGGCTGGGGTAGGCTCAGTGAGATAGAAAGCAGTAACACTGCTTTGCAAGTGTTTCAGCTCAGCCTACAAAGCACTAACCACCAGCGTGGACGTAGTGTCTAAGGAAGGAGGGGGTGGGCCCCCTTCTAGGGAGGCAGGTGGGCTCGGACAGGGCTTTGCACAGGCGCTGGCAGGGGCTTAGACATCTACGGTCCCTTCTGCTCTCTGGATTCAAGTGAACTGGGGAGCGGGAGCCTCTCCTGGCCTTGGCAAGGTTGGCACATGCTGTGCCTGTTTGGCGTCCTGCTCTGGGGGGTACTTGCGGGGGGTCCCCTTGCAATACGGGCTCAAGACCATGGTCAGGGCCAGCTGCGTGCAGTCCTGGCGTCTTCTGCACCAGCCTCTAGAGATGCGGACAGGTGTCGCCCAGGGCCCACAAACCTGGACCCATTTCATGCCAGGCCTGCGCCCGGGGCTGCAAAGAGGTGGCAATGTGACTCTGTCAGTCCCTGTCACAGGCGTCCGGCATCGTGAGAGCGCTGATGTGACACGCAAAGCTGGGGGCTCCAGGACCCAGGGGGAAGGGGGCAGGGGCCTGGTGGAAGACCCCTCGGCTTGGAATTGTGGAACACTGGCACCCACACTCTACCCGAAGCCCCAAACCTAAAGCCCCAGGATTACACCCCACCGAAAGGAGGCCCCAGAGGCTCCGTGGCCTGCGGGCTGGAACTGGGACGTCAGTCCCCATCCCCCGCACCCGTCCCCCTTGTCTTCAGGGAAGCACCCCACACAAACCATTGGAGACCCAGAGAGAAAGGAAGAGCAGTAACGAGAAGAGCAGGAAACCGCGATGGGTGGACTGAGGCCGCGTCTCATGGGAAAGAGGGGACAGACGGAGGCCTAAGGCCCGCTGCTCCAAGCACCAGCAGACAGGGAGGGAGGAGGGAGCGCAGCTGCAAGGCCGGGCGGCGGAAGGGAGCAAAACCCTCGGGGAGACTGGGGAGCAGTGGGCGTGGATCTCTTCAGGCCCAAGGATCGGGGTCTCCTGGGCCCTTGGAAGCCCTCTGGGTTCTGAGCTCCTTGACTTCCTGGCCGCACTTGAGCCCCTTGAGAAGCTGCAGGCGTCAGACAAGGAGAGGACGCAGGTTGGAGGGGGCAGGGCGTGGAGGGGGCACCGTCAGGGGGCACTGAGGCCTCCCGGAATCAGAGGCAGGCCGGGCGCCCGGGGAACTGCCAGGGGCGGGGACAGCACAGCTCCCGGAGCACCCGGGCGTGGAGGGATCGCTCCAGAGGGTGAGCGCTGGGGCCGCCGGCCAGCACCCGCCTGTGGCCCCGGCTTCTACCTCCAGGCCCGGTGTCCGCGTCCAGAGGGCACCCGGGAGAGAGGAGGCTCGTGCCTGGCTCGGGGCTGGGCCTGTGTCCTGCCCGGCCTCACCTTGTGCTCCAGCCGCTATGGGGCAGGTGCCTCCTGCTCAGACACCTGAGAGCGGAAAGGAGCTGCGGCGACGGGCCAGGGCGCCGCCCGGTTCTCCGTGGGCGTTCAGCACAGGCCAGTGAGGGGCCTAAGCCAGACGTGGGGCCCTGAGCCTGCTCGGTTTCTAGTCAAAGGAAAGTGGTTTAAGACTCTCCAGGGAAGACGCTTCCGGGAGTGGGAGGAGAGCCCCAAGGGGAGATGGTGCGGGGCTGCAGACCATGCGGAGGGAAAGGCACGCAGGGAGGGGTCCCGGTGGCCATGTGCAGTGTGGAGGCGGGGCTGCTGGGGGCCCAGAGCTGGGGGAGCGGGAGCGGCGGCACACCCCCGTGGCCTTGCTTGCCGTCGTTGGGGCCCGGTGGCAGGCGGTGGCTCTGCCCAGCTCGGCAAGGCTGGGGTCTCCTAGGCCTGCGTCCCCCGGGAGGCTGATCTGCATCTGTCCCTGTGCAGATGGCTGGTGAATGTAGCTAGCAGCCCCCACCCCCACCCACACCCCCTTCTGTCGCGGGCCTCGGCTGCTGGGGAGCGTGGTGCGGCATTATTTTTAGAAGTGGCACCATCTGTTCAAGGTGCCGGGCGTTTTCTGTTCGACTCCGCAGTGGCCGGGGCAGCCATGCCAAGCCGGGGAAGAGCCGCAGAGCTGGCCGGCTGCGACGGTCACTGAGCCGCACGCTGCCCGCTGGGCGCGAGCCAAGAGGTTCTGCAGGCTCCCGGGCATGGGCCTCTGGGATCTGGGGTCTGAGGCTGCCTGCTGGGTGCCTCTCTGGCCGAGGTGGCCAACACGGAGCACAGGCGGGCCGGGGCCTCCCGGGCTCCCAGCCCTCGTCCATCCCTGGGCTGAGCCTGGACTTTCCTCCTGACTGATTCTGAGCGTCCTGCCCTGACCTCCAGCTTTGAGAGGAGCGTGAAGAGGCAGGCGGAGGAGAGATGCTTGTGGCCTGACCACAGCTTTTGTGGAAGCTCTCATGGGGTGCAGGCAATACAGGACTGACCGGTGCGGTCCAAAGGGGCTGGGACAGCCTTCTGCTGAACCCCAACTCCAGCGTGCCCAGGGCCTGATCCCTGCATGTGGGGCCTCTGAGTGGCCGCTGGAAGAGCAAGTTTGGTGATTATGGGCAGGGCCCCTGGCAGCAGATTGCCAGGACCCAAATCCAACAGTCCTGTGGCCGTGGGCAACCTCCTTAACGTGGCCAAGCCTCCATCCGCTGCTCCGTGAAATGGGCCGCCAGGAGCAGCCAGCGTCCCAGCCACCTGGGTTCCGTGCAGACAACGGGCTCGATGCCGGGGCCCGCGTGCCCTTAGCACAGCGCTGCTCCCACCTGGCTGGCCGGTTTCCACTTTCCAAGCACAAGCTGCACCTAAGATTCTTTGCCCTCCGTGTCCTTCCAAACTCAGTGAGGAAGCCAGCAGGGACAGAGGCCTGTCCTGTGTAGGGGCTGAGGAGGTTCCCCTTTTAGTCTCGGGGGAGACGTAAGCTGGTGAAACCGCCCCGAAACTGAAGGTGGGGGATGAAGCTCGAGGAAAGAGCCCCGCACCGTGGGCTGGCGATGGGAAGAAGGTTGACATTTGGAGCAGGGGAACTCGAGAGAACTGGCATCGGGGCTGGGTCTTGGAAGGGAGGTATTGATTAATGGAAGAGTGGGTGTAGACGAGCTCAGACAGAGGGAACAGTGCATGCAGGGGGCGAGGCAGGCGCGTGCGTTAGTGTTTCAGAAAACGCAAGGAGTGCGCTGAGTTCTGGAGCTCAGGGAGGCTGGCTCGGCGGCAGGCAGAATCCTGGACAGCTTGGTCGTGAATGTCTTTGTAAAATAAGGCGCTGGGGAGCTGCTGGGGTTCGAAACCTAGAGAGGGGCACGCTCAGATCTGAGAGGCCGCGTGACTGTTGGTCTGAGTGAGAGAAGTCCCGCTTCTCCGGCTCCGTAACTGCATCGCTTGGGCGTGATGTTCTCTCACCTGCTGCTCTGTTTCCTCATCTGTAGTGTACATATAGTGCTCACCTCTGGGGTTGCTCTAGGGGATGGGGGATTCGAGACCTAACACAGCCCTGGCACATGGCGGCCTCTCAGCCAGTAGGGTCAGAATCACCCTCAGCAGCTCTTCGGGGACAGTGAAGACGGTGGGGAGGGGCCAGCGGGAGACCAAGAACAGAGGAACCTGAGCTAACCGGGAGTCTGGGGGTACAAAGGAGAGGAGGAGTCCGTACTCCTCAGGTCTGGGCGCCTGGTCGGACGTGAAGGAGAAAACGGTCTAGGAGGACCCTGCATTGCAGCTCTGGGGACTTGGGAGGTGCCTCAGGTGCCGTAGGCGACGCCATGGCCTTGTAAGGGTGCAGAAATTTGGGGATGTTTAAGAGCCTGAAGGGCTTTCAGAGGGGATATCTGGGAGTCACAGGAAGGTTAGTTCAAGACCTTGCAAGCAAGCGCTGGTGGAATAATCATTTTGGGAGCCACCATGTTCGGATGAAAGTTGATGCCGGGTGGGCGGCATTGCCCAGAGGGGAGGCCCGGCATTGAGAAGACCAAGGACAGGATCACAGGCAAAGTATGCCACTGACCCAAACAGAGCCATGAAGCCCCCCGGGCAGGTATGACCAGAGAAGCCACAGGAGAGCAGAACGAAAGAGTGGGGGCATTGACTGTGTGTAAGAGCTTAAAGACTAAAGCCCGGGAGTCGCTGGAAGGAGTTAATTCCAGAAGCAGCCAAGGGCCTGGCCTAGCAGGAAGGACACAGACGGGGAAATGGCTTTTAAATCAGAGGCTGGGCCACAATGGCAGTTCAGGATTCTAAAACTCAGAACCGAGGGAGCACTCGGAGGTAGAGAGCCACAAGAGGGCGTGCCCTGAAACTCTAGGGCCCTCGGCCTACTTGTTTGAAGTTCCCAGCCCCCACCAGAGACTGCTCTCGGCAGGTTTGGGGCTGGAACCTTCATTTCAGCCAGCCCCAGCGCTGCCAGGAGGGTGGCCGTCCGGGAACGGCACTGGAGCAGCCCTGCTCCAGGGTCCATGCTGCAGCCAGGGAAGCTTCGTGGGGAGAGGAACGGGAGCTTGGAAGGAGGCAATTCCTGCTCACAGCCCCTCCGCTGGCCTCCTGGCCTTTTGATTTACCCCCTTCAAGTCTGAAACTAAGGTGGAGCTTGACTCTGCCTCTGGCTTCCTGCCCGGGAAACAGGCAGTAGCCTGCGCTCAGTGGAAGGAGGGCAGTGAGTGCATGAACACGAAACCCCAGGCAGTTCTCTTCAAGCCTGGAAGACTGGCCACAGTATCGAGGAATAAAAGTCTAAAAGACACCGCCCTCCCCCCGCCACATGCACACCAGCTCCTGCCAGTGCCTGCATGGTTCTGACTCTCTTCCACTTTTGAATCCAGCGAGCCTGCTTTTCTGCTTCCCCCCTCCTCATGTAGTTCTACTTCCTGCCTCCTGCATTCTCAGACCACAAAGAACGCCTCTCCCTCCAGCCTCAGATTTCTGCTTCTCTGGTCTGGGCCTCAAAGAACCCACTGAGTTATTCAAAAGAAATCTCCCAACTCACACTTATTCCCTGGCACCTTGGTGAATGAATCTCCCTCCCCACTCCATCAAGGAAGGAATTTAATAAACTCATTCAGCCAGAGATGCTGCCATTTAATGGAGTTCCCAGTAGGAACCAAAGGGAAAAAGAGCCATGCATGGTCAAAAAGAACGGATGCCTGATGTGGGGTTTCTGGCATCAGTGACAGACGGTGCTGGTGGGCTGAGGTGGGTCTTCTGTCTGCACACAGGCAACCCTGTGTGACCTTTTCTTGGTGTGATCGTGTTGGCTCAGGCCTGCTCACTAGGAATCCCATTGCCTGAGAACCCAGCTTGGAGCACCAGCACCAGTATCTGATGTCAGGTCCCCAAGCCTGCTCACACGCCCAGTGGAAAAGGTGGTGTCCTCCATGCTCCATCCACACCCAGATCCTCAGGAAGTTCTCGGCACTCCACTTCAGCACTGCTGTCCTGGAAAGCTCCTGGGGACTTTTCTAACCCTTGGCTTTACATCAGCACCGCTGTGTGTGGACAGCTCCTCAGCACAATGTCCTCGGACCCCACCGCACACCCCCCACTACCCTCAGTCAGCACTGAGGCCTTGGGAAACAGCTCCTTTGTTCTTGGGGGGGGGTGGGAGGGGCTGTTAGTCAGCACCAGGAGCACGCGGACAGCGCTCACTCCCAGCCCCTGCTGGTTAGCCTGCAGGGCAGAGGGGCCTGTGGTTATCAAGTTCCTTGACCTCAGACACCCAATCCCTCCCCTGCCGGTCAGCACTTCATCCCTGGAGGGGATGGGTGGAGGCGCTGCAGGGAGGAGGACATCTCCCTGGGCCCCAGGTCGCTGTGGTCAGAGGTGAAGCCCGAGGACTCACCACCAAGACAATAACAAGCTGTGTGTGACCAGGGCAGAGCCCTGTGCCTCCCTATAGAAACCAGAGAAAAGGGCAGGAGTCGGGTCTAGAGAGAAAGATGTGTGTGGGGGGGGGAGGGGGAGGGAGGGCAGGCTCTGCCACCCCACAACCAAAGACCTCATGCTAGTCCCCGAACTCTGTTCTCTCCGCTGTGAAATAGGGGTGCCGGCTGTACCTGTGTGGCAGGATTGCTAGGAAGGGTTAAGTGAGATAGCAAACATTAGGGTTGTGCTTAGCACATTCTTTGTCCTCACTGCAGGCTTCTGCTGTCATCCCTGAGAACAGAGCAGGGCGTGGGAGAGAAAGAGGCCCTGAAGGCGTGAGGGGGCACTGTCCTGTCACCATTAGGCCAGTTAGGAGCTGGTGCCTAACACCGGAGAAGAACAGGGAAGGGAGAGAGCTGCTGCTGGTGTTGGAGGGCTGGGTCTGCCCTCCCTCGGGCCAGACAGGAGAAGCTGCGCGAGAAACCCTGGGTCTCTTAACAGCCCACCCCCTGGCCCTGCTTCTGCCATCTGCGCCTTCAAAGCTGATGCTTTACTGTTTCTGCAAGATTTTTTTTTTAGATTTTCCTTTTCTGGTTAACAGGATAGGAGTTTTCTAAAAATAGCACTAAATTTGCTTCTGAGGTATTCATTTTCCATTCTCTTCCTCTTCCCTCCTTCTTTCTCCTTGACTGTGAGAATTCAAAGCTGAGGTTGTCACCGCCAGCTTTGAGGCGCAGGCGCATGCCCCAAGGCCCCCATGTCCACAGGTGTGGCACAGGCCCCGCCGACACGCCCAGGCGCTAAAGCAGACACTTCCCAGCTGCCCGCCCACAGGCCTTGCCCTCAGGGTCACCCACACCTGGTGGCGTGTCTCAAGGGCACACCCACGGTCACCCGGCTGCCTCCTGACTCAAGTGTCACCCCAAACTGTGACCATGGCCGCCATGGCACGCCTACACTGACCAGATGCCCTGACCCCGGTTGCTGGTTGAGTTCACCCTGAGTGAACTCAGCACCAAGGGGGATGCCCCCTGCTGGGGCAGATGGACCCTCCAGGAAGGCCAGAATTGGCATTCAGGAAGAAAGAAAACTACCCCAGCCATTCAGGAAAAGTTAGTTGGGCCTCGAGCAGAGGCGACAAGCCGTAAGCCGGACTCGGTGCCAGTAAGCTGGGCCGCTCCCCACGGTGCAGGACCTGTGCGAAGAGCCCTTCGGGTTGAAGAAAGCAGCGTGGGCACAGCGTGGCTGAGCAGAGGAGACGGCAGGCAGTGAGCAGGACCACCGTCCCGGGAACAGGCACCAGCGGACGAGTTCTTCCCCTGGGTCAGGAGCCGGCCCAGCTCTGTCAGTCCCCGCAGAACCCGGCCGTACACCAGCACTGCAGGGAGCGAGGGCTGAGGGCCCCCGCCAGGAACGACAGGGACAGAGCCAGGCTTCCCCACGGGGTCTCCGAATGGGCCTGGTCCCGCTGTCATGGTGCCAGGGACCAGGGAGAGGAACGGGTGACTTTAAAAATACATGTTAAGGTGGCGTTTAAACTGAGCACATCTTAAAACAGAAGGATTCCGCATCTGAAAGTTATTTTTAGCACATTATTCCTTTGCAGTTGTCCCAGCCAGCGTCCTTCAGTTAGGGTTTGAAAAAGCTGTTGGCCGTGTGTGTGTGTGTGTGTGTGTGTGTGTTTTGTTGTTGTTGTTTTAATCTTTCCTTCGAAAGATAGATGCCTTCGCTGTTAAATTAACTACAAAAAAAAAAAAAACCACCACGTCTCCTTCCTCTGCTGCACCCCTCCTGGCAGGGACTTTTTATTAAGGCGCCCCTAACCTATTCTTGAGTCAGTGAAATGTGACAATACAGTCATTTAAATGCTAATAAGATGAGACCAACATGCGCAAATTCAATATTGCTGGAATGTTCTCCTGGGTTCTGAAGGACCTGGCCCTCAGAGCCTGAAGGGCTCCCAGAACACTGGTCCAGGCTCTTCACCTGCCACACGGGGAAGCTGAGGCCCCAGGAGAGGGACCAGACCTCGCTTGAAAAATGGGGAGGTGGCCTCAGCTGGCCACGCCCCCACCCACCCCCAGGAACTGGGCTCTGGGCCCAGCGCTGCCCCTGTGTTCTGCTCTGTCAGTCCTCACCGCAGCCTGTGAGGCCGATGGTGCAGACCCACTTTGCAGGTGAAGCCCAGAGAGGTTAGGCGACTTCTCCAAGGTCACACAGCTCATTTAGTCCCATCCAGTCATGGGTGTCTCACATCTCTGGGCAAGGCAGCAGGATGTCAGAGCCCCTTGGCCAGCCTCGGCCCCACGCCCCGCCTCCTTCTGACGAAGAGAGCCCGAGGAGGGCAGGGCAGGGACGTATCTCCAAGAGACGGAGTCTGACTGCGGGGCTGATTCTTCCCATGACCCCCGCAGCCTGCAGCTAGAGGGAGCAGGAGTCACAGCCGCTTTACAGGTCAGGGGGTCTGCCGTGGGCGGTGGCCCGAGGGCGTCCTGTGGCTGTGCCTTCACCGAGCATCTAGTGAGTGGTTCTGGGTGCAGGAGCCCTACTGGGTACCAAGTAGCACCCACACAGCTGCCGCCACGCAGAGCGCTCAGCTCCTGGGAAAGGGAGCGCGCCAGGCAGGCCCGCGCGGTGAAGTGTGTTGTGGAAATGAGCTTGACGTGGAAAGTTTCGGGAGTCAGAGCGGTTAGTCCTGGGTGGGGCGGAAAGCCCCCAGGGAAGGGGTGCTGAAGCCAGGCAGGCCCAGCCACTATCAGGGCACAAAGGCCCTGCTAGCGGGGTGCTCTGCTGCAGCTGCAAGGCAGCGTTGAGGGAAGCAGCACGGATGGCTGTGTACCCGCCACCCGCCATGGGCTGTCTGCCGGGAGGGCGTTGGCGTGGCATTTACAGGCGCTTGGAGCCAGCAAGTCCCACAGTCATATCGAGTCCCAGAGTGAGCTCTGCAACTTGGAAGGAAAGACCCAGATGCCCAGGTCAGGGTGAAGTCGGGCACGCGGTGAGATGGACCACGGGGCCCATGCGGGGCGGGGAACCGGCTGCGTGAGAACAAGCAATTGCAGCGCCAACCTCAGAGAAGCCAAGATCAGCCCCTGCGGGGAGATGGTCTGGTTTTTTCATGGACTTCTCTATCCCTGAGTCTCGCCCTCCACACCTGCTCACACGGCCCCTTCCTGCACCCTCTCCCAGGCCCCCCAATACTTACTAACAGATGCTTATGCATGTCTTTCATGTCCATCTTTTGACTTAAGTTCCGCTCGCCCTGCACGAGGCGGGGAATCTCCTACTCATGGTTAGGAGGACAAGCTCCTCCCTGCTGCCCTGGGCTGGCTCAGACTTACCTGCTCTGACCGTCCGCCACGCCTGGGCCTCCCTGGCCAGGCAAGCCCGCCATGTTCCAGAAATCATTCGTTTAACCGGCGCTCTTCGCCAGCGTCCATCCCTGGAAGGCAGGGACCACGTCTGGGTTTTCCAGTGCCTGGCACACAGTAGGTGTCCGAAGTGCAATCACACCAACACTGGAAGGAAGGAAGGACTGATGGGCAGACGGGTGAGGGACAGATGAGTGGACAGACGGGCGGACAGGTGCTTGAGATCATTAGTCATCATCCACGGCAGTCGTTAAAATCGCCAGTAGCCCGTTCATTCACGCCTGCTGTTGGCGTCACAAATATAATCACTGCTAACAGTTACCAGGCCCGTGTCACAGATAGAATTATTGGTGCCGCTGAGCCGCGCCGCAGGTAGGGGCATGGAGGGAAAATAGCACCTTGGGTTTCGAAGTCCCTCGTGGTTTGCTAAGCACTTTCATTCACGACACTTCACTTAAGCGTCGTCAGAACCCCACGAGGGAGTTCACCAGGGAGGCAGCCAAGTGCCCTGATTAAGAGGATGACTGGAGAGTTCAAATCCCAGCTCTGCTGCTCAACAGCTGCATGGCCCTGGGGCGGTCCCTTACCCCTCTCACTCGGTTCCTCCCATTTCCACGAAGATAATGAGATTCGCTGTCTTGAAAAGCGGCGGGGTGGATTGGAAACGATCACATCACCACCATTGCGGGTATTTACCCTGTCCTGGGCTCCGTGCTGAATCTTTTCGCAGGAAATCATAACACCTATGTGATGCTCTCTCTTCTTCTCCCTCCCCCCCTTTGAAGATCATGAAACTAATTAAGATGATGAAACTGATGTTAATTGTCCTCCCATTCAGCTGGGAGGTGGAGAACTCGAGCTGAGAAACTGGCTCTCGTGCCCCTGCTGTTAGCCGCTGCAGCACCTCTCCCCGCCACGCCCCTGGACCCCGCCTCCCTGCTCCCCCCCAGGATTCCTCGCTGGGGTCGAAGCCTAGGGTGCTGGAGGTGGTGCATGCTGGGACGGCGGAGGGCGTGTGCATCCCTGCAGGACTGGGGTGCAGGGGCATCCGTGCCCCCTGCCCTTCGTTTCCAGGGAGTCTGCCCTCACTTTTTAGAACATTTTTGTGATTGCCGATTTCTTCTTCGGCGTCTTGTGTCTGTGCTTGAGGCATCGCGTCACTTCAGCTTCTGCTCCGTGAGACCTGTTGGTCCCCGTCTGAAAATAAGCCTCCCTCCTGCAGCTTCGGGAGCAACCCTGGCTCGGAAGCCCCAGGCCCCACATAGAAGCGCGCTAGATCTGAGTGGTTTATCACTCGATCCCAGTACGCTGGGAGGTGGCCGCGTGCAAGAGGCAATGTCAGTCATCTCGCAGATGAGGAAACCAGGCCTCAGAAGGCTCAGGGGACTGGCCCTGGGCCCCACAGCAGGACTCTGGTGCTTGGGTTTGAACCCAAATACCATGTATACCTCCAGGCCTCGTCCACCCAGTGGCCTCAGCTTTCAGAGCGAAAGGAAGGAGCGCCCCCTGGGGGAAGGGAGAAGCGCGCCATCTGGAGTCAGGCGGCCCCCTCTGCCCTTACCTGTGGCTCAGAACGTTTCTCGCCCTCCCTGAGCTTCAGGTTCCCGTTGGGGACTGAAATGATGGACGATCTCCAGCTTTACAATTCTGTGCAAGAGGAAAGGATCGTGAAGGAGAGAAACGGTGCGGGGGCGAGAGGGCGAGAGGAAGGACTGGGGCTGGGGAGGGGGCCTCGGTCTCACTCCCTCCCACCTCTCCCCGCTCCCCTGGCCCTAGGGTGGCCATCTGTCCGTGGAGGCTGGGTGGGGCTGGTCCCCGTGCCAGGCCCAGCCGAGCTCAGCGGGGGCCCTTTGTCACCCAACGCTTGCCGGGCCTTGGCCACTGGTGTTGGGTGTCGGGCGGATTGGGTTCTCTGCTGGCAGCCCGCAGATGCCGCCCTCCTGCAGGGGGGTCCGGCCACAGGGAGAGGCCACGCTCCCTTCTCCCGCGGGCTCCAGAGGGACGGCGGCCGCGCTGGGCACTGCATGGTGGGGTCCCCAGGTGAGAGCCCGTGGACCTGAGCTGAGACGGGGGTCCAGGCCGTGGGTCTGTGTTTGTGACCGCGCGGGAGCGGCCGCTCTGGCCGAGTCGAGCGTAGCACGCGGTGGGGGCTGCAGCTGGACTCAAGCGGCCCTTCCCCCCATCCCTCCCCCCACACCCCTCGCGGTGAGACCACATGAGGCCGGGGCGTGGCAGCAGCTGCTGCAGCGCGGGTGGGGGCTGTGCTGGGGGCCTGGGCGCTACGTGCTTGAAGAGTCGGGGTCTGACCAGATCGGGGGTGCAGGCGGCGGCGTGAGCAGTGGGGACAGTGGAGACCTGTGTGCATGGGGTTGGGAGCACGGCGTTTTGAGAGGAGGTGAGGGTGTCAGGGTGTGCACAGGACGTGTGCTGGCGTGCACCGAGAGGGGCAGCGTGCACCGAGACGGGCGGGGGCTCCTGCATCCGGCTGGCTGGGTGTGCGGGCCTCGGGAGTCTGAGGGGTGTGCGCCCTGCGCGTGAGCAGTGGAGTCGGCGTGTTGCTTCACGGGGCCGCCCCCAGGGCCTGTGCCGTGCGGGGAGGGTGGCCAGGCTGTGCTGCCCGGTGCTGCCATCCCACCGGCGGGCGCCGGCCCTCCTGGACTCCCCGCGTGCTGGCGAGGTGGGGTGCACAAGCGATCACCAGGTTAGGGCGAGGGGCGCTAGCTGGGGGACAGCTGGGTGTTTCTGAGCATGTGGCGTCCAGGGCCTGACCTTGTCGCCTCCCGGTCCTTGCCCCAGGAACCGCCGCCCCGACCATGTAGATGCCAGCTCCAGGGAGCAGCATGGGCCCCGCTGAATGGAGACTCCTGGGTCTGCAGCCCTGAGCCCCGCCGGCCCCTGGACCTCGCCCCGCGCCCGGGGACTCCCCTGCGAGCTCGCCGCTGCTGTCGCCAGCCCACCTCGGCCTCCCCCTACCCCTAGGGCCCGGAGCCCGCCCCCGGGAGCCACAGCCGCGCAGTGAGGCTGTGCACACGCCGCCGGCACCTCACCCAGCAGCTCCTTGCCCAGCACTGACCCTCGGCACCCGAGCGGGGACCGCGGCAGACATGGGTGACATGACCAACAGCGACTTTTACTCCAAAAACCAAAGAAACGAGTCGAGCCATGGGGCTGAGTTCGGGTGCACGATGGAGGAGTTGCGCTCCCTCATGGAGCTGCGGGGCACCGAGGCCGTGGTCAAGATCAAGGAGACCTACGGGGACACCGAAGCCATCTGCCGGCGCCTCAAGACCTCACCGGTGGAAGGTGGGTGCAGGGCCGCAGGCCGTGGGGCGGGGCCCCGCGGGTGGGCGGGCGGGCCTCGAGCCAGGGGCGGGGCCGATGACCGGGGGCGGGGCCGATGGCCGGGGGCGGGGCCGATGGCCGGGGCGAGGCTAAGGGCAAGGGGCTGTGGGGGCAGGGCCGCAGGCCCGGGGCGGGCGTCTGAGTGGGCGCCTGGGCATGTTTGAGGAGGGGACGCCTCGGGAGGACGGAAATGCCAGGCTGGCCAGTCCGGCGCTCTCCAGAGGGTCCGCTTCTGGGCTCAGAAGAGGCCTCTGTTTCCTCGTGGGGTGGGGGCTGAGCTCAGCCACTTGCAGAGAGAATCACAGGAACAGAGCGGGGCCCGGCTGTGTTCTTGGGGTGCGAAAACCCACCCAACGGGCAGCTGCGCCCGGGCTCCGAGACGGCAGGAGGGGGCTGGGGCCAGGGGAGGACCTCGCGGCCTGCAGCCGGCCCTCCCTTCCCAGGCCCCGTGCTGGCTCATGAACCCCACGCGGGCTCCAGGCGGCTGGTTCCCGCCACCAGCTCTGCCCTGGGCCGCGTCGTGTCTGTCCGCCCATCCTTGCTCGGCTGTTCGGGGCCCGCCGGGCTCAGAGGCAGCCGGGGCGGGGGAAGGTGGGCGACGCGGGACAGAAAGACGCCGCGCGTGCGGGGCTTGCCCGGAGCTCCCTTGTGAGTGCCCGAGGGGAGCCCTGGGTCTCTGTAAGGGGGGCCAGGCCCTCCACCGGAGGCAGGAGGAGAAAGCCAGCCCTCTTGAGCACGGGGCTCAGGAGCTCCTGGCCTGGTTTCCTGCCCGGCCGCGCGGGAGCAAACCCAGAGGTGAGGGTGTGAGGGTCTGCCCGGCGCCGGCCCGGCCCGCGGCTCTGGGCACGGGACTACCCTGCGCCCAGCCCCTCCTCCGGAGACGAGCCCCGCGACGCCGGGGAGCCTGCGCATGCGGAGGCTCTCGGTAAGCGCTGCGGCATTGCTCTAGGGCGCCCGCACCGCACCGCCTTCCTCCTCGGGCGAGCACAGCCGGGGGCCGCAGAGCCGAACTCCAGCCCCGCGAGGCAGACAAGAAGCGGGGCCCACACAGCGCCCGCCCAGCCCCGGGTGCGTCCTGGGCAGGGGCTGCGCGGGCCTGGATGCTGGGGGCACCTGTTGCTGGGGCAGCAAGCCCGCTGATGTGCGGGCTCTGGAGTCTGTGCTCCTCCCCTGGGCTCTCCTCCGCCAGGTCAGGAGAGAAACTCAGACTGCAGGCGCTGCTCTCCCGGGCCCAAGCTCACGCGGGGTCAGGAAACACCTTTCCGTTCTTGGGGGGTGGTTTTGTCTGTGCAGGGAGGCGGGTCCAGGGGAAGGACCCGTCCATCACTGTGTGAGTCTAGCTCCGAGCCTGGGACAGCCTGAGCGGCTGGGGGCTCGTGAACAAGGCTCCTGGGGCTTGCTAAGTGTCTCGGGGCCCAGACCCTGCATCGTCCTGCCGGAGCGGTGGCCGCCTTCCCGCCGAAAGCAGTGAAGGGCACATAATAGATGTGGCTCTTCTTTGCAGAGGCGCCCCAGAGTGCGGAAGCGGGCTGTGGGCCTCAGCTAGGACCTGCCCCTCCGCTGCGCCTGGCCTGCAGCCGGGATGCTGAGTGGGCACAGCCGGCCCAGCAGCAGGGCGGCCCGGGCGGGCCTCTGCCAGTGCTGAGAAAGGGCGTCCTGTCCGGGCCTCTTGGCATCCGGTACCAGCTGGTGCCCGGCACAGAAGAGGGCGAGAACTGCCGGGAGAAACCTGAGGGAGGCTGCTGTGTCCCCAGGCCCCGGGGACACCCTCTCAGAGGCCGAGCAGCCAGAACAGCAGATAATCGAGACCCCAGGGCTCCAAGAAGAGTTGAGGTGGGTGGAAGTGAAGGTCAGGGAAGGCTGCCTGGAGGAGGAGGTATCTGAACTTAGCGATGGAGGAAGGAGAAGGAAACGTGTGTCGCTTGGCACGTGGCAGCTCTCCTTGGATTCTCCACGGAGCACTGACGTGCCACAGGAGTGAGGGCGCCGTGAGCACTAAGGGGACTCACTCGATGGACTCGTCTGTCCGATGGAAAGAACCTTAACAGCTCCACCTCTTGTTCCACCTGTCAGCCGTGTGCCGGGGCCTTTTGTCTGACCTGTCTTGGCGTCGGTTCCCTCATTTTCCACGAGGGCCGAGTGAGAGTGCTGATGAGGAAGAGCCCTGAGGAGGGCGGAACCCTGGGAGAGGAGCATCTGCGGGGTGCAGGCAGGGCTGGCAGGTGAGCCCCAGATCCCAGGCTGGGGAGCTGGCTTCTAACCCCAGCTCTGCCGTCCACCAGCCATGGCCCCGGGCAGGAGCTCAGCCTCCCATGCCCCAGCCCCTCATCTGAAATGGACTTAGAGCCGCGACTGGCTCCTAGGTGGGGGGAGGCTCAGGGAGGCAGGACACCAGGGTCCCGCCGAAGCCGACTTCCACCCCCCGCCCGCACCTGCAAACGGCTCTCGGGGCAGGCACAGGAGCAGGCCGGTGCCAGCACGTCCGAGCCCGCAGATGCCACGCCTCCGGCTCCCTTCCAGAAAGGGTGGTCTGACCTTCCAGAACACTGACCACTGTCCGTGCGTGCGTGGTGCCCCTTACCGGGCTGCCCTGAGTCCTCACCACACGTGTCCAGGAAGAGGAGCCGCCCACGGGCCCGTCACGGGCAGGGAGGACGAGGTGGGCCAGCTGCGGGGTCCATGCAGAGAAGCGGCTCAGCTCCTCCAGGCGCCTCACGCACAGCCCTGGGCCCTGGAAGCTTCTCTGCAGCCGCTCCCCAGGTCAGCAGGGCCTGAGTGGGGTGCGCCCTTGGCCTCAGCCCCCGCCCCTGCCCTGAGGGGGCTGTGTCAGCTCCAGACAGCCCCGCCAGTCTGCTGGCGTGCAGGGGGAGCCGTGGGTCACGCTACAGGAAGGCGCTCCAGGCCACGCGTAATTAGCCTCCCCAGCCACATCCAGCTAATTTTAGGCAAACATCTCAGCAAGTGATAGAGCGTTTGTAGCCAAAGACCTCAAACCCCACCCAGACGCCACCCGACCAGGCACCACCTGCTGCTAACCGGCTGTGATGGGTCCTGCTGTGCAGACAGCCTGGGGGGGCTGGCCCCTCGGAGGCCAGGGCAGCCCCTGCCCCCGTTCTGAACAGCTCTCCTTTCGTCCCCCTTGGTCCTGGGCCAGCGCCCCCTCGCCTCCTGCCCTCCGCTGCTCTCCTTCTGACCCTCCAGCTGGACAGAGGCCTGGGTTCAAGCCCCAGCTGCAGGGACACTGGGAGTTTGGGGGGCAAACTGTCAGCCTCAGCGGCCTCCCCTGTGCAACGGGGTCTTACAGCACTGCGGGCATGGTGGCGCGAGTGTTAAATCAGCCAGTCCGCGGGAAGGGGCCCACGGGGTGGCAGATCCGCAACCCTAAGAATGGTGCTCACGGTCCTGTTATTTTTCTACCCAAAGATCTCTTCAGAGAAACAAGACACAGGCCCCAGCCTGTGAAGGAGGAAGGCCAAGGGTCCAGTTAATGTGCTGCTGCAGGGCTGCCCTCTGACGGGGCCAGGTGACTCCGGGGGCCGAGGGCAAAGCACCGAGCTCACCCTTGGGGCCCCGGGGACAGAAGCTGCCGCTCCCCGCCTTGTCCCGGCTCCGGCGCAGTGACAGGAGCTCAGAGCTCTTGGCAGAGGGGCGGGGAGGGGCAAAGAGCCTTGGCGACCCGCAAGCCTTCCGGCTGGGCTGCACACAGGACGCCCCGTGCCTCCCCTGGCTGGCAGCTTCCGCTCTGAGCCCAAGCGGCACCACAGGGGCTGACAGCACCCCAGCCCCGGCCCCCTTCCTGGCGGCAGCCCGGGCTCCCAGGAGAAGCTCTCGGGCCCCTGCGCTGCGTGTTCCGAGGTGGCTGCCAGAGCGGGGCAGAGGAGCGGGGTGGGGGGCAGGCAGGGTGGGGCGGGAACCGGATACCCGGCGTGCTGTGAAACGGAACCTCCGGTTAATTTTGCATGAGCCCTCCTCCTGCCGCCCAGGCGAAGCAGCGAGAAGGGCTGCGGGGACAGGGCAGCGGACGCGGGTGGCCCTGCGTGCTGAGTCTGTGTGATGCTGAGCCAGAATGCCCCCGGCCCGGAGGGGCCCGTCACCCACAAAGCCGCTGCTCCGGGCCCAGGGCGCTGCGGAGGCAGGAAGGGTTGGGGACAGGCCTTGTTGGTCGTGTGACGTGCGCTCTGTGGCCGCAGGGTCGCTGGGCCCTGAGGGGTCAGCAGGGAAACTGAGGCAGCACAGACTCGGCAGTGCCTGGGACAGGACGGAGCTGGGGCGGCGAGACACAGGCCGTTGGGGGTTTGCTGCCCGGCCAGGGGCAGTGAGACGCCTCCGTCGGGGCCTTACGTGAGGTGGCCACGCTCGGCTGTAAGAGCCACACCGTCGGGTGCGAGGCTGAGAGGGGACCCGCGCCTCGAGTGCTCCGGGGCCATGGGGCGTCGCTGCCGTCCCCGCATGTGCAGTGGGGGAGGCCCGCGCGGGCGGGCAGGCGGGCGGGCAGGCGGTCTCCCGGCCTGGCCTCCGCCCCAGAGGTCCTGACCTGGGGGGACACCCAGACGCACGAACGCAGTGTCTGAGCTGCAGCGGCTGCTGCGCTGTGCCCCTCCGCCTGGCCCAAAGCGCTCTGAGTTTCCCAGCAGAGAGGGGTCAGCCTCCGCCTTTACCGACTGTCTCTGCCCTTAGAGACTTGGCGGAAACCCGTCTCCAGCTTAGGGAAGGGGCTCTCTGACGCCTACAGCTTTAGCAGGCAGGACCGGGCTGGCCTCGGGCTGGGCCCAGGGCCGCCAGTGCTGCAGGGGGCTCGTCCGCCCCTCTCCCCACCTTTCTCCTCTGCGGTCTCTGCGTGGGCTTCATCCCCGGGCAAGGGCTCACCGCGTGCTGCGGGCTGACATCCTCCCTTTCCTGCCCCCCGGTAGCCAAAAGCACCTCTTTCCTCACCGCCCCCCCCAGCTTCAAAACGGAGTCTCATTAGCATCACGTGGTCCTTCCTGAGGCCTCCCCGTGGCTGGAGGCTGGGCCAGGCTGATAGGTCAGCGCCCCCGGACCAGACCGATTGGGGGAAGCAGAAGGGGTGCCCTTGTTTGTGGGCCCGCTGCACGGAAGGCCCCAGGGTGCCGGAGGGTGGGAGGAGGCGCAGCTTTGTACCCTGCCGGGGGTGGGGGGTGCTTGCCTGGGGGAAGGAAGCGTGACACTGAGGAGGCAGCTGAGGGGTGAGGCAGGCAGGAGCACTGGCCTTGGCGTGGCCCAGCCAGCACCACGGACAGCCGCACGGCCGCCAGGTGCAAGCTGCGTCGGTGGGGCAGCAGCTCTAGAGTGTCCCGGCCCCAAAGCGGCCCCTGAGTGTCACAGGCAGGTCCTGGCGCTGCTGCTTATGGGAGGAACCTCGGACCAGGCGCTAGCCCCCAAGGCCTCAGTTTGCCCCTCTGGGCCATGGGGTGACAGCACCTCCTCATAAGGGGGCTCTGAGGGTCAAAGTAACGTGCACAGTCGCTCAGTGCCTGGCCCACGTCAGCAGGGGCTGTCGTTACTCTCGTCATCGCCGTCATCGCCCTACGCCTGGCTTGAAGGGACTGGCTGCGTTTAGATCCGTGGGGAGGAGAGGGCGGCTGACTGGGGCAGATCTGCGGGCTTGAGCAACGCGAGGGTGTGGGTAGAGAGCATGCCGGCCCATATTCGATCAGCAGCGCCTGCACCTCCCACCCACCCCCACGAAGGCGCCAAGCTCAGCTCTCTGTGAAGGCCCCGAGCGGCGTGTGGCTGCTCAGAGCAGCGCCCGGCAGCTTCTGCTGTCCAGCGTGGTGAGCCGGCTGCTGACGGAGGGCAGCCCCCGCTCCCAGTGGGCCACAGGGCCTGTGCCTGGCCAGTGCTCCGGGGCGGGGCGGCCAGGAGGTGCAGAGAGAGAGGCCTGAGCGGCCGCTGACCCCAGGCTGCTGGGTGGACCCCGGCAGACAAGGACCCATGTGTGCAGCGACGTGTGGAGCCACAGGGGCCCTGTGCAGCCAGGCACCCAGAGGGCTAAGAGCACAAAGCCGACCTTTGCAGGCCACCCGAGGCGGACCCACTGCACGAAGACGCGTGTGCAGAGCCACCAGCACTGGCTGACAGTGCACACCCCAGGCCAGGCCCCCCAGTGGGCGCTGGCATGTGATGGCACCGCCCCTGGAAGGGGAGGTAAGGCTGGGGAGAAAGGGGACCCCGGTTCTCACTGTGAAAGCATCTGGGCTTTCAGAATGAGCATGCAGTGAACACGAGCGCCTACTGCGCGCTCAGGAGGAAGGCGTGAGAAGGACTCTGAGTCCCGGCGCCATCGCTGAGGCCCTGCGGTGAGCCATTCCCTGCCTCGGGCCCCAGGTCCCCATTGTCAATGGCCCAGTCGCACCCACCTCCCAGAACCAGCGACGCGGGTGGCTAGTGGCTGCCAATTGCCCTGCTTCTGTTGTGCCAGGCGGAGAGGGGGAGGGACACGTGCATTTGTTGGACAGATGTGAGCTGTGCACCTACTATGTGCAGCTCGGGCCACGATGCTCTCCTAGGAGAGAACCGGCGCCCCTGGGCGGTGTTTGTGTGAGGTGTTGTGCCCGGGACAGGTGAGGCAGCCAAGACTGGGCCCTTCCCAGGCGCTCCCTCTGGTCCCAGGAGCTGGGCGAGGGGCGCCGAACAGGAGGGAACTGTGGGGCACAGAGGCAGACAGGAAGAGTGAAAAAGAAGGGAGCTGGGGCAGGGCTCCAGCCGGCCAGGGCGGGGAGGAGCAGGCCCTTCCTCACCCCATCCCTCTGGCTCCCGGGCACAGCACTGTGGCCCATGGGCCCGAAGCTGCCCCCAACCAGCCGCCAAGCCCGGCTCAGGCATGCACGGCGAGTTCCCAGCAGCCAGGCCTGGCAGAGGCGTCAGGGCGTGGCCCGGGCGCACCTCACAGCCCCGCAACGGAAGCAGCGGACCCCAGCTCACAGGGAGGATGGGACGGAGCCTGCGGCTCTCAGCCGGGCCCCCGCCCAAGAGCTGGGCTGGGAGGCGCCGCGGGGACCAGGCAGACTTTGTCTCTGTCTGACCCATCGCGGTCCTGGAGGCTCAGACCGACACTGGCGAGCGACTGAGCCAGAGGGTGGGGACTCACAGCCAGACCCCAGAGCCCTCAGTGACCTCGCATCCTCGGGTGTGGTCCAGGCGCCCCAGGCTCCCCTGCGGCACCCTGGGCCCTGCACCCACCCCAGCCTGACAGTCCTTCTCCCCGCCGACCACACGGCTTCCAGATGCCCGCGGTGGTCTCCAGAGCAGGCGCTCGCGCCGAGAGGCCCCAGGGCCTGGGCACGTTTCTGGTCCCTCCCTGAACGTCAGCTCCTGTGCGGCAGGTGGGCTGAGGGCTGAGTGCTGTTCTGAGTGGCCGCAGGCTGGTGTTCAGGCAGCCTCAAGCTGCCGCCCAGCCTGGCGCCCAAAGACGGCATCCAGCTGGAGAGGGGCGCAGTCTTCCCTCCAGACCCGCCTGTCAGCGAGAGGCCGACCGGGCAGGTGAGTTATTTATACAGGCCCCTCTTACCCCACGACGATTATCTTACCCTCCTGGTGCAATCCAGGCCTCTGCTGTGGTTTCAGTTATTTATAGTCAGTGGAAATTAGCGGCCCGGCTGAAGGTTCCCGAGGACCCACCTGCCAGCATCAGCCTCCACCCCAGTGGGAGAACCCCCGGAAATTTCCATGATCCCAGCAAAAGATCCCAGGGACCACTGCTGAGCAGAGAAGACCCTGCTCCTCCTGCAGGGTAGCTGGACAGATGTCGTGGACTTGAGAGGCAGAAGCAAGCCCTTGCAGTCAGAGGATCTGGGAGGGCTGCATAGAGGAGGCAGCACTGGAGCAAGCTGTCAAAGGCTGGACAGGCTTGCAGTGGGGAGGGAAGCCGTGTGGACAAAGGTACCAAAGCCAAGAAGAAGGGTGTGTAAAGGGAGGAGCCAGCAGTTCTGCTTGGGGCTTGGGGGAGGAAGCACTAGAAGCGGGATGAGTAACAGTGACCGCACATTGTTGCTGTCCCAGACGCCCTTCCCGGAGCTTCACTGACATCATTGCCTCACTCGGGCCTCCCACAGCCCTACGTAGACAGAGATGCAGAGACGTTACAGCGCTTGGCCACAGCCGCCCAGCTCCTGGGTGGAGCAGCCGGGACTGAAGCCCAGGCAGGGCCTCCAAAGCCCTCGCTATGCTGAGCCGAAAAGTTTGGGCTTAATGGCGAGGCGGAGGGAGCTCTGAAGCTTCTCGAGCAGAGTGCGGGCCAGGTGACTGGCCTGGCGGCCTGGCGCTGGAACAGGAAGACACCCCAGGCCCGTTGTTCCCGGGTCTGGAACAGGGAGACACCGAGGGTATAAAGCCAGCAGGGAGGGAGGGACGTGGCTGGAGAGAGGAGCCAAGACTGGAGCCAACAGGGGTGATGGGGTGGAGGGACCCCGCACACCGGGGCTCCCCCTGCAGAGAGGGGTCTGCACAGGCTGTTTTCAAGACGACTGCTGGGCGCTGTGGCGGAGGCAGCCGACAGGGAGAGGGCACGATGGGGGTGCACTGGAAGGTGGGCACCATGCACCCCCAGGCCTGGGCGCGGGACAGCAGCCCGGGGTCCTGCAGAGGGGCTGGCCTGCAGGGGAGCATCGAGGTGGCGGGGTGCCCATGGAGCCGCCCGTCTCTGCTCACGGAGGGGGTGGGGGCAGCAGGAGGGGGCGGAGGTCTGGCCTGGCTGTCCTCTGCTGCGCACTGGCGCCTGTGGCGTGTCCGTCTCCGAGACCAGACTCCCTGTACGCGGGGTGAGGGCCCTCCCTGGCCACCTCATCTCACCTCGGCGGTGACTCACGTCCAAACAGGGTGGGACACTGGGGCGAGGACGCCGGCGTGTGGATTGGCAGGGACAAAATTCAGCCAGCACGTTTTCACTTGAGACCTCGTTTCTGTGCGTGAGACGCAACTCCTGTCCTGTGGATGGGGCGCGAGCGGGGTAGACGAGGCCGGGGGACAAGGCCTCCAGGAGCCCAGCACGCAGGGGCGTGGAAGCGGGCGTGCTCCAGAAAGCGAAGCTTCCCGCTAGACCCCCAGCCTCGGCCTGCGCCGGCTCCTGGCCATGCCGGGCAAGCAGGTGACTCGCCTGTGACTCGGCACTTCCTCCCGGGCCAGCGCGAGCCATGGACCAGCTGGCCCGAGCAGGAGGCACAGCAGGCTCAGGGCAGGCAGCCCACAGGAATGGAGCCGCCGTGATCACTGCGCCGTCACCAGCGTCAGCAGGTCGCAGGCCCATGGTGCTGCGGCCCAGAGACGCGAGACCTTCCCCAGCACGCGCAGCCACCGGGCACACCGTCTCAGGGCTCGCTGGGACTCCAGCCACAGTCCAAGCTTTGTGAACACGTCCCTGTGTGACTTTTAAGAAAAGGACGTCCTAAGTGCCCGACTTTGGAAAGCAGTTAAGCCCTTTCTGCTTCTCCGTGCGCTGGACGGTGGCTACAGAGACGAGGGCGCCTGGGCGAGGTCCAAGCAGAAACGGGTGTGAGACGGCAGGGCTCAGCATCGCACGGCGGCAGCTCGGGGGCTGGGAAGGAACATCCAAGATGCATGCCAGGGTCACGGGGTGACCGGGCAGGGGTTCCTCTCTGGGCCGCTCTTTCTGCACTGGTGGGGTGTGCGTCTCACAGGCTGTCGTCAGCAGCTAGCTCAAGTTCTGTGGGCAGAGTGAGAGGGGACTCCCCATGTTGGAGCAGAGTCTGGAAAAATCTAGCTGCGTTTTCTAGAAAAAAATTGCCACAGATGAGTGGCAGGACTGACAGAACAGATGTCCCTTGGGGGGGGGGGGTTTGGGTGGGAACATCGGCTCTCTTTGGGGTGGGGACAGCCTCAGCATCCCAGGCGGTGCTTTGCTGGTACGTGCTGGACACCCGGCTCCGTGGTGGGAGGGGTCCCTGCTTGCTGCGTGTGCCAATACCCATGGTGTAAATACTCCGCCGTCACCAAACTGATGGCATTGCGCGGGGGAGGGCCGCCCAGGACCTCGCCATTTTATGGGGCTTCCACCATGCAGATGCGATGGGCTGTGAGCACGAGCATGAGTTTCAGTGCAATGTAGTAAAATAATTGGGAAACATAGTAAAATAAAACAGGCATGTGGCCTGTCTGCTGCCTTTAAAACATAACTTCTGTGAACTGTAAGCTTCGATCATTTCATTCTAACGATGACCATGCTGAACAACCAGCCTGCAAAGTATCTGGGATCCTCGCAGTCAGCTCTACAAAGCGGAACTGGTTCCAGCACCTTGCGGGACCTAAGTCCCAGGAGAGAACATCTGAGTGGCCTGGCGCGGCCAGGGGCCCACCCAGGGGCCAGGAAGGGGGACATCTTGACTGGAAGTCTCCAAGACTCCCCCCAGTGGGGGAGTCCTCCTCTCCCCAAAGAAAAGAAGAAGGTGATTTGAGAACCGAACACAACACCTGCTTTGTTCCTTTTTTTGATCATTTGATCTTTTGTACTTTTTCTCCCACGATGCCGTCTTTATCTCTTTATTGAAAAACCATCACCGCTTGAAGTCTCTACAAAGAATTCAGGGCTGAACCCAGAGACCAGTGGACCAAAGGACCCAGCCAGGGCGGTCCGGGGGCTCCAAGCAGCCATGTCTACCCCACCCCACCCTGAGCCTCTCCAGGAAGGGAAGCAGAGACCGAACCTCCTGCGGCACTGCCCGAGAGCCCTCCCCGGAGCCTCCGCCACGAGGACACAGGCACCCAAGGAAGAGTGTCCAGGGCAGACTCTCCTCATCACGCGCGGCTGAGTGAAGACCCTTGGGCCTAGAGAGACCCTGAAGGTCTAACCAGAATTGTAAGCAGAGTGCATCCGGTCTACAGAGCCCACGGCTCACTGGGGAGCCCCCGTGCCCCTCCAGGAAGGTGCGAGATCTCTTGTGGCCACAGACACCTGGCTGAAGGCCACAGGTGGCCAAGGCGAAGAACAAGCCCCCACCCGTAAAGCTGTCTGGCTGCCCCTCTGGGCTCAGGTGGGGCTGCCAGAGGCTTGGCCTCGGGCAGGCCAGGAGACGGGGGTTCGCAGGAACCAGGGAAGGCGCTGCCTGTCCTCCTGCTGCAACCGCACCAGTGTCCGCCTCACGCTGAGGGGCCCTACTGGCCCTTTACCGACGAGGACGTGAGGGCTGACAGCAGAAGGGCTGACCTGCCCCATCACTCATCTGGCAAGAAACGCCTGGGCCCGAACGAGCCCGCCTCCTACTCTCAGCGGCTGGCAGGGGGAGGGCAGGGCCCACGAGTCCACGCTCGCACAGAGAGCACCGGGACGCTGACCCAGGAGCCTGGGAGCGTCAGCTGCTCCAAAATACATGAGAGGCCAGAGCCAGCGGGAGCCCGGGGCCAGGGTGGGGGGACGGACACCAGACCGGCCACCTGTCGGCCGAGAACTTGATCCTGATTTCCGGTCTCACTCATCTTCCTCCTCTGGCCAGCGACGTTCTCGAGAGCCCCGGGCCGGGCCTGGAATCCCAGCCCCGGGGCTGGAGGCCGCCGCCCAGAGCCCTCTGCACGGCCCGAGCGTGGGCAGTGCCCATGGCCACGTTGGTATCTGCTCGGCGTGGGCAACCTCAGGCGAACCGCTCTCCCTCCCTGGGCTTCGGCTGCAGAGCGGGTCTAGAGACGCCTCCCTGCAGGCCCTCAGCAAACTGAATGAGCACAGGCGCGTCTAGCTCCTGCCCTCCAGCCCGGGCCCTGTGAACAGAACTCGGAGTCAGAACCAGCGCCTTCTGCTTTCCTCACTGTGACTGCAGGTCTGGCTCGACCCAGCGGCGCCCTGTTCCGGGGGCCGCTAAGACAAGTGCAGCCCCGAGCCAGCAGAGGCCCAGTCTGCAGAAACCCAAAGCTGTTGTTACAGCTGCGGGGCCTGCCCGCCCCTCGTCCCATTCCGGATTCCAGAGTAAACTCAAGACAGTCAGCGCTGATATCATTATATTGCTCAGACTCTAGAGAGCCTGCCCTGTACTAGCTACTATTGTGTGAATTTTGGCACACTCGGCTAAGGATTCCTGCATCATTTATCAATTCCTGCATCTTCCAAAAGCATTTGTTGAAGACCTACTGGGTGCCGTTTGCTGTCATAGGTGCTGGGGGTACAACAGTGAACAAAGAGTCTCACAGAACTTATAGAAACAAGTAAATGAAGAAATAGCAGATGGATAAGAGCTTTGAGGGTGACAGGGAAGGGAGACATCAAGGAGGACTTCCTGGTGGTGGTGACATTTAAACTGAGCCTCAGCTGACATGCCAGATGCCTAAGAATCCCCTTCCAGTTAGCTGAGGGTGAGTTGTGGTGGGGGGCCGTTCTTTCGGGGTTTCAACTTCCCTATGTCTACTTCTTGGGCTCCGCCGACCCTCTAACCTGCAAGCTCAGATCGCGCCTTCTCCAAGAGACGGGCATTTCTGGTGTCCCATACTAGACAAAGAAACACGTTCAGAGAGGACTGACCCAGCGTCAGCGGTAAGTGAGCTGTGGCGCTGGGGCTGTCCTGGGACAACCTGACTGTCCAGTTCTGTGCTCCTCCCCCACCTCCTCCAGCGTATGTTTGGAGAAGTCACAGAGTCAGAAAAGGTCCCCCCGCCCCCATCTGTTAGAACCTGGAGCTGTCAGCTGACAAAGTCCAAGAAACCACTGGTGTTCGGTGAGAAAAGCGCCCACAGAGACAAGGCAGATGGGCCCAGCTGTGGGCAGCCCCTTGCAAACAAACCCAAAACCCTGCGGGGGGAAACCGTCAGGCACCAACAGTAGCTTTGTAAATTAGCATGCATGTAATTTATCATACGTGTAACTTATCACATGTGTCATTTATCACATGTGCCATTTATCACACATGTCAGTGCACGTGTCATTCGTCATACGTGCCGTTTATCCTTTATCACGTGTGTGATTTGTGTCCTTTATCATATATGTGATTTGTGTGTGCCTTATATGTAGACTGTCGTGGGTGGTCTCAGTCCCCAAAGGGCAAAGGGGCTCCCTTCACTGTGAGCACAGGTGTGACGTACCTGGCGGTAGGCAGGCATGACCCAGCCTGGGCTTTCTGCTTCTTGAGGCCCAAGGCGGTTTCTTGGCCTCTGAAAACCCAGCCCCTCGCGGGACCTTAAGTAAATGAAGGCGCACGTGCTGACGGCTGTGCGTGCCTACAGAGCTGCACAGCGCCGCCGACCAGCACCCTCAGCCCAGGTCGGCGTGGGGACGAGGGCTTCAGAGCGGCTGACGCCCAGCAGCCTCTCGCCGCCCCTGTGCACACCCCGCCGCCCAGCGCTGCCTCTGCCTCCCACGTGCACCGGTGTGCCCCCATCACCCCACCTAGCAGCGAGTCCCTGGACAGGTAGGGCTGGGGTCTGACCATGGGGTGCGCCAGTCGCCACCCCTTGCCAGCCTCAAGGACGCCCGCACTGGAGCCTGGCGTGCCCTGAAGTCCTCAGAGAGCCAATTTCCAGCCGAGAGAGAGCAGCAAGGGAGCCGGCGCTGGGGACCGCCGCGGCGGCTGCTGCAGTGAACGCGCGGCCGGGTTACAGCACTGCCCTTGATGTTCTTTCTGGCGGCGGCTCAGAGTGGGAGCTGTTTGATCTGCAACTTCAGGCTTTTGTCACCACCCCTATGCAAGGCTTCCCTAAACTGTCCTAGCAATTACCATCTCGGGGCGCCAGCATGCTCCAGGCCTGGCACGGACGTGAAGGAAGTGCAGCCGCAGTGTGGGGGGCTGTCCTGGGCCGGAGCATGCGCCCTCTGCAAGGCTAACTCGGTGCTCCGGGAAGAGGTGTCTGGTGTCAACATTATCTCCGTTGCACAGATGGGAGGACGAGGCACAGTTCGCCCAAGTCGCAAGGTTACAGAGGCGGCCTCGCAGCCCAGCCCAGTCTGCGGGCCTGATCCCTGTGATTTCAGTGGGTGCCGGGCACCCCCAGGCCTCCGATGCTGCTCCTCTGCTCTGCTGCCTGTATTCAAACTCCAGGGCCTCTTGGGAAGTGTCCTGCTGGCTGTGTCCTGAAGTCTTGTCCCTGAAAAGTGCCAGGGATAATGGTTTCCCATCCAGGGTGCTTTGCACTTAGTAGGTGCTTTATCTTTTGCTACAGACATCTGCAAAAGAATCATCCTCGGTGAAGGCAGGGGTAGGTAGCTACGGTTCACCCGCTGGTGCCGATGAGCGTGTCGCCCATCCCCCTCACAGAGAAACTGGAAGTGAAAGGGAGGGAGACGAGGTTGATGAACACCTACTAAGCGCCAGGCGCTGGGAAAACTCTTTCCTCTGTTTATTCACACAGCCGACTGCTGTTTCTTGAGCACATCCTATGGCTGAACCGAGGGGACGACACCACGTCCCTGCCCTGGGCCCTGCTCCCGAGCATGGGTGGCGAACAGCCTGCTCCCAGGAGGAATAACCTGACCGCGCGTTGCCAGGAGGACCTGGGGAGATAAGCAAAGGGTCGGGGCCCAGTTAACAGCAGGTCCTAGGGCCCTGGGCCCAGGAGGCAGAGAAGGGTCAGTGGGCAAAGTCCGAGGTGGGACCTGGGGGCGCTGGGGAGAGGTGAAGCTGGGGCGCACGCAGGGGACCAGAAAGCCAGCAGAGAGGGCCCCCGTTGTTCCTGCAGCCTCAGGCTGAGTGGCACTGGATGGAAGAAGATTGGGGGGTTCACATGGAACATGATGCTTCCCCGGAAAACTGGAGGCAGCAGCAAAATGTTTTTCCAGTTGCTAGGTGACCAGGTGTGACCGGGTGAGGGGAGTGGCGGTGCGTCATCCCAGCCAGAAGTGGCCAGTCAGCTCGTCCCTCCCTCTCTGCAAACCTCCAGCACCACAGACCCTCCCAGCCAGGCGGGAGAGCCCCAAGACTCATGAGGGGGGCCGAATGTAAAGGAGCTGGGAATGTAATGAAGTGACAACCCAAGCAAACTCTCCTCTCCAAGAAGGAGCTGCTCCCAACATGCAGGGCAAGCCCGTTCTGACCATCTCAGGGGCCGCCCTCTGCATGAACCGCACTCTGCTGTGGATCATCCTCTGTTGTGGACCGTCCTCTGCCATGGACCACACTCTGCCATGGACCATCCTCTGCCGTGGACCACACTCTGCCATGGACCATCCTCTGCCGTGGACCACTCTCAGCCATGGACCGCCCTGTGCCATGGACATCTTCTGCCATGGACCGCCCTGTGCCATGGACCATCTTCTGCCATGGACTGCCCTCTGCTGTGGACCACCCTTTGCCATGGACCACGCTCTGCCATGGACCACGCTCTGCCATGGGCCACCTGTCAAGCACGTTAACAAGTGTCAGGAACTCATCTTCTTTCCCGGCAACGCTGTGAGCTGGGACCCTCAGAGTCCCCATTTTCAAGATGGGAAGACTGAGACATCTGGGACTTAACCTGCTTACCCTGTACCGGGCCGGTCAGGCAGGCTGGCCCCAAGCCCAGGACCAAAGCAGGCAGACAGAGCCACATCTGAGATAGACTGGGCATCAGTGAGCAGTAGACACAGCAGGCAGTGACTCAGAAAGTACTTGAATCAATTCAGCTCTTCTTGGGGACATACTGTGTGGGCCAGACAGAAATGAGTGAGAAGGAGGCAGAGACAGATGGGCCCAAATGAGCCATCATAGTGTTTACTGGTATGGTAGGTCCAATGAGAGAAGCAAAAGATGCCTACTCCTGCGGGAGGGCAGACCAGGGGAGGGGCAGACCTAGGCCTGAGAAAGGAAGCTAAGGTGCAGGGAGAGGCATTTCGAGGGCACTTGGTCACCCTGGACTGGAATTAAATTTTCGGGCATCCACGTCCACGCAGCTCCCCAAGGCAGGGGTCATGTGTGATTATCTTTGTGTCCTCCCTGACATTTTGGGTATGGCAATCACAAAGTGTTTCACAAATAAAAAGAAAAGGAAGAAAGGAAAAAGGATTATACAGATCAATGAGAAAAATTGGTCTTGCCTGTAGAACCAGGGCTGCTGGACCCTCTTGGCCATTTTGTGCCTTTGCAAGTTCCAGAGTGCAGAAGCAAAACCCAGGACTCGAAAGTGGACACAGAGGGGAAGCAGAGTGATGTATTTGTGGGTCAAGAGGTGGAGCTGAGGGGAGGGGGACCCTGATGAGCCATTGCAGGAATAGTCAGGTGAGAGATGGGGGGATCCCAAATCCAGGTGGTGACCTCGGGGGTGAAGAAGGCCAAACCCACAAAATCCCAGAGAGGCCGGTCAGTGTTGTGTTTGATGGAAATACTGAGGTTGGTCTCAGGTTTCCTGAGTTGGAGATAGGGACAAAACCACCAAGTGGGGCTTCTTGTGGGCCCCATAGAATTCTGGCCTTGAAGGGGGTGGTGGTAGGGGAAGGGAAAGGGAGGAGACAGAGATACAACCTACTTCCTGCACCCACACCTGTGGCAGACATCACTAATCAATCCCCATGCTCAGATTCCCCCAGGCAGCCCCAACTAATCAATCACAGTTGACTTGCAAGATAGAAATCACATGTTGCCCTGTCCTCAGGGTGGCATGCGGTGACTTCAGGCTGGATCACTCTCTGGAGGCCAGAATAACAGAGGAAAGGGGGCAACGAAGGAGGAGAGAAGGGAGCAACTTTTTGGAGCTAAGGCCAGGGTGCAGACCCCTGAAGGCTGGTCAGAACCTTGAACTTTGCCTTGGTAACCTTCTTTTTTTTTTTTTCCAAGAAAGACTATAGGCTTCAGTTTCAAGTCTCAAACACTTTATGAATTTTCATAAAATTCTTTTTCTAAGCAAAATTACCCAGCCATTATTATTCACTGCAGCTAGTGAAAAAGCATCCATCCTATGAATCATATTCCAAGGACACGGTTTCATGACTTTCTTAATGACCTGCTTGCAGCTGGTTTCAGTGTTGTTTGGTGAAGACTTGAAGGAGAGTGCTTTTCTCCTTCGTGGGAGACGCAGCGCCTACTCACGGAGGCCACACTGGTTTGCTGAGTGCCTACTATGCACTGGGCTCTGACCCAGGTAACAGGTCAGTCTCAGCCGGCCTCCTCACGGGGCGCCTGGGCGAGAGCCAACCTGAGGGCCGGCTGTGGTTTCGCTGCAGGGGCCGGCCGGCCTCCTTCCTCCCCAGGATGGCGGCTTTACAGCCAGAGAAAGAAAAAGAATGACCCGAGTCCCTCTCCAGGCATCAAGACCTCGTCCCAGCACGCCTTCCAGCAGCCCTGCCAGAGGAGCATGGCTGGTGAGCAGAGCGCCTGGCCAGCTGTCACCGGGGGCCGATGCCCTCGGGCGTCACCAACACGATTGCTCCTCTGGGCCGACTGAGCAGAAACTCAGAAACGATCGCCAGAGGAAGCTCTCACTCTCCCAGCACAGCAGCCCTAAACCACACTCAGACTACAGCCGCCTCAAAACTCCAAGGGTTTTGCCACATCTCGGTGGATGGACACAGGCTGGCCACATCTCAGTGGATGGACATGGACTGACCACATCTCGGTGGATGGACACGGGCTGGCCACATCTCGGGGGATGGACATGGGCTGACCACATCTCGGTGGATGGACACAGGCTGACCACATCTCGGTGGATGGACACGGGCCAGCCACATCTCGGGGGATGGACACGGGCCGGCCACATCTTGGTGGATGGACACGGGCTGACCACATCTCGGTGGATGGACACGGACTAACCACATCTCGGTGGATGGACACGGGCTGGCCACATCTCGGGGGATGGACACGGACTGGCCACATCTCGGGGGATGGACATGGGCTGGCCACATCTCGGGGGATGGACACGGACTAACCACATCTCAGTGGATGGACACGGGCTGGCCACATCTCGGTGGATGGACATGGGCCGGCCACATCTCGGTGGATGGACACGGGCTGACCACATCTCGAGGGATGGACACGGACTGACCACATCTCGGTGGATGGACACGGGCTGGCCACATCTCGGGGGATGGACACGGGCCGGCCACATCTCGGTGGATGGACACGGGCTGACCACATCTCGGGGAATGGACACGGACTGACCACATCTTGGTGGATGGACACGGGCTGGCCACATCTTGGGGGATGGACACGGGCTGGCAGCTGGGCTCTGGGCGTGTCCTCCCTGCAGTCCCTGCGGCTCTTTGAGCAGCCTGAGCCTTGGCCAGCCCCTTGACCAGCCGGGGGCACTGTGCCCACTGCCGCCCCAGGCCCCAGCGAGAGAGATGGTGCGGGCTTCCTGCTGGACAGGGGCCCGGCACCCGACAAATGCAACACAAGGGGTGCGCCCTTCTCTCTTGCGAGGGCAGCACCGGATGAGGACTTATGGGAAAGGCACGCACAGTATCAAAATGACAAAACACCCACCACGCATGGCCAAGCGGTAGTCGGACTTCAGCTGCACGGGGCAAAGTCACGGCCGTCCCCAAGGGGCCTGCACGCCAGCGTCACAGCAACAGAAGCCTGGGGTCTCAATGCCTCTGCACTTCGTTCTCATCCTGACCGTGCCGCTGGCAGCCACCTGAGCTCAGCAAGGCACTTCCCTCCCTGAGCCAGCTCCTTCTCCCTCAGAGTGCAGACACAGGTGCTGGTCCTAGGCAGTGAAGCCCTCTACCTGGTGAATTCAGGGAATATTTCTCAAGTGCCCACCCTGTGCCAAGCAATAGGCCCTGGGAGCCAGTGCTGGAACATGCTCATTGCCTCACCTAACCCTCTCACCAGCCTTCGGGATCTGTAGCATCACCCCATTTTATAACCAGAAGGCCCAGAGAAGGCGAGTGGCTGGCCTCCGGTCACGCAGCTGGAAGGTAATACGGCTGGGTGCTAGGCCCACACGGCTCAAATCCCAGTGGTCTAGATTAAGTGCGTCGCGTCCCACTTGCTCCCAAGACTTAGAGGGACTGCTCCCCACGATAAGGCCCCCGGAGGGCGTAGGTCACCTGGGGTGTGGGCCCAAACACACGCTTGCCAGTGTCTTATCAGTCTGAGATGGAGTGCCGGGGTGGGTGGGTGAGTGCCTATTGGGGGGCAGCGGGGAGTCCTCACAGTTTATCAAATGGAACAATCAATCAGTGAAGCCCAACACTGCGGTCACTCAGCCAGCTCAAGCCAGCTTCTCCCGGTTCTGCTCCAGCTCTGCCACTTCCTGCCGATGCCAAGCAGGACCCTAACTGAGCCCGCCACAGGAGCCCCCTAAAGGGTTAAATGGTGCATACTGATAGGTGGTGATCTTAGGACTGAGCATTACAGCACAGCCCCAGATGCGTCGCATGCCCCACACCCCCCACCCCTGTTCAGGACACAGCCCACGGTCAGTGTGTACTACCAGCCAGCCACAGCCAGGTGTGAGATGACGCAGGCCCTACCTCTCAGGAGCTCAGAACGAAGTGTGCCAAAGAGCAGATCCGAATGCTCCGTAATGTTGGTTACTGGGGTGGAGGGAGGAGGCTGTGGACAGAGCCCCGAGCAGAGGGGGCTGGTCAGAGGTGGTTCCCCGAGAAGGCAACATGAGCCAGCCCAGAAGGATGAGAAGCAGGTGTGCAAGGCACAGGGAAACAGAGCAGGCACGTCTCGATGAGAGGTCTGCCCCCAGAGAGCCTCAGCAGCAGGGCACCCTGGTGTTCCATGCGTAGCACTGCAGAGAGCCAGGCAGTGGATCAGCATATGCAAAGGCCCTGAGGCAGGCAAGCACTTGTGTTGAAGCTATTGGAAAGAAACTGGTGTTGCTGGAGCTTGGGGTTATGGGGAGGGGTGAGACTTCAGAAGAAAGCAGGAGCCACATCATACAGGTCCTCCCGAATTTGGGCAGTAGTGTGGATTTTCTTTGTGTGCAGTGGAAACACTGGAGCATTTTAAGCAGAAGACAGTAACGCGGTGCGCTTTGTACTTTTAAAGCATCCCCCTGGCTGCTGGGTAAGGAAGGGTTCAGCAAGGACAGTGGCCTAGACCAGTGAGTGGGTGGTGGAGGGGAGTGGTCAAATCCCAGAGAGGCGTTTCTTTGGGTGCAGGAGGTCTGCTGGGTGGGGAGGCAGGAGAGGATGCTGAGCAGCAATGAAGGAGGAAAAGAGGAGACAACGGGAGTTGTGTGTCTACGGTGTCACCCTCGCTGCCCAAGGCGTGGCTCTGGGTGCTACTGCCCCTGCACCAGCGGGGTGAAGCACCTCAACAACACACTGGCAGTAAGTGATGGACCCGTGATTCTTAACCCAGGAATATTTGTTGCACGTCCAGTGCATTCACAGGTTACATGAAAACAGAGCTAGGTTTTCTTATAACATACCTTTGTAAGAATATGCTGATTTGCCCTTCCTTTCATATATTGATTTCCTCCTTTCAACTCTGAATTCTTCAAACAAAACATGAATACGTTCTCCGGGTTAGAACTAAAATATTTCTCCGGGTTAGAACTTAGATGTTCCTTGAGCACTGTCACCATAGTGCTCTTTCCCCTCCAAAAGGGTCTGCCTTCGTGAGTTTGGAGCAGATCCTTGCCGACCTTTGCTGCATGCTGACGTATGCTACCTGCTCTTTTCACTCCACAGTTTGTCCTGGAGAGCCTTCTGTCTTCATACGTATAAATGGAGCCCCCTCTCCCTCTCTCTCTCTTTCTCTCTCTCTCTTTTTTTGTAACTGCTGCAGGGTAGTTTATGGACTGCACGTACCACAGTTTACTTAGCCCACTCGCTTTCCAAAGACAGAAATGTATTTTTCTATAAATGTAGCTTTTGAAGGGCTTGTGGGGCTTTTCTCTTGCAAAATATAAGACTTTTATTTATGTTAATGAAGGAACCCACACTGCAGTGACAACACAAATATTTAGCAACACCCAGCCTGGTGACTAAGTTTTTCCCATTTTCCTTCAGGTGCTTGGCATCCCGGGGAGCTAACTCTTGGCCATTGCCAAGTCTCTGCTTATAGCTGAAGGCTGTCTTGAGAGCAGCCAGGCAATGGTGGAGTCTTTGGCTTGGGTTTCAGTGCCAGGTCCTGAAGCAGGCAGCTTCAGACGTGGAAGAATACAGCCAGAGAGCCGCAAAGACCCGGATTCAATTCTCAGCTTTAGCTGTGTGATCCTGGGCACATCACATTCCTCTCTGAGCCTCCGCTCATCCACTCATAAAACGGCTCTTTCGTCCCCATCCTAGAGGATAGCCAGGAGAATCCAGTGCGAGGCTCTTGTGAAGCGAAGGCACGCCGGAGCACAGCTGTGCACAGTTGGCCCCTCTGTCTGCAGCCCAGGGACATGGGGGGTGGAGCGGCGTTTGGTCCAATCTGAAGGGGCCACTCGAGGCCACAGAGCCGGAGAAGACAGGAATATACTAGCGCTTTCTGGTGATGCGCTGGAGCTCAAAGGGAGGAAAGGGATTTCTGCACAGATTCTGGGTGTCAGACATGTCCCATTTTTGCCCCTCCTTTCCCCTTCGTCCCTGTGGGCACAGCGGATGATCCCCCGTCTCAGTTGGTGGACAAGAAAACTGAGGCTTAGAGACGGGGCACCGCTGGCCTGCAGTCTCAGGGAGGGCCGGATTTGCACTGGGACGCAGGGTCCCCTCTTCTGCGAGCCACCCTGGGGCTTGCAGCTCTGCAGAGCGCCCTCTCCTGGAGGGATAAGGAAGCTCCTCTCATAATGTGCTCCAGGCCCCATCTGGCCTCCGTTTTTCCAAAGGGATGAGAAAGGCTTCTCAGAGGTCTTCCCAGGACACATTGAATCAGATCTCTTAAATGAAGTTGGACTGGTCACAGGCTGTGCGCAGGAAAGCCCGTTCTTCAGAGCTTGCTGTGAGTTTGGGCAAGGCGAGTGTGTGCCCTGGTCAGAGGGCCTGGCCGCCCGGGTCCAGCCCAGGCCGCGGCGAGCTCCCCCGTGCCCGGCCAATCACATCCCTGTCTCTGGGCCGAGACGTGACCTGTCGGTGGGAAGAGGAGGCCGGCAGCGGCAGACTTCACAAAGGAAAATGCAAGACCCCAGTTAAATCTGAATTCCAGATTCACAACAAGCCATTAGTTTTATATTAGACTGTCCCTAATATACATGAAATATAACTTAACCGGAAAAAAATTTGTGCATATCTGAAAGTCAGATGTAACTGGCAGGCCTGTATTTTATGTGGCAGCCCTGGCGGGGGTCCCCAACACCACTGGAACCCCCACCCCCAGCTCTCTGGCACAAATCAGCGATATTTACACAGCTTGGAGACCCCAGTCCCCACCTTCCCACCAGATCCCCACCTACGTCCCCCCAGGCCCACTTCCCTGCCCGGGTGGAAGTTCTGGAGCCAAGAGCTGTGGGCTTTCTGGGTCTGAGACCGACCGTGCAGTGGAGACGGAGTGGGGAGGGGACTCAGGGCCTTGGAGGAAAGACCAGTGGTGGACTTCGACCAGAGGAGGGATCTGTGTGGCTGCGGGTCCCAGCGCTGGCGGGGTGGCGTCTGGGCACGCTCCAGCCGCTGGCCCACGTCGCGCGTGCACATGAACCAGCGGACACCGAGCGCACCGAGCACATCCCCATGGCGGTCAGCGCGGCGTCCCCACGGCGGTCAACGCGGCGTCCCCACGTGAGTGGCATCTTGGGGCCAGCGCGTGGCCCTCCCGGGTCTGTGTGTGAGCACAAGAACCAGGAACCCCGGGTAATCGTCACCTGTGATCCCCAAAGACCTGGACCCTGCAGATCCCCACCTGGGGACTCGACACGCCAGGAGACCCCGGGGCGCCCCGTCGGCACCACGAGGCGGTCGCAAACTGCCGGCCGGACGCTTTGGCCAGCAGCCCCAGCCCCGCTGAGCTGCGTGGACTCCAGGACCCCACTCCGCTGCCACGCCAGGAGCCGCTCTCCCGTGGGGTCTGCCCAGCCCAGCCCTGTCAAGTGGCTTTGACGCACGGCACGTGCCACCCGGTATGCGGGGCCTCTGGGCGCCCTCAGCACCCACACCCCACGTCAGGTGCAGCCGGAGGGTCTCGGAGGGCCTGTGCGCTGGACGAGCCGCCTCCCTCCGGCGGAACCTCCTGGGAGCTGCTGGCTGCAAGGGGCGGGTGGCCACTGGCATGGCCGGGGGTGGGCGAGACGGGCAGCGGGGTGTCTGTGCGTGAAGGACCCTGGCGACACGCACTGGCCGGGAAGGGCGAGAATGGGCTGTTCTTGCAGGTGGACCCAGGCGGCTTTCGGGAGGGCGGGGGGGTTCCACCTGGACCTCGGAAGACGGAGCAGCTGCTCCGGGCGGAGGCCCGCGCAGACCGGCTCGCCGGGGCCTGGGCCCGGCAGGGAGTGGGATAAGCGCAGCAGGGCTGGAAGGGGCGGGAGGGGTCCTGAGGACAAGCTCAGGGAGCTCAGTGGTCGGACAGAGCCGTGAACGGGGAGCAAGACAGTGGGGAGCAGGACGGCGGCGGGACAGGTTGGCGGGGAGCAAGTGACAGATGGGACCCAGTGCGTCCTGCGCCCCTGGTCCTCCACCCCCAGCAGTTGCCCCTCTTCTGCTGCCTCAAGGCCGGTGGCGGGCCTGACCGGAGGCAGTTTGCAGAGGGGGGCATCTGGGGGAGCTGGCAGTGGCCGCAGGGTGACGGGAAAGGGGACTCAGGCTGGGCCAGGCTGTCCCCACCCTGTGTGACCAGCTGTAGGCAGGTGAGGCTGAGGCAGGCCGGCCACATGCTCCCCCAGCGCCAGCCCAGAGCACCTGACCGCCTGGACCCATGGGTGCACTATCCTGCCCTCGCACGCTGCCCCAGGACCCGCTGCCCCGGTCCCGCCCGGCCAGCAGGACCACCACCCCCGGCACCCGGAACTGCCCACAGGCCCACGGGCGCCAGCTCCTCAGGCAGCACCTCCACGGGGCCCTGCTCCGGCACGCAGAGGCACCCCAAGTGCCCTCGGGGGCACTCACCCCCACGCACGCCATCAGGCGCAGTGGCCTCCCTGCTGGGGGTACTGAACCTCCAGACGGGGCCGTGCGGGGTGCAGCCCAGGCAGAGGAGGTGAGGGAGTGGAGCTGCAGCACAGTCGTGGGTGTGCAGCGGCGAGGGTGCGCTCACCTGCACCTGGGCTGGGCGCGTCGAGCCGAGGGGATGGTCTCGCCATCCGGGCCAGACCCCAAGTCCAGGCGCCGCCAACCAAAAGCCTGACCAGTTGCATCAGCAGAGACCGTTTCCAAACACGGCCACGGGACCCGGGGCAGGACGTGGCCGTCTCGTGGAGACCGTCTCGTGGAGACCGCTGGCCTCCGGGGGCCGTAGTGCCGGCCCGCGCCGCCCCCCAGCCTGCAGGCCCACCTCTCCGCGCTCTGTCCCCAGGTTTGCCGGGCACCGCTCCAGACCTGGAGAAGAGAAAGCAGATTTTTGGGCAAAACTTTATACCTCCAAAGAAGCCAAAAACCTTCCTGCAGCTGGTGTGGGAGGCGCTGCAGGACGTGACGCTCATCATCCTGGAGATCGCCGCCATCATCTCCCTGGGGCTGTCCTTCTACCACCCGCCCGGCGAGAGCAATGAAGGTGAGACCCGCGCCAGAGCGGCGGGCGTTCGGGCAGCCCCAAGGCGCCTCGGCCTCACCAGTGAGCGGCTGGGCCAGCCCCAGGCTCGAGCCCCAGCCCCGGTTTTCCCGTGTGAAATTCAGGGGCTGGCCGGGTGGACGCCGCCGGGTGGACGCCGCGGGGCCCAGGCTCCTGCTGGCCAGCCAGTGCGGCAGCAGCCAGGGCGGGTCAGGGCAGCCATTCCCACTGCCCCTGCCGGGCTCGGCGCATCCAGGGAGGGCTGCTCGCAGGCAGGGAGGACCGTGTAGGACACCCCCAGCCCAGCATCCTGGGCCGGGCTCAGAGTCCCACTTCTCAGCTTCTGGACTGGGGCTCGGGCTCCAGCCACTTCGCGGGCGTGCGCAGAACAGGGCTTGCAGCGAGGGGTTCTCAGTCAGAGCCAAAGACTTCCCGCTGCCCTGGGCTGTCGCCACGAGTCCCAGTGCCCCGTGTGTCCTCAGTGAGTGGGGCGGGCTGGGGGACACTGATGAAGGACAGAACAGGGAGACACCTTCCCAGGCGGAGGGGCAGCAGGGCAACGCGCGCTCCGTGAAGTGAAGCGCTAGGCTCCGTATCTCAAATCAGTCCCTGAATTCCAAGAGAATGTATTTCCAGCACTCCCTGGTGGCGCAGGGGTTAAGTCTCAGCACCATGAAGCATCTGCAGCCACTGCAGCGTGTTCATTCCCCGGCCAGGGAGGGACCCACAGGGCGCAGCAGACTCTCCTGCCTCCCGCTGCTCCCCCAGTGGTGTGTTTCAGGGGATCCGCCTGTTCTGCTCCCCGCTCTGTCTCTGGGGAACCCTCTCATCGCCTGCACCTCTGGCTGCACCCCGGCTCTTGTGTGCATAGATAAGTCTTTAAAACAAACACATTTCCCTATACCAGGTCTCTGTCGAGAGGGTTCACCGCACTGCCCTGTCCTTGCGTTTTCTGCTGGTGTCACTCCCGGTGGGAAAGGCGCCCTCATTCCCTTCCTCCCCTCGTCACATGCCCTGAGCTCCAGCTGCCTCCCAGGGAGGCTCGAACCGCACACAGCGACCAGCACCAGATGCCGACCGGAAGCTGCGGCTTTAATGGGCCTTTAGTGTGTGCGCGTGGCAGGGGGGCACCCCAAGGCTCTCCTGGTCATCCTGGCACCTGGGGGCGCAGCTGTCATCCCCCCATTTCGCAGAGGAGCAGACCAAGCATGTGCGTCGCCGACTCACAGGGCGTAGCGATTAAGTTGCACAGCTGGACTCGAGCGCCGGCCGGCCCGTGTCAGTTATCACTAGCACAGCTACGACCCCCTCCCCGCCAAAGGCTGGTGCCATCGAACAGTTTAAAATTGCTGGAAAAGTCTGCCACTCCCCAGGAGGGGAAGCAGAAGCCCCGTGAAGGCGGGCGGCGGGCGCTGGCGGGGCAGGTGGGCCCGCGGAAGGCACCGAACACGACATGGGCCCAGCAGTGTCCTGTCTTGGCAGAGCCGGGGCGTGAACCGGGCCGGGAGGTCCCTCCTGCCTGGCTGACGCCCCGCTTCTTCCCTCTGCTCCCCGCAGGGTGTGCAACAGCCCAGGGCGGGGCGGAGGACGAGGGGGAGGCGGAGGCCGGCTGGATCGAGGGCGCCGCCATCCTCCTGTCCGTCATCTGCGTGGTCCTGGTCACGGCCTTCAACGACTGGAGCAAGGAGAAGCAGTTCCGGGGCCTGCAGAGCCGCATCGAGCAGGAGCAGAAGTTCACCGTCGTCCGGGCCAACCAGGTGGTCCAGATCCCCGTGGCCGAGATCGTGGTCGGGGACATCGCCCAGATCAAATACGGTGAGTGTTCCCGCTGCGGGGCCGGCTGCAGGCCAGGGTGCGGGCAGCAGCGGGCGGAGCAGGCAGGCCCGAGAGCTTCCCGGGGAGGAAGGGGCCCCGAGGCCAGTCCTGAGCCAGGACGGCTCCTGAGAGTCTTCGGGAGGTGGGAGGCCACTTGCAGGGGGCGGCGATTAGATGTTTAAGCTGGACCGGCCACGGCTCTCCGGAAGGCCGCCCCGCGGGCACCACAGTCAAGCACGGCTCAGAGCCTAGAAGGCTGCAGAAGGCTCCTCAACAAAACCCCCGAGGAGTTGGTGGGGTGCTTCTTGAGAACGGTTGCGAGGCCAGCGCGACCATGGGGCAGAGGAGGTGGGAGGCATTCTCAGCTGGGACTGCCGCGGAGAACGTGCAGGCTGGCGCCGAAGGGTGTCAGCGCGATGCGTGCTGGGCGAGCGGGGGCAGGAGGCGGGGCAATCGCGTGTCCTCCCCACCCAGCCCTGGGGGTCTGTTCTCCTCTGACCACGAACCCGCCTGCGGCCTCCTCCGCTAGGCTCATGCCTCCCAAAAGCCTCTCCCACGCCATCCTGGAGACCGGGCGACAAGAAATTGTCGAGAAAACGGGGCCAGAGCAAGGGAGGCCCTGGGAGAGCCAGAGCACGGAAGCCCTGCTGGCGCGAGGCCTGCCGGGCACAGCCTCAGCTGTAGCCCCCAGGCCGGATGCGCGTGGCCTACGCTGTGATGGGCGCCGGCCGGGGCGACTGTCCCTTGTCCACTCCTTTCGGGGACGCTCCCGCCCCTCCGGCCGCCGCGGCCCTGCTGACCGCAGCCGTCGCTCCCGCCAGGCGACCTCCTCCCTGCCGACGGCCTCTTCATGCAGGGCAACGACCTCAAGATCGACGAGAGCTCGCTGACGGGGGAGTCTGACCAGGTGCGCAAGTCTGTGGACAAGGACCCCATGCTGCTGTCAGGTGAGCTGCGGCCCGGGCCCCTCCCGCGCCGGGCTGCTCCACGCGGCCGGGACACCCGTGTCCCTCCACGAGGCCACCAGGTCCCTTAGACGCTGTCCTTGGCTCCAGGGCTCCGGCCAGTTCGGCGCCCAGCAAGAGCCCTCCCTTTCGCCGACAAACGGGCACTGCGCCTGCTCTGCGCTCGGCCCTGCTCAGGGCTGGGGTGCTGCCGGGAACGAAATCGACCATCCCACCCCGGATACCTGCCGCCTAGTGGCTTCTTTTGAGAAGTCGGTCATTTAAACCCCTTCGCGCCAGGCAGGGGACAATCGTCTTGGATTCCTGCTGTGTGCTGGGTGCTGGCTGGGTGCTGGGGATACAGCAGTGCGAAGGCAGATGAGTTCCCAGACTTGAGCAGCTCGTGTAGAAATTCCAGAAGGTCGTAGGGGTGTGATGGGAGAGAGCAGGGCAGGGGAAGGCCCGTGGCTGGGGCGGCTGGGGAGGCCGCGTGCGTGCTGGAGGCTGACGATGGTGCGCGCTGGTCAGGAGCAGGCACAGCCGGTGCAAAGGTCCAGCGGCAGGACTGTGCTGGAGCATCACGCGCAGGATGCGGAGTGGACGGGCCGACAGCAGGCCTCATGGGCCCTGGTCATGGAGACTTTCCGAGCTCATGGAAAGCCCAGAATGCCCTCTTGGAACTTAGGACCACATGAGAGTGCTGGGTTTCCCCAGGTGACCTGAAGGCCATTGTCTTTAGCGCAGTAGCCAGCTGGGTGACCCGGACCTCAGGAAGCTTAAGGGAGGCGCTGGACCTGCGTGGACAGGAGCAGAAGTCCCCAGGCAGTTTGGAGAAGGATGAGGCGGGATCGTTGGCTGGGAGGCTGGGAAAGAAAATGTTCAGGGTCACAGAGTCAAAGCGTCACAGGCCAGCCAGGGGGCAGCACAAGTTCAGAGAGACCCTGCCGGGAAGGGGCAGTGACAGGTGGCAGGTCGCCCACCTGCACAGGTAAGCCAGCCGCCTTGGTTCAGACTGGACACCTGTGGAAGCCCTGCACATGGGGTTGGCCCCGGATGTCGGGACACAACAGCCATGGCCTCTCGTGATAGCCCTGGCACAAGGGAGACCCTGTGCCGAGGCTGGGAGATCCAGGCCGGCGTGCGCTGGTCCTCAGGCCACGCGTAATCTGGTGGAGGGCTGCGGTGGCCGCCCTGGAGCTCCAGCCTGCGGGCAGAGGTGCTCTTGCTCCACGGAGCCCACGGGTGGCACGAGAAAGCAAGGGCTGAGACCCACCGAGGAGGCCAGCGTGCGGATGAGCCAGACTGAGCGAAGCGACCGTCGGGGAGGTGACTGCGCGGGAGTGGAGGTGGGCCAGAGGCCCAGCCAGGCCCGGGAAGGACAGTGAGGAAGGAAGGGCACCATCTACCCAGTAGAAAGCCATCTGATCTGCAGGACCTTCTAGGACAGGTCTGCTAGAAGGCAGCGACATCTCTGTTGCTGGGGGTGTGTAAGGAAGCCTGAGCCGGCTGCAGGTGGTCCTGGGGCACTGGCCCACTCCGAGCAGTCTCAGCATTCAGTGCTCCTCCCTGCCGTGAGTCCCCTGTTCTCCCACCCCCTACATCTTTACCCTCTGCCTCTGCTACTGACCCACTTTGTTCTGTTTCCGGGCCCTGCTTCTTCTGAGACTGTTCGCTTATCACCCCTCCCGGTTGCTCATTTAACTTCTGCCTGCCTGCTCAGATGCCACCTCCTCCAGGAAGCCTTCCCTGACCACCACTGCCCTTGACAACCCTTATACCAAGACTCACATTTTAGCCTGTGACATCCACACTGTGCTCTTCAGGTTCAGTCTCATAATGCCGACTGGGTTTTGCACCATGCAAGTGTCTCAAGTGTAATAAAGCAAAATCCATCCAGGGACCTGTCACACAGGAGATGGAGTGACCTTCCATCCTTGGCCCTGTGCAGCCACCATAAACCCTGCATCTGTCCTCTCACCCGGGCAGGTGCAGGTGACTGGAAGCCTGAGCCAGCTCCATCCCGGGCCCTGCAGAGCTTAGGGGCACAGGCACTGTCTGCTATCACTCAGAGGTGAGCAGGACTGAGCAGAACCTGGGTTCTGGAATGTACTTGCTCTATGGCCTCACGTACGTCCATTCACTTCTCTGAGCCTCAGTTTACCTGTGGGGCCAGCACAGGTACCCTGGAATGTGATGTAGGTGAAGCCCCTACTGAGAGGCTGCTGGCAGAGCATGGCTCACAAGGGGTTGGTTCCCTTCCCCGTCCGTCGAACTGAGGATGAAAGGGGATTGAGTTCAAATCCCGATTCTGACCCTCATTGGCTGGGAGACTTTCTTGAAAATAGATTAACCTCAGCTCATGGGCTTGTGCTGATGTGTCTGTTTACCTCCCTTCATCCCCTCTCTGGGCTGCCCCTTCCTCTCCACCATCCAGTCCCTCCCCACCTTCGGTCTACACAAGCCTGCCTCTTCCAGGCAGGTTTCCTTGATTGCTCTTTTTCCTGGTGCTCTGAACTCAGATACCTGTCATTTAATGAGCAGACACATGGACCTTGTCCCCACCCTGAGAGGCCTTCCTGGGCCTTCTGTAGATGACCTAGCTGAGGGCACCTGCAGGTCCTCGTGGGGGGTCAGAACCCCCATGGGCTCTGGCCAACCAGTTCAGCTAGAAGAGGACAAAGGACACCCCTATTCTGCGTTAGGTGGCCGGCTACACCAGCCTGCGGCCTCCCTGATCCTCTATGGCTGTTCTACCAGTAGGGGAGCAGATGGGACCCCACCCCCGGCTACCCCATGAGCACTGCCGGGCAAGTGGTGCAGGGTGAGACGCTGGGGATGGCACCAGCACAGCCTCTGGGGTGGGCCCAGGCCCCGCCCCGCCCCGCCGCAGCCTCTGCCCCCAGGACCTCAGTCCCCCGTCTGTTGGACGGGGCCAGGCCAGTCTTCAGAAAGATGCCACCCCGTGCTCAGGGCACACAGGGGCCCTGAAAGCCTGGAGCTCGTCCCAGGATGGCAGGGGGCCGCAGGGGGCCCCTGAGTTCCCAGCGGGCCAGGGCGAGATGTCCCGGGTCGCCGGCAGGGAGCACCAGCCGGCGTGGCCACCGGGCTCGTCTGCGGGAGCCCCGAACCCAGGCTCTGTGCCCTCCTCCCGGCTGACGACTGCGGAAGCGGCAGCGCGGCGCCTGTGGGCAGGTGGCAGAGGGGAGGCCGAGGGCACCGACCGGCCCACCCCTCCCTGATTTGTAACTTAAGGGAGTTGCGAGCTTGCAGGAAAGTCACGTGGGGTGCACGACAGCAGCGCCTCCTGGGTCCCGCTGTCCTCGCCGCTGCCCGTCTGCTCCGGGGCTTTCGTTTCGCGGGTCGTTCAGACTTGGCCCCTTCTCCTCGGGGAGCATCTGAAGGAGCTGCTCTGTGTGAGCGCAGCGCAAGTCGGCTCGGGCACTGGCAGGAGGCAGCCATCTCACCACAGACTCGAGACCCGCCCCGTCCCCGCAGCGGCCTCCGGGAGGAGCCGGCAGGACGGGGCCTCGTGCAGACGTCACCTCCTCAGCCTCCTTGGACAGGAGCAGCTCACCCCACCCGTGGCCGCCACACCCCCTGTGTCCACGTCCCCCGTCCACAGCCCCCTATGTCCACAGACCCCCATGTGCATGCCCCATGTCCATAGCCTCTCCTGTCCACAGCCCCCATGTCCATGCCCCCGTCCACGGTCCCCACGGCCACAGCCCCGTGTCCACACCCCCGTCCACGGCGGGCCCATTTTGTGTTCCCGTGGCGGGAGTCCTGTGCCAGCAGCCCTCTCAGGACAGAGCCCGGCCTTGCCCTGCAGCCCCCAGGAGATCCACAGATCCCCAGACGGCCCTGGCCGGTCCCTGCTGGCACCTGGGGAGACTGAGGTCCGGAACGGGAGCCCGTGGCCCCACAGGAGGCAGGCGGGGAAGCCCAGCCCGCCCACCCGGCACGGCTCGCCCGGAGCGCCCTGTGGCCTGTCGGCAGCGCCCGTGGGCCCCTCTGGGAAACCAACCGGCGCCGTCGATGCCGGGCGGCCGTTCTCACAAGCGGTGCTCCGGCGCCAGCGGGTTCCCAGGGCGCCCTCCCGCCTCCGAGGCCCCTCCACCGGGGCAAAGGTGTTGACAGCGTGAGGTTGTCTAGGACATCCGCCGGCCCCTTGGGGCTGCCGCCCACCCCGCTGAGCAGAAGGCCAGGCGCAGAGAGCCGGACCTGCACCACTGCCGCCGCCTCCGGGGAGCCCGGACAACGCCGTGACTGCAGGAAGGCCCGTCTGCCGCTCGGCCCGCGCGCTCTCCATTACACTACCCTGCCTCTTCTCCACGAGAGGCAGCGGGGTGTAGTGGATAGAGCACGGGCCCAAGCCCCGACTCCGCCACGCTCAGCTGTGTGACCCTGAGCCACTGAGCCAGCGAGGCCAGGTGGGGGGCTCGGGACGGCACCCGGGGCTGCCGTGAGGACAGGTCTTGGGCGGCGGCCCCGCGGTCTGCGAGGGCCTGGTTCCGCCCTAACCACCTGGTGACGGTGACGGTGACGGCCTGCACCGGGCGGGCCCGGCTTGGCGGGTCTGGTGCAGAGCGAACCCCTTTTCGTCTCAACCCCCAGGCGCTTCTCCCCCGCCCCACCCAGACAGGAGCCAGGGAGGCAGGAGCAGGAGAGCGCGGGCAGCTGTGTGCTGTTCAGCCTCGGCTGCTGCCCTCTCGGGGTGCAGGAGCCCTTTTCACAAAGCTGGGTCCCTCCGACTCAGCCCCCGGGGCTCAGGGTACAGGGCGGGAGGACCAGGCCGCCCGCTCACAGGAGCTCGGCGCTGTCTGGGCCTCAGCTCTTTCCCTCACATGGGAGCAGCTGGACCACGACCGTGGCCCTTCTGCCCACCTGCTCCTTGAGGCTGCCCAGACGGCTCTGCCCCTGGGGCTGGAAGCCAGGGAGACACCTCTCTGCGTGTCTTCCTCCCTGGAATCGGGGTGTGGCAGACAGTCCCCAGCGCGAATGTGACGGGGCGGGTGGAACAGCCGCTCAGCACATAGTAGGTGCTCAGGACATGGTCATGGTCCTCCCACAAAACCCTTGCGGTGGCTCCTCGTGAGCGTCAAGCAAAGGCCCCGCTCTGCAGCCCCCACCTAAGAGCGCCCCTCGGGGCTGAGCTGCCTGCCAGCCCTCAGGTCTCGTGGTCTGTGCACGGCCCGTCTGCTTCAGCCCAGCCAGCCCGCAGCAGCTGGACACAGGGACCGTGGGGCCCCCGCGGGCCCGAGCTGGGCACAGGCTGGCATCCACTGCCTGTGTCTGTGCGAGAAGCAGGCGGCCCGGGCAGGGGAGCCTGCTTGGTCGGTCTCTGCAGAGGCCTCCATGGCCCCTCCACAGCCTCCTCTGAGGCCTGTCAGTGGACGCCGCCCTCCCCGCGCCCGGCCGGCCCCTGCCCCGAGGTGACAGCCTAAACCCAAGTCCCCACTCTGTAGAGGACAACACCGCAGTCCAGAGAGCAGAGGGCCGGCCTCGGGCCACACAGCCCGTCGGAGGCAGACGCCAGAACTTCCAGGACTCCTCCCTGCCCCCCGCAGTGTGTTCCGAGGGGCCGTGGGAGGCAGGACGGCCGGGCGCAGAGCGACACAGGGGCCCGTGCCAGCAAGGCACCACAGCCCCCACCCCGAGGTTCCTTCCCTGCCCTGCCTCAGAGACGCTGCAGCCTTCCTGTGGAGACTGCAGGCCTGCCCCGCCAGACCGTGGCCCCCCCTCACGCCTGCAGCTGGGCGTGAGCAGCGCCCTCTGCGGGGGCCGGGGCCACCGCCCAGGGGTGGCCTGGCGCGTCTGGTTCTTCCTGCACAGAGGGCCAGCTGGCTCTGAGGCCCTGCTGCGGGGAGGAGGGCTGTGAGGTGCGGGGAGTGGGGCCTGGCCGTGTAGTGCGTTTCCAACATGGCAAGCAGAAAGGAGGTGAAAAGACAGCAGAGAGGGTGCTGGAGGTCCAGCCAGAGCAGGCTCTGCGTGGGGTCAGCCTCAGAGTAGGCACCCGTACCCGGAACCACGCTCAAGGGGTTCAAGGCGAGCGGGGGCCAGGCCTGGAAGCGTCCCCAGGGCCGTCGGGGGCAGGTCCCCTGTGGGGCCGGGAAGGCTGCTGCAAGCTGGGCGCTGGTCCTGAGCCTTGAGGAGGCGGTCAGGAAAGGCGGGGGCGTGCAGGCAGGGCTGGGCTGACAGCAGTCGGCTGCTGCGCAGGCTCCAGGGCCCAGGCTGCAGGCAGGAAGCAGCGGTCAAGCTGCCGGACTTCAGGGAGGGCGCCTGAGCTGGGGACAGCAGTTGGGGGCACGGAGAGAGGGTGGTCGGGGGCACATGATGCCCCAACTCCCCGCTAACTCTGGGGCCTGGAGGGCCACCCTGAGGCGGGGCAGGGCTGACAAGCCTCCCCCACACCCCCTGCTCCTGCCTCCCTACCTCCTGGGCAGAGCCGCCAGCTCCCTGCTGCCCATGGGAGTGATTAGATTAGGAGGTGATTTGGGGTTTGATTATCTTGGGTGGAAATCGGCCCCTGCGTCTCTTTCCATCCCGCCTGGGGCTGGGGAGGCAAACGTAGGAGAGAACACCCTCCTTTTCCAGCGAGCTTGTTCACGAACGTGTTTGAGACCTGGTGTGAGGGCCTGATGGCTGCAGGGGAGTGAAGAGTGACACAGGGGCTCCACCCCTCCCCAGCTGGTGCCCAGGCCCAGCCACATCTCCCTGAGCCTCCGTTTCCCCATACAAACCAGGGTCCCTATGAGGACCAAGGTGATGCTGGCACAGAGTGGACACTGGAAAGTCTGTATCTCTGTGTCTCAGGCACGTTAAGAACCCGAGGTCCTGGAGATGAGAGTCTAGAACACGCTACACATGCACAGCACACATCCCCATGTGCACACACCCACATGCTTACATGCATGTGTGTCTTCACATGTGTGTTTCTGATGTACACATGTGCACAGGTGTGTCTGGTATGTGCCAGCACAAATGCATGCACACATGTGTTCCCTGCGTGTGTCTACACATGCACACTTACTTGTACCCATGGGTGCCCCTTCACGAGCACTGCATCTACATGTGTGCACACACCATGTCAAGGTCTTGCTCAGATGCTGGAGAGAGGGAAGGGGCGGGTGCAGCCTCTTGCACAGCAACAGCAGCTCCCTTGCTTAGGGAAAGTGCTTTGAATCCTCACTCAGAACCTCTAGACTCTTATTTTAGATACAACTCCGAGGAGTTTGTTGGCCTGCACTTCCCGTTCGAAGCACACTGGCAAACAAGAGGCAGGCTGTGAGAGACAGGGTTCTGGGGAACAGGGAGACGTAGCTCAAACTTGAGAGGAAAAAACCTCAAAAGCAGAACTGAGTCGAACCGTGTCATCGGTGCCGTGTTTGCAGGGCCCCTCTGTTCCGCGGGTAAATCCGCTGCAGCTGCTCTGTGGCGTGAGGATGACCTGAGCCCCTGCCCGGGCCTGGGTGCTGCGCCAGCAGGACCTGTGTGCCACCTTGAAGTTTTACCCAGAGGACTCAGAGTCAGGAGACTGCTGGGCATGGAGAGCGCACACTGCAGGTGTCTAGACTCCTGCTGAGTGGGGTGGCAGCTGGCAGGAGTGCGGGGTGGGGCGCCCGGTGCCCTGAGCTTCCGCGGGTGATGGAATCGTGCGTGTGGACTCAAGCAATACTCATCCTCCTGCGAAAGCACCTTTCACTTGGCATAGCATCCTCAGGGCACATCCATGTTGTAGCACGTGTCCTTTTTAAAGGCTGAGTAATGTTCCCTTGTGCACAGAGTCCGCACTTGCAGTGGGCCTGCCTCAGCATCCTGTCCTTGTCTGCTGCAAACTCCCCAAGGGGTCTTAGCAGTTGCCCTGAGGCTGCACACAGCAGGGGCCTGCCTTACACAGCAACAGGACCCTCTGCTCAAACGAAAGCTGACTTAGAAGCCCCAAAGATGAATGAAAGTAGAATCTTTTTTTTTTAAGATTTTTTATTTATGCACACAAGAACAGGGGTGCAGGTCAGAGGTGCAGGGTATGAGAGGATTCACCAGACAAAGTTGGGAGCAGAACAGGCAGGTGGACTGAAACACACTGCTGAGGGGAGCAGCGGGAGGCAGGAGAGGTCTGCTGCGCCCTGTGGGTCCCTCCCTGGCCACGGATTGAACTCGCGCTGCTGTGCCGCGGATGCTTCACAGTGCAGCACTCAACCTGCTGTACCACCAGGGAGGCCCAGTAGAACCACTCTTACCAGACACCTCCTTCGTCCCCTCTTCTCAGGGGTCCCACCTACAGTTGAAAGAATTCCCTTTGGAACCCTGGTTGAGAAAGTTTAAATTATAAGGAAGAGGTTCTTGACTTGCTGTGCACCATGGAGCCCGGTGTCTGCAAGTGCCACCCCTACTTGGAACAGATCCTTAAAATGCATAAAATGAAACACATGGGACCACAAAGGAGCCAACTATTTAAAAATAGTTAAAGCAATAAAAACATAAATGTGTGGCATGCCGCCTATGTTATTCAGTGTTAGCTAAGTCAATACAGTTCAGCAGCCGAATCAATAACTGCTTTAACTAACACTTTTTAGTTAAAATTGCACTTTTTAGTTAAAAGTTTTGTGCACTTTTTAGTTAAAAGTTTTGTGCACTTTTTAGTGCACAAAAGACATGTGTGGGGCCTCCCTGGTAGCGCAGTGGGTTAAGCAACGCACTATAAAGCAAACCACAGCCACTGCAGCACAAGTTTGATCCCTGCTGCCGGCCAGGGAGAGGACCCACATGGCGTAGCAGACCTCTCCTGCCTCCCCGCTGCTGCCCTCAGCAGTGTGTTTCAGTCCATCTGCCTGTTCTGCTCCCCACTCTGTCTCTGGTGAATCCTCTCACCTCCCATGACTCTGGCCTGTACCCCAGCTCTTGTATGCATAAATAAATAAATCTTTTTAAAAAAAAAAAGACATGTGCACAAGTGAAACTGACGATAGCTATAAAGTGAAATGAAAAAACCATGACCTTTGTGATGTATGTAACAGGACTGTGGGCCCGGCTAACAGCCTAGGGTCTGTTGCCTATGTTCACAGTGGAGAGAAATGCTGCATTTCAGTTTAATATCTCTAAATTAAAGAGCAGATCCCAGAACCCTGAATTCTTTCCCCAGATCTGTGGAAAGGGGTGGACCCCACAAAGCATTGTGTCTAGAGTTCAGTTGGCATTTCTTTGCTGCTTGCAGAATGAAGCAGAATGGGGGTGGGTTCCAGATACTGTCAATAAGGAGAAGACAGCATGACCTTGTGCCTGGCCTGTAAGGGTTGGCGGGGAGTGGGGAGAGGGAGACAGAGAGGAAGGGTGTCTCCTGGAGAGGGTCCCACCACACGGCTATAGTCTGAACTTCAACTAGAGGCAGTGCCTGGGACTTCAGCAGACAGATTCCAGGAGCTGACTGGAACTCAGTTCCTGCCTCTCCTCTGGGGAGAAGCCTGGGCGTGCAGTGGTGACTTGGCTTTCATCCCCTCCCACAGGGACCCATGTGATGGAGGGCTCAGGACGGATGGTGGTCACTGCTGTGGGTGTGAACTCTCAGACTGGCATCATATTTACCCTGCTGGGGGCAGGCGGCGAGGAGGAAGAGAAGAAAGACAAGAAAGGTAAGCCCAACCCCCTCACCAATCGAGAGGGGAGCTCTTAAGGCCACATTTTTTGTTTGTTTATTCATTCACTCAACAAAACAGTTATTGAGTGCCTTTTATGTCCACACCCTGTGCCAACAGTCACCTCCTGTGTCCATGAAGTCTGGCTTGGGCCAGGAGGGCTGTCTGTTACATCTACAGGGTCTTGTCCCAGTCTCTGTCTTGTTCAGTCATGTTGTGGGGGCCCCTCCTTCCCACCCCCTCACTCCGACCCAGGACCAGGTCAAGAGTCCTGAGCACTTTGTCCAGCCTCAAACCTCAAGCATGACCTCTTCATCATGCCAAAATCGAGTAGAAACCCCACCCAGGCCTATTCCTGACACTTTTCTCAACTCCACTGAGCACAGCTATAAATCCACCCAGCACGGGCTTACCCCACACGTGAGCAGAGGGGACTCTGGAGAAGGTGGCCAATGTGTGGCTCACATTGACACAGGTCAGGTGCTGTGAGTCCCCTCTCCCATCCCTCACCTGGATTCTGGCACCTCCTCCCCCTTGGAAATGAGTATCCTTCTTCCCTGGGCTCCCCTCAGAGCAGCCCAGGACACCATTGCCTCGCAGAGCAGAGAGAAGGAGGCCCAGAAGATACAAGAAGCCAAAATCCCATCATCAACCTCCAATGCAAAGGCCTGGGGCTATGGCCCCAGTATAGCTGACTCCTTGCCTGGCACCCACACCCAGTCTCAGAGACAGCCCCTCCACCCATCTTCAGTCTTCTGTCTTATCTCCTTCCCCAAGAACAGAGGAAGGTCTCACACCCAAACCTTCTTGAGGCCAGGGAAGGAGGATGAGCCAGCAGGCCGCTGTCCCTGATACCTGCTCCCTCCAGCTCTCAGAGGCCAAGCAGGCACAGAACCTGGGCTGCAGCTGAAGGTCATCTGTTCCCAAGGGTAAAACCCATTTTCTAACAGGATCCCCTAAGAGTATGGCTGCCCCACCAGCAGGAACAATGGCACTGATCTGTCACCTGGGGGATTTAGAGACTGGAGAAGGCAAGGGGAGAGCTGAGTTAGCTGAGGACATAGTCCTGACCGAGAATTCCACTGCCAGGGCAGTGCCCACACAATGAGATGGAAACTGACCGGCTGTGGCCCAGGCTGCGGGCACTTGGACAAACGCGGACAGTTGGGCAGGATGCGGCACGACTGCTCGTTTCCTTGTCCCCTCTGGGGCCTGCATGCGGGACAGAGACACCAAGACGGTCCCATGGACCAGACCTGTGGTTTTGAAAATACCAGTGGAAAGACTTGGACTGGTGTCCTGGCCAGACGGAGGAGTCCGTGCAGAGGCAAGGGGGAAATGCAGAGGGGACACGGTAGGGGGCGAGGGGGCATAGCCTGTGAACAGCGCAGCTGGGGCTGGGCCCTCAGCCCTCCTACCCCATCACCTCCACCACCAGGAGCATTGCTTAGAGTTCACCAGCCATGGGTCCCGGTTCCAGGATGGCGCATGCATGTGGTCTGTGTGTGTGTGCACTCAGGTGTGCAGATGAGGTCACGCGTGCTTCTCCTTCATTAACATGTCTCAAAAATCATCACACAGGTGTGAAGAAGGGGGATGGCCTTCAGCTACCAGGTACAGTAAGACCCTTCAGGGTAGATGGGCTTTTAGGAACAGGAGCACACCTTGACCATGGGTCCCTACTCTAGCCCACCAGCACACCGCTGGAGAAGGCCGCCTGACTGCCCCATCAGACCCTCCACTGTGGCCCTGCAGGATGCCAGCCCCAGGGGACCCAGCAGTACCCCACTCTGCCTTTTTGCCCTTCCAGTGCTCGCCCCACTGGTCCATTTCAAATAGCATCATCTCCTCAGTCCTCAGCCCCCAAACCCTCAATGTGGTGCTTCAGTCACCACCCCGTGGCCCCACGGCCCTGCTCCCACCCACACCCAGCAGAGCCCAACCGCGTTCCCCTCCCCACACAACCCACCCACCTCCCACAGCAGTGCCTCTGCCCTCTGCTCCTTCCAGAACCCACTTCCCCACCCCAAGGAAGAACAAGAGGGAATTGCCATCTCATCATGTTTAGTTTCTAGATTCAAAACTCGCAAGTACCTTCCCGGTCATGCGTACAAAATGTGACATGCCCAACGTTGCCTTTTCAGGGGTGGGACAGGTCAGTAGGGGCGCCAGGCTGATCTTCAGGGAACCGGTTAGCAAGGAGGCGGTACTAGGTGGTGAGTGACCAGATCAGGGCCACGAATCCAGGTCACCGCCATGGTCAGTGGCTGGGCTCAAACGCGGCCGTCGCGGTCCCAGCAGGTGCCCACGCAGGCCAGGGCCCTCGCTGCCCGGTTGTTGAGTATTTTGAATCGGCTCCTGGCCACAGGCCCCGCTGGCCCTGATGGGCTGTCGGCTGGACCCTCCTCCTCGGCTGGGTCAGCAGGGCGCCCTGGACGGTGCCGCCTCCACCCAAGCACATCGATCATCCTCCATCGCAGTCTCGGTCCCCTCCATGGCTGATTGTCTCCCCATGATGCCCGGGCCCTGCTCACCCCCAGCCCCACGGGCTTTCTGCATTTCCAGCAGACGTTCTCGTTTAAGACGCTAGTCCTGCGCCCGCAAGCTGGCTCCCACCCCCGTTGTCGTTGCTGTTTTCTCCGTTGTGACACGTGCATTTTCCATCCCTCCCACCCCGCAGCGGCCGACGGTGCGGCAGGTTCAAATGCTGCAGATAGTGCAAATGCCAGCCTAGTGAATGGTACGTCTCCGGCGGCGAGCTCTCTCGGTCTCGGGTGGATGGGCCTCTCTCCCTCCCCCCGTCTGGGCTTGCCTGTCCCTGTCCTGGTCCAACAGACCCTGACGCGCACGGGCAGCTCGGGGACGGCCGTCCTCTGCCGAGGGCCAGGCGCTTAGGAGATGGGCCAGGCCCGGAAGCCGGCTTCCAGCCCGCTTGTGGCTGCCAAAATGACCCCCCGCGGGGCCCAGAGAAGGACATGACCTTGGCTTCAGACTGACGAAGCGGCACCCCGTCCTGTGCGCCCTCCCCTAAGCACGCTCCTGGCCCCAGCTTGGGGAAGGAGGCCTGGGGTCTGGGCCTGGGCTGAAGCTGGCATCTGGGTCCCCAGAAGAGGCTCCGGCCTGGACTCTGAAACGCCCCCGCAGCAGGGGCCCCGGGCCGGCCTCAACTCCACAGCCCCCACCCTGCCTCCCAGTAGCATGGCTGAGCTGCCGGCGGCCGTGTCTTCTCTTCCACGGAGCGAGCGGCGGGGGTTCGCCGGGGCTCCAGTCTCGTTCTGTCCCCGGACATGGGCTGGTGTTTCTTGCTGTTGCATTTGTCCAGAGTCTTGGACGCTCACCGGCCCGCTCGGGGGTGGAGCGGGGCCGGGGCTGCCCCTGTACCTGAGGCAGCATCTGACCTCATACTCTGCAGGAAGGAACGCCACTCACCTGCCTCCTCGCTTTCACGTTTCTGATTTCTATGCTCTCCCACCCTCGGAGCCATCTGTCTGCTCAGACACCTCCCACCTGGGTTAGAAAGCGAGACGGTCATCCAGGCCGCCCTGGCGCTGAGAGGCCAGGCTCAGCCGCGGGAGCTGGGGGCGGGGGCGGGAGGAGACTTTCTCCAGCACCAGCACCACTGCTTGCCGGGCACTGGGCTGTGGGCTTCTCGTCCATCCCATGGCTTCCTCCTCCCCACTCAGGAAAACCCAAAGGCCTTGCCCCGCCTCATCCTCCCTCCTGGGCCCAGAGTGACCGGGTGGACGTCCCGTCTGGGTAGGCGGCGTCTGCAGGCCCCCCCACCCCAGGCAGGGCCAACTCGGGGGTGGGTCTATTTCAGGCCCAGGAGGAGAAGGGAGGACAGCTTGGGCTGTGGGAGGTGTTGCGCCTCGGAGGGGGTCATGCGTCACTGCAGGTGCAACAGCGATGTGGGCACCCCGGGGTGGGAGGAGGGCCCCGCCACAGGGCATGGTGCGCTGTGCTGGGAGAACACAGGGACCGCGGCCGGCCTGTCCCGGGAAGAGGGCGACGTCGCTTCCAGGCTGGGGCAGGAAACTCCATGTGTCCCCAGAGAAATGCAGAATGGAGAACTCGCCCTTCTTGACTCCTCTACGCCAGGCACTTGGCAAACATTCTGTGCGCCCTGTCTCTCTTAATCCCCATGACAAGCTGGAATGCACTTTGTCGCCCCACATTAGAGGTGCAGAAACCAAGGCCCAGGGAGATCAGACACGAGCTCGGGTCACAGAGCCCAGAAGCAGCAGAGCTGGGGCCCCCCCACAGTCCTGGCGGGTCCGAAGGGGGCGGTCCTCCTCCGAGCCCAGCATCTGCTGATGCTCCTTTGGAGTTTCACAAGGATATTAACTCCCCCCAGGAAAAGGTGTCTAAGACCCGCCGGGCAGAGTCAGTTTCTTCCTCACTGCAGGACTTGTCAGGGCCTTGAATAGGCCGCGGACGCTCAGAGAGCCACACAGGCTTCCCGGCGGGATTGGGCTGCAGGACCTTCCTGGGTGAGCCTGTGGGCTGGGGTGCCCCCAGCAACGTCAGTATATTACACAGGACTTGAGACTACTCCAGATCTCATCGAAGGCCGACAGCCCGGGCATCTTCCGGACCTCGTCAGCCCTGCAGAACCTCAGTCCCCCACGCCGCACCTGCACCCCAAACTCACTGCGGTGCGGCGTGAGAAATGCATGAGCAGACGACCTCGTGCCGTGCGGCCCCGTCAGCGCGATCACAGACGGCACGGCCCACCGCACGACTCAGCCCTCGGGTGTGCCGGCCCTCCCTCGCCCAGAGGCCCAGAGCAGCCGGTGGCCGTCCCGAGCGGGCCCTGAGCTGACATACGTCTCCAGGCCCTGGGCCTTTAGAGGCTCAGAGACCCAGGCGGGGCCTCGGTGATGGGAGAACTAACTGGCCCTTCCCCTCCTTCCTGAGTCGAGTCAGGGGACTTGGATCCAGGGCACTCTCTGGCCAGCAGGGCACCCTAGCCAGGCCCCAGGCCAGCCCAGAGGCGGGCGGCGGGCGGGCGATCGCCCCCTTTGTAACGTGTCCTCATTGGCTCATGCCCGTGGTCGCCACTGATGAATGTCCCCCTAACTTGGACGGGGCGCGGGCTTGCCCACGCCTTTCATCAGCACCCCGGGGTGTCTTCATCCGCTGCACAGGGGAGGCACAGGAGGAGAGGTGATGTCGCCCTCCCTCCTCACTGCCCAGAGCTTGTTTATCAGGCCCCCTCACCAGGAACCCACCGCACCCCTGTGCTTCACACCCACGTCCCTCTGACGCAGGGGAAGCGCGCGTTCGGCCGGCCGCGGCCGGCATCTGCTGTGGAGAGGCCCCCACCGCGGGCCCCACCTGCTCAGCCCTCCACCCCCAGCTCCCTGCAAGCACCCTCCAGGGCCCAGGTGGGGCAAAGCTGGCCGTCCCACCTCGCCTCAGGGCCAGGCGAGCCCCACTGGGCTGAGCAGCGCCCCAGTCAGCCCCCCGTTCCTGAGCAGCCGGGCCACCTGCCCCGGTGCGCCCTCCTGCTCACAAAAGCATCGCTGATTATTTTTCTGGCCACGTGGTCACCGTGGAAATAAAAGGGGAAATTGCCGGCGTGGCTGATGGGCAGCTGCATCTGATAACATGCAGATAAAGGCCCGGCGCCTTCTGAGACGGGCACCCACGCAATCTCGGGCGCCCTTTAGCCCAGTTAGCAGTCACCCTAAGAAGCAGCGATCGCTGCGGTCCATCCCTGTCTGCTTGGCAAAGCCTTTTCCTACTTCATTTTTCAACCCAGTAGAGAGAAATTCACCATCAAGCGGGGGAGGGACCTTCAGGAACCCCCAAGGGTCTCTGGCCTCTGCTGTGGACAGGTGGGGGCCAGGCCCCCCTCCACCCCTGAGTGGCCCCTACAGCGGGTCTGGCGGAGCCGACGGGTGTTGTGGGGCTCACCGTGCAGTGCAGGGCCCTTGCAGGGCGCTCCGTGAGTGAGGGCCGCTGCCCAGCCCCCGTGGCCTCAGTTTCCTCATCTGTCGCAGGAGAGTGATGGAAACGCTCCCACCGCACTTGGCGGGCGCGGGGAGCTGATGAGGGGTCCGCCAGCAAGGCTTCCGGCTGCAGGGGCCAGCGAGGAAGCGCTAGGCCCCCAGCAGGTCGGCGCCCCCCCCCGCCCCCCCGCCCCCAGCCCATTCCACGGAGGTGGCGGAGGAGTCCCCAGCAAGGCGGTGCTGGCCCGGCTGCAGCTCTGCTCCCTCCCCGCCTCGGGAGCTGGGTGGCTGCATTCTCAACACCTGCCTGGGCGCCAGTCCACTTGTGTCCGGCCCAGGCCGCCACCGTCTCCCTCTGCGAGCCTAGCTTCTCCTCCGCCCGCGGGACACAGCACTGCGTAGGGCGTGGTGAGAACGCCGTGCAGTCGGGGTCTGTGTGTGCCGGCGCCCTTGCGGCCAGCACCCCCCATGACCCACGCCCAGCCTCAGGCGGAGCTCCGGGCGAGCTCAGTGCACAGGGCGCCCTCCGCAGTGCCGGCGGCTAAGCAGGTGCCTCAGCGCCAGGCAGCAGCCTCGCATCCCTCCCTCACTGCAGTCCCAACCCCGAGCCACCGCCCTGCACCAGGGGTCTCCCAGACTTCCTGGTGTCGGGGGTTGGGGGGACCCCAGCTCAGCTCTTTCCCCATTCCTAGGCAGCGTCAGACAGTCGTATGTGAGGCCGGGGAGCGGCCCCCAGAGGAACCCACTGACCCACGTTCCCTTCTGCTGTGGCCTGAGCCGGTCACTCTCATCATAGGGAGCACTTATCCCTCAGGAGCCAGAGCATCCCCACCCAGGCCCCTGGACACACTCGGGGCCCTCAGAGCCCACTGCTGGGGAGCCCGGCCCGCCCTTTGCGTGGGCCACTCTCAGCAGCGTTGGGCAGGGGCTGTCTGCGGTGCCAGTTCACTCCCCTTCAGAGGAAAGGGAGACGGTGGGGCCTAGGAGCCAGGCCCTGAGAACATGTTACCCAAACGCCTCCCTGTTCCAGAAAACTTCTGTGCTCTCTCTCTCTCTCTCTCTCTCTCTCTCTCTCTCTCTCTCTCTCTCTCTCTCTCTCTCTCTCTCTCTCTCTATTCACTGCCACCACNAACTTCTGTGCTCTCTCTCTCTCTCTCTCTCTCTCTCTCTCTCTCTCTCTCTCTCTCTCTCTCTCTCTCTCTCTCTCTCTCTTTTCCCTGCCTCCACTCAACCCACAAAAGGCACCAACCAAACTAATCTCTGGGGACCTGAGACCAGCCCCTGCTTCCTGCTGGCCGCGGGCCCTGGACAGGCTGCTGTTCCAGCTGTCAAGTGCCCAGGCCACAGTCACCCCACGGGAGTGCCCGTCCGGGCTGAGACCGGGCCCAGCCTGCAGCCGCCACCGCAGCCAGGGCTCGCTCGTGCCAGGGCCCCGCGTCCCCCGCGAGGGAAGGAGTGGGCTGGCCTCCCTCGTCTGTGCCGTGACTGTCTGGCCTGTGCGTCTCTGTGGTGACGACTGTGTTGTCTGTTCTTGTTGTCTGTTCAAATTCTTTGTCGTGTAGGTAAGATGCAGGATGGCAATGTGGACGCCAGCCAGAGCAAAGGTAACCCTTTTGTACTAACTGGGTCTGTGGTCCCTGCGCCCCCATGCACCTGCCCCGGGCTGATGTCTTTGGGGGTGTAGCTGTGGCCCACGTGGTGCCAGGGCAAATGGAGGCGCCCCCTTGGCAAAGACGGGACCCCACAGCTGCCTTCTCCCCAGCCTTTGCGCTCTGCCGCCGGTCAGCTGGAGACTTGGCGCTGGCTCTCTGCGGCCCTCCGATCCACGGCCGAGCCCACCAGTCAGCGGCACGTGGAGGAGCTTGGTGGGGCCACGCTCTGCTACCTTTGAAGCCCCCCTTTTGCTCCTCTTGACTTGGGGCTCCTTAATAACTCGACAACCCGCGCCCAGAGCCGGTGTGTCTCGTCTGGGTGTGGAGAAAGCCCGGGGCCTTGGCGCTGACCCTGTGAGCTGAGGGCCAGAGCAGGCCCCTGCGCACGCCTGCGGGGAAGCGGCGGTCTGTGCCCCTCCCGCTGCGTCCTGGGCCCCGCGCCTGACGCTGAGCCCAGCTCCTTGGCCGCTGGGCTCCAGTTGGGGGAGGCACCCCGCGTTCAGGACTTCTGCGGGGCCCAGCCGGGGAGCACGCGCCCCAGGGCGGTCAGGCCGGCCGGTGCCAACAGCCCGCGCTGCAGACTGACCTGTGTGCGCGTGTCTGTGTGTCTGTCTGTGTCCGCGCGCGTGCACGCTCTGCCCTTGCAGCCAAGCAGCAGGACGGGGCGGCCGCCATGGAGATGCAGCCCCTCAAGAGCGCGGAGGGCGGCGACGCGGACGACAAGAAGAAGGCCAACATGCACAAGAAGGAGAAGTCGGTGCTGCAGGGGAAGCTCACCAAGCTGGCGGTGCAGATCGGCAAGGCGGGTGAGCACAGCGCAGTGGGCGGGGGACCCAGGGCCCGGTGCGACCCCCGGAGCGCCCCGGCCCGTGCTGGGCCCCAGCTGCCCCAGCTACAAAGCCGGGTCTTGCACACGAGGGTGGCTGAGACCCTCCCTTCCCTGCTACAGCACCGGGTGTATACAGTCGGTGCTCAGCAGCGACAGACCTCCTGCCTGCGCTCTCGTCACACTGCAGGACTGCAGGAACTGTGGGCAGCTCCTCCTGGCTCTGAGCCTTGGCCCCTGGCCTCGGAGAGGGCTGTGTCCCGGCCCGCTGCACAGGTTGCTCTGAAGACAAAGGGCCGGTGTCTGGGTTGCTGCACGCTGGGGCCGCCCAGCCTGGGGGCAGACCTGCAGGGCCTGTCCCGCAGTGAGGACAGTGGGAGCCAGAGCAGGGGGCTGCGCAGGGGCTGCCTTGGCTCTGGTGCAGAGGAAGCATTGATGAGGTTGAGGGTAATACCAGGCGCTCAGGGAGAAGCCCCTTGTCTGGGCCCCAGCACGACAGGCGGCTTCCCCGGGAGCCACGAGCCACAGGTGGTGGCAGGCGCCGGCCCCTCTGGCCAGGGAGTCCGGCAGCCCCTCCTGCTGCCGCGGCCTCAGGCTCCCCACCCCGGGGGAGGATGCAGCCGGAGCTGCGCCTCCCCACCTGGCTGCTCACGCCTCTGTGGCTGTCTCCCGGCTCTAATTATAGGAACCACGGCCTGGAGAAGGGCGGCAAATTACAAGCTTGGCCATCTATATTTAAACTCAGGCAGGCGACAGCTCCCGGCTGCCGGGAGCTTGGCTCCCTGCCCCAGCGGCTGTCGGCGGGCATCAAGCCGCTCTCGGGCTCCGCAGCTGGAGCTGGGAGGGGGTCGTAGACCCGGGGAATTCCTCCATCCTTTCCAAGGAGCAGACGCCACAGAAGCCTGGGGGCGGGGGGAGAATCGATAACAGCCCCGTGGGCTGTGAGGTCCCCACCCAGCTCCCGAGCCCCCCTCGACCCAGCCAAGAGCGGAGTTCACAGCAAGTGCTCTGTGCTTCAGGCCCCACTTGTTCTGCTCCGGACCTGAATTCCCTGAAAGGGAACCCGAGACGGGTGAACTGGGGGTTGACAGAGGGGGTGCACTCAGGTGAGACGTGATAAGGCCAGGGAGGGAGCCTGACAGCTGAGGTTTCCAGAAAATTCCAGCCCCACTATCCTTTGTGGGAGTTATGCAGGGTCTGTCCTGCCCTCCAGTAAGGGGGGCCGGCTTTTAGATCCCCACATCAGCCACTGGGTGTTGGCCATCAGGTGGGGTGTACTCCCAGACGCTCCCAACAAGGGGACCCCAATCACCCCAGCACCAACTTCCTCTGGCAGAAGCTGCAGGTGCGAGGTACCTGCACAGGTAAGAGGGACCTCAGGGGAGCCAGGCGGGGCCCCCCTTACTTGCCAACTCTACAGTGCCTCCCTGCCTGTGGCCTTGACAAGCAAGTCACATCCCCTTGCTGAACCTCAGCTTCTTCACCCAAAAAAGCATGTCCTGCCTTTTCTTCAGTCTGGACCACTCTTCTGCAGGTCACCACCCGGCTGCTGCTTGTCGTCCTTCCACTGCCTGCTCAAATATCACCTCCTCCAGGAAGTCTTCCCTGGCCACCCACACTAGCCACTCCCCACCAATCCACATCACCTTTTGCATTGTTTGTTTGTCCTTAGCTTTATAAGATAGAATTGATATACCCCAAATGGCGTATGATTTGTGTGTAAACTTTGGCGAGTTTGGACCTATGCCCACATCCATGGTACCAGCTCCCCAGCTGACGTGCTGAACACCCCACCGGCCCCAAAAGCACCCTGTATTCTTTCATGGTTTTCTGGTTTTTGGTTTGGGGTCAAGGACACTTAACAGATCTGTGATCTGTCATCTTCATCCACCTGAAACACAGCATCTCGTTAGCTGCAGGCACTGTGCAGAGCTCCAGAACACAGTCATCCTGCTCAGCTAAAAACCCATGCTCACTAAAAAGGAAACCCCTCTGCCTGCTCCCCACAGCTCTTCTTTTCTCTCCCTCTGTGGGTCTGGCTGTTTAATGGTGCCTCATCCGTCCCGTGTCTGACTAGTCTCACCTTAGTATAATGAGCTCCACGTTGATCTGAGTTGCTGCCAATGGCAAGGATTCCTTTTTCATGGCTGAGTAATATTTCCCTGGGCACATCTACCACATTTTCTTCATCTGTCTGCCGATGGACATTTAGGTAGTCGTCTTCTTGTCAGCGTGGGTCATCTCCCCTCACTGGTCCTAGAGAGTCCTGTCACAGTGCTGTCTGAATCTGGATGCTCTTGGTCATTTGTCTGCTCCCCGCTGTAATATCAGGTTCCCCTTTCCTGCTGGGGCCCTGCTCCCTGGAGTCAGAGCCACCGCGTGCCCGCACACGGCAGTGCTCAAATGGTGTTTGTCCAGTGACAGTGCTGGACAATGTCCAGAGGAAATGCTGCCAGGTGCACATGGTTACCGTGGGGGGCCTCTGCACCAGCCACGCTGGCTGCCTCACCCGGCCCTCAGCACACACCTACTGTGTGCCAGGTGCTGTCCAACTCCTGACCTCATTCCACCCTCATGGAACCACATGGAGCCAACACACATCCGCGCTGCCTGAGGGGGAAGCCGAGGCTCTGTGGGGGTCGGGGACTTGCCCAGGCCCCGGGCGAGTAAGCTGGGCTGTGAGCCAGGCCTGCCTGTGCCCAGAGGGCCCGCAGGAGCCCACACCCGGCCCTGGAGCCCTGAGCGTGCCTCCCGCCCACCTTGCAGGCCTGGTGATGTCCGCCATCACGGTGATCATCCTGGTGCTCTACTTCACCGTGGACACCTTCGTGGTCAACAAGAAGCCGTGGCTGCCTGAGTGCACGCCCGTGTACGTGCAGTACTTCGTCAAGTTCTTCATCATCGGCGTGACGGTGCTGGTGGTCGCCGTGCCTGAGGGGCTCCCTCTGGCCGTCACCATCTCGCTGGCCTACTCGGTGAAGGTGAGAGGGGCGCAGGGCCGGCCGGCTGCTGCGCTTGACCAGGCCGCCCCCGTGGGGGGTGAGGGAGCGGTCATCGGGCCAGTGCTGGGAAGCTAAGAAGATCTAAGGGGAAGGGAGTGGGAACGTGGGGGTTCAGAGAGAGACATGCAGGAACCCCAAACCCACGCGCCTTCGGGGAGCCCGGGGCAAGCCTTGCCCTGGTTCAGAGGACCGCCACTGTGCAGCCCAGCCCAGGCCGCCTGGCAGACATGGGCCCGGGGCTGCAGGCTTCACCTACTCTCACAAGAGGCCAGAGATCTTAACCTCCGCCCTCCTGACTGTTAAACATTGACGGTCACCCCAACTTCAAAGCTAAAGTGCAGCCGTGCTCACCCCGCCCCGGCCGTGGGCAGTTGTCTGCACCCCCCCACGGTTACAGTGGCCTCGAACTTATGCGTGTGCTTGGCTGAGCTCAGGGTCCTCCTAAAATCTGAAGTCCCCCGAAACAGAAAGTGTGCTGGTTTAATGGCGGTCACCTCCTCCGAAGAGACTTCAAAGCGGTGCAGTGAGGGGCTGTATGGGGTTCATCCAGCGGCAGAGCTGCAGCACCCCTTTGCCCAGCCCCCCTGGGGCCCTCTGCAGAACCCAAGGCAGGGCCGGGCAGGCTGGTGCCTCTGTGGGGCGTTGCTCATCTGGCCCTCTGGGGTCGCTGCAGGCCTGGTCTCCCCCGGTGCTCACACTGGGCTCTTTCCCTTCCCCGGGCCGTGGCAGCCCCGCCTCGCGGCCAGAGCATGGAGCTCGGAAGGCAGGGCCCACGCTGGTCCCCAGAGCCCGGTGCCTGCGAAGGCGGGCGCCAGCATTTATCCGCCAGGCGGCTCTGGCCTCAGCAGTCGGAGGCCCAGGGAGCGTCAGTTTCCAGGCTGGAATTTGGGCTGGGCTCGCCGATGTAATTCCAGCCAGAAAAGAGATCCCGAGCGGGTGCCAGGAAGTGGCAGCTCTGTGTAAAGAATACGGCCTTTATCAGCTCCTTGTTTTAGGGTTCGCGAAGAGACGCCACCCCAAAGCAAAGCCCCAGCAGGTCACACGTGATGTTCAGGGCCCGGGGTTGAGACAGTGGCTCCCAGAAGGCCTACGGTTTGGGGACCTCCACAGCTGTCCAGTGAGCCCAGGGCCTCTGGAAGGCCGCCCTGAGCTGGTCTGGGAGAGACACACAGCTCAGGCCCTGGGGCGCTGCGCTGGACGCCGACACCTGGCCCCTGGGCCGTCTTGGGCACTGCTACTCCAGCCGGCACTGGCAGACCTGGCGCAGCAGCCACCCCAGCAGAGGCAGCAAATTCTGCCCTCCCTGAGTTGGGACCCGCCCCCACCCCCGGGAGCCACCAGCCCAGGGTGGCAATGCCACTGGGGGGTTTTAACTCTCGTAGCCAAAAAAAAAAGAAAAAGAAAGCAGGCAGAGTTAACTTTAATTATAGAATTATTAAATTATTCATATTAGTATAACGATCAATTTGTTGATTTTTTTGTGTTAATTTCATCATATAATTTACTTAAACTGCTATGTGCAAATTACTGTCACGCCAGCATGGAGCCACAGAAAAGTACCAGTGAGATAGTTTATGTTTCCTCAGATGTCCTCAAAATCACCGTATGCTTTATGCTTATGTCACGTCAGACTGGCCACATTTCAATTCAGCACCACGTGTGGCTCCCCTGTCAGACCCAGGCGCTCGGAACTGCAAGATTGGGCCCCTTCAGTGGTCCTGGTGGAAGGCTCTAGGTTGTGAGGGTTAAAAACTTGGTTCAAATCCCGGCGTGGAGCCCGGTGGAGTCACTTTGCCTTGGCGCCTCGGTTGCGAGAACGGACCACAGAATCCCCACGGGCTTCGTGGGAATCTTGTTACCTCGGTGAAGGAAATAAGTGCAGGAGAACTCCTTGCAAACTGTGAAATGGGTCACGCATTCAAATTGCCATTGCTCATTTATTCAATTACCTTTATCACCGATGAGCACGGCTTACAATAGGAGCAACTGCGATAGTCATTTGTCCCTAATACGGACTGTTGCTAAAGTTATCCTGACTGCATCCTCTGTGCCCTTGTTTTATGGAGTTATGCTGGGAAGCAAGAGTACAGGGAATGAACTTCCTAGCCACAGACCAGAAGCACGTCTGACTCAGCTGACACCAGTGCTTCATGCCCTCCCCCGGCCAGGCAGGGTCCCGCTGTCAGGTTCCTGCTTTGAAATCGGGGTTTCCTTGCGAATGACTTTATTTACCACACTTGCTTGAGAAGAAGTTAGGTTGGGGAGCTGGGAAGAGAGAAGAAGGCATATATACAAGAAAGTGATATGGACGGAGATTCCGTTCTTGCTATAACTTACAAGAAAGGATGTTGCTATAAACGATGTTATCAGTTCTAGATGGGAGTTATGGCTGATTTGTTCTTTTTAAAAAGAAAGTTTAAGTCATTCGTTTTTAATTTTTTGTGTATCTATACTTAAAAAGTGTCCATTTTATAATAGAAGTGACAGGGTGTTTGTTGCCAATAAATAGAATCTACGGATTTTTAAAGGATGACAATTACAACGTATAATTCTCCCACCCAGTACAATGATGCTAATCGTTTGTGTTTTTTTCAGACACTTCCCTATGTCTTTGAACACATATATTCTAAATGTATTTACTTTTGGAAAGATCAAACCCAGTCACCAGTGAAAATGGTACATTTGAGAAAATTCAGAAGCAAATATTAGGGTTTAAATTGTATATATATTTATATTATGTTATATCATATATAATAGATACATATATATTTATATTAGGGTTATAATTAAGTTATGTATAATAGTAGGTTAAATATTAAGGTTTATTAATAGGTTATATTTAATTAAAATAAGGCTTGCTAAAAATCAGGAAGAGAAAGTTACAGCTACTCTCAGAAATATTTCTTCTTGCTGTTGTGCTATACAATTCAGTACATTTACTAAGTCCTCATAATAATAAATAATTTTTTAATAAAAAGTAGCTAGAGTGGAAAAATAAGAGAAGGCTTGCTAGTAACAGGTCCAACAGGTTAGCACTTAAGAGAAAACATTTGAAGTAATCAGAGGACACAGCCTTAACTTAGCATCCTTTTCTCTGTTTGTTCATAAGCTGTAGCTTGCTTCTGTAAGCCAAATTAATAGAGAAAGTTAATCAGCTCTTTTAAATGGCTCCCATAAGAGAGGACGAGGTTGTGTATCCAAAAGGGGCAGAGACACCAGAGGCCGCAGCGACGTACACCCTCAGCTCGTGTGGGAAGCGCAGGCGCCCAGTCCCTCCGCTCGCCTCATCCGCTGCTTTCAGCCCAGACACCCCAGCCCCTCTCCTCACTGTCACCCTCTCGCCCGCCCCTCCCCCAGAAAATGATGAAGGACAACAACCTCGTCCGGCACCTGGACGCCTGCGAGACCATGGGCAACGCCACGGCCATCTGCTCGGACAAGACGGGCACGCTGACCACCAACCGCATGACGGTGGTGCAGGCCTACATCGGCGACGTCCACTACAAGGAGATCCCCGACCCCAGCTCCATCAACGCCAAGACCATGGAGCTGCTGGTCGATGCCATTGCCATCAACAGCGCCTACACCACCAAGATTCTGGTAAGTGGTGCCCCCCGCGGCGGGCCCATGCCCCGTGACACCCCTAGGCGGGTTGAGCGGGTGAGTGGAATTCTTAAACCCTGCTGGTATATTTTGGGGTGGGCAGCACCTCGCTTCCTTTTGACTTTGCTATCTATCATGTTAGCATGGCCCCCGAAAAGCCAGTTAGTTGTATTTTCTTGATTACAACCTGCTCCTAAACTTACTGACTCGAGACAAAACTGTAGGTTTAGCTCAGAATTCCGAGAGCCAGCAATCCCGCCGGGCTCAGCTGGGCGGTTCTTCTGTTCTGGGCGGGGCTCCCCGTGCATCTTTGTATCTTCCCATCTTCGTGGTTCCGGGGTGATTGCGGGTGGCCAGCGCGCAGGGGCTCACCCTGCTCTGTGTAGTCATGCCTCCTCCAGCAGACAAGTCTGGGCTTACTATTCACGTTGTCACTTTGCCACATTCTGTTGGCCAAAGTAAGTGTCCTCCCAGATTCGGGGAGTGGGGACTCGACTGTGCCTTGTGCTGCAGTCACACTGCAAAGGGCAAGCACTGGGGAGAGGACAGCTAACCACCAGCGGCGTGTTGTTCGTATGGTAGTGGTACGACCAGGTTTTTGTTTTGTTTTGTTAATATTCTATCCATTCATGAACACAAGAGCTGGGTACAGACCAGAGGTGTGGCGGGTGAAAGGATTCACTAGAGACAGAGCGGGGAGCAGAACAGGCTGAACACACTGCTGAGGGGAGCAGCAAGGAGACAGGAGAGGTCTGCTGCGCCGTGTGGGTCCCCTCCCTGGCTGGGGATTGAACTCATGCTGCTGTGGCTGCAGAAACCCCACGGTGTGGTGCTCAACCCCCGTGCCACCAGGGAGGCCCACTACTAGTTTTTTTGAAACTTTTTTTTTAGATTTATTTATTTACGAATACAAGCACTGGGTTACAGGCCAGAGGTGTGTGGGGGTGAGAGGATTCACCACAGAGAGCAGGGAGCAGAACAGGCAGACTGACTGAAACACGCTGCTGAGGGGAGCAGCGGGCACAGCAGGAGAGGTCTGCTGCACCATGTGGGTCCCCTCCCAGCAGGGAGGGATCAAACTCGTGCTGCAGTGGCTGTGGTTTGCTTCATAGTGCATTGCTTAACCCACTGCACCACCAGGGAGGCCCTAAAAAGTTTTTTTATTATAATGTTGGGGCTACGTTTTTACTCCTCCAATGTGCACATGTACCACTCACCCCCCACCAAGCCAATGCCCTACCTACTCCCTCTCCCACCCTTTTCTCCCTCCTCCATTCCTTCTAGTAACTAGTAAATGTTTTCACTAAGGTCCAAGAGTTGCTGTATTTTTTCAGTGTATGCTTTTGTTATTGACGTTCCACAGATTAGTGAAACCATCCAGTCTTTGGCTCTCACTCTCTGACTTGTTTCACTCAGCATCATCACCTCAAGGTCCATCCATTTCATCCCCAAAGACACTACCTCACCTTTTTCAGTGGGTAGTAGTATTCCACCAAGTGCACACTCCAGTCTCTTGATCGACATTCAGGCTGGTCCCTGCCCCGACTGTGGGCAGCACTGCTGTGACACAGGACCATGTATGTCGTTTCTTGTTGGCGTTTCATATTTGGGTAAATGCCCGGCAGAGCGCTGCTGCATCCTGTGGGGCTTCCATTTTTATCCTCCTAAGACCTCTCCAGTATTGCCCAGGGAGGCCGCGCCAACCCGCATTCCCGCCCGTGTGGGCCAGACGCCCTTTTCCGCCACACCCTCCCTCGCACTAGTCTTCTCCATTCTTCTTGATCTAAGCCGGCCCCAGGGAGACCTTATCTCGTTGTGGTTCTCTGCATTTCCCTTACAATAGGTGACGCTGGACAGTTGGTCAGGTGTTTGTGGGCCGTCCGAGCGTCTTCTTTAGAAGAATGTCTGAGGCCTTTTGCCTGTATTTTCGATGGGGTCGTCTGGTCTTCGTTGTTGGGGTCTGTAGGTACTTCCTACACTGTGAGCATAAGCTCCCTGGCAGATGTGGGCGTTACGGGGTTCAGTAGGGGATCTCCCTTACTGCTGTCCTAGCTCAGCTCCCCGGGCGCACCTGCACCCCCGTTTGGCTTAGACGCACAGCCTCCCCTTTTGGAGCTAACCCGGGCCGGGCTCCACCCCGGCGCAGTCGGTGCTGTTGCAGGGCACTGCCGCGGCTTGACCCCGGGACCAGCTCGTGTGCCCTCCTCCTTCGCGGCCAAGCCCTGCCTCGGCCTTCTCCCTCGCCAGCGCCTGTTGCTTGAGGAGCCGCCTGCAGCTCCGTGGGAACAGGAGCGCATGAGTCAGCAGCGGCCAGGGCTGCTGCGGAGGACACCTCTGCCCCTGGAGAACCGCTGCCCCTCCCAGCTGGGCTGCCGCGGGCGCTGACTGCAGGGAAAAGTGGGGCGGGAGAAGCGCTCAGACGGAAGAGCACCTGGGGCGAGGGCAGAGCCGACGCTCTGTTCTCCGCCCCTCCCCCACCCTGCCCCAGTTTGGGAATCGGGGAGATGAGCGATGCTGTATTCCGTGCCCAGGCCTCCCCAAAATAGCCGCGCTGCTCTTAATGATGGCAGGCGAGCCGAGCGGTGGTTCCCAGGACGGGGGGCTGAGGGGGCGGCCGCGTGGGCGGAGCCCTGCCAGGTGGGCTCGGATTGAGACGCCCGCCGCGCCGTGCAGTGACGGCCAGAGGAGCCCCGGGACCGCCCGGAGGCCCCGCAGCCGCTGTGCCGGCATTAGGCAGCGTTTCGGGCCCCAGTGGCCAAGCGAATCTCATCTCAGGTGCAATTGCCGAGGCTCTACCTGGTGGTCTAAGGGCCAGGTCCACTGGTCCACCTGGGGGAAGGTGGCTGCTGACCAGGAGGGGGCTCGGGCCTGGGCACGGAGGTCCTTGGTGTACAGTCGGGCCAGATCACTTGTCTCCCCGCACCCAGTGGTCCGGGTTGTCCCCGCCTGTGCCTTGAGCCTGGCGCCCCAGCACCCCCATGCTCCTGCCTCTCTCCTGCAAGGGCCATCGCCACGTAATGCTCCTTGCTGGGCACTGGGGACAGCAGCCCCCCGGGTGACAGGCCGGAGCTGAAGCTGGCATTCTGGACCACACAGCCAGGCCCAAACCCTCGCTCGCTCGCTGGGTGATGTGAACAAGTTACTCGAGCTCTCTGTGCCCTGTTTCCGGGGAGAGGATAGGGCTGTTGTGAGGATAAGGTGAGTCTGGGAACCGCTCAGCACAAGCCGGACGTATATCTGGCACTCAGTGGTTAGTGTTGTCCTCATTATTCAGCATCAAATTAGCCACAGAGAGGGGGCTCCGTCCACGGCTGTGCAGAGGCTAACAGGTACACAGACAGCAGAGGCATCGGGGCTGGCGAGCAGGTCTCCCCCAGAGTCACAGCCAACCGGCAGCAGCCAGCCTAGTGTTTCCTACAGCAGCGGTGAGCAGGCTCCTGGCCCCCGAAAGCAGCCTGCAGCATCCTGAGTCCACAGGGCCCATCAAACACCAATCCCCATTGTCCTCCTCTAGGCCTGACCTCCCCCATTCTACTTGCTGTAGAATTTTATAACTTGGACTGTTTTACGTGCATCATATGAGCAGAACCACACTGTCCTGTTGTGTCTGGCTTATTTCATATAGCAAATGAACCTCAAGGTTCATCCACATTTTAGATGCATCAGGATTTCTTTCCTTTTTCAAGGCTGGATAATATTCCTTTGTGTGCATAGCTCACATTTTATTTATCTATGCATCCATTGACAGACACTAGAGTCCCTTCTACCTTTTGGCAATTGTGAAAAATGCCGCTGTGAACATGTGCACAAATACCTTTTCAAGTCCTGCTATTAATTGGGGGGGGGGAGGGGTATATACCCAGAAGAGGAATTGCTTGATCATATGATAGTTCTATTTTTAATTTTTTTAGGAACTTCCATACTGTTTCCCACCGTGGCTGCACCACTTTACATTCCCACCAGCAGCACAAAGGGTTCCAATTTCTCCACCTCCTCCCCAACGCTTGCTATTTTGGGTTTTGTTTTTTATAATAGCCAACCTGATGGGTGTGAAGTGGTGCATGCTAGCTTCATCTTTTTAAATCTCACTTGTGCAGATGTTATTTATAAGTTGCACTTCTTCAAGCCAACATCCCTTAGCCTGGGCACGCCCCAGCATCCATAACAGGAGCACGAATTGTCCTCTCTCGGTGCACCTGTGGCTGCACCCAGCAGGCCAGAGGGCTGACCACCCACACCGGCCATGTGCTGACCACAGCTCAGCATGGGGCATCAGGGGGCTGGGGGGCCCCAGGCCTGCCCCTCCACAGGTCTGAGGCCAGAGGCCAGTCTCTTCCCTCCTGGGCCTAATTCCTGTCCGTCAAACCAGAACAATATCAGCGCCTTAACTCCCGACAAATTGGAGCCCTGAAGCTAAAAAGGCTCTTGTTCTGGCTCCAGCAGTAGCGAAATCTCTGGGTTTGTCAAAATTGAAAAAGCCAAAAGAAAAAAGGGGTGGGCCCCCGCTTCTTAGTAATGCACGTGGGCGATTTCAGAGTCGAGTTCATGGGAACAAATTGAATTATGGAGGAGGCAGCTCTGCCACTCGCAGCCACGGGTTGTTTGAAATCCTTTTAGAGGAAAATTAAAATATTTCACCGAGGGTAATAAAATGCCGGGTGCTTCGCAGGCATAACCGCTCAGCTCTCTTAGGCAAATAAGTAATTAGGCATTCTTATTTAAGTCCTCCATGTCGTCATTTTCTTTCATTAGTGGGGGGGAAAAAAACTGTTGTGGAAAATACATAAAATTCTGGAATTTACCAGAAGGTTAATTACAAAATTGTAAATAATAATAATAAAAAGTAAATCAACAGAGAGCACAATATAACAGCATACTGTGGAGGCAAAGGAACGTACTTAGGATTTATTCTCCCAAATGTCCCAAAGGGGAGGAATTAGCAAAGGTTCCTTTGCTTCCAAATGAAATGCCCCCAAAGACCTTGGGAGCGGGGCCTGGCAGCCCTGGATGCGGCACACGTGGTCAGCCTGGGTGCGAGCCCAAGGGTGTTCGAGCCTGTTCCCCACCGTGGACCCCAGAACCACACGCTGAGGTGTGTGAGTCTGCTTTGCCTCACCCTCCCTCGCCACGAGCCGCCTGACGGGAAGGGTTGACTCTTCTCCCAGCTGGAGGGCAGTGGCCCATCTCACAGATGCGGAGACTGAGGGCTTAGCATCTTGGGCCTCGATCTCAGGACTGCCGAGTTACAGATGCCTGTGGCTCCCTCCCTGGGGTCCGGGCTGGCTCCTGGAGGGGTAGACCAGGAGCACATCCAGTGCTGCCCAGTCTCTGCAGAGCCAGCCCTGGCCGCAGTCTTCTGGACTCTCCCAGCTTCTTGCTCCTGCTGCTCTTTGGAGCAACATGAGGAGGCAGAGGGTGAGGTAGGAGATGACGTGCAGAACTGGCCTGGAATCCAGAAAAGCCACTCAGAGGGTGACAGTGATGTTCATGGGGTGGGTTTATCTGCAGTGGCTTTTACGATGCCCAAAGGCACCTCCACTGTCGCACACCAGCTTTCCAAGCGGTCTTGGTGGCACTTGTCTGTGGGGTGTGTGGGGGCGTGTTTATCTGCAAATAGGAGCTTCCCACAGCTTCTCGCCAGTCACCCCAAAGCATTCGTATGAACGCATCTTGAGCTCACCTGTTAGCCTGCGCCTCCCCAGCAGACGGTCTACGCTGAGCCTTCCAGCAAACAGTAAGTGCCAACCATGTGCTGGGCCCTGAGAACCCAGAATAGGCCATGGACCAATGAAACAACTTTCAAAGACAAGGAGGTATTTGAACAGGTCCTACAAGCTAAATAAAAGCTACGAAAAAGGAGGCATTTTCCTGGCAGAGGGAGCAGTAGGGTGAAGGCACAGAGACAAGAGGCAGCTCATGTTTGAACAGCAATGTAGGAGGTGAAGGTGCCCGGAAGATTGTCAGAACTGCACCGTAAGTCTCAAGCCAGGGCTGTGGTTCATGTGGCCCAGTGTCTGGCAGAGGGCCAGCCCTTAGCAGGTGATGAAGGGCATGAATAAGCAGAGAGAGGGAGGGGGAGTTGCAGGAGAATGCAAAAGTGCATTGTGGCTTGTTCATAGAACAGTTTAAAAGGAACAAATCCGTGTTATAAACACAGATCATTCCCACAACATTAATGTTTTATGAGTAAAGCAAATTATAGAAGAATTCATAGCCTTCTCACATGAGGTTTTCAACATGCAAACCATTACAGCACTGCATTCAGACACACCAACCTTAGGTTAAACTCCATGAAATGGCCCATGTTTGACCATATTGACCTGCAAAAAGGATTAGTTCTATTTGGTTCAGCCCAAATTGAGATCCCAGGGGACATTCTATCCATACCATGGATTACTACTCAGCTATGTAAAAGGAACAAGCTATCGACACATGCAGCAACTTGCCTGGCTCTCAAGGGGTTGGAATGAGTGGAAAGAAACCCATGTCCCAAAGTTGTTTACTGTACTTTCCCATTTAGAAGGTGTGCAAAAGGATGGAGATGGGAAGCAGGGAAGTGGTTGCCTGGAACAGGGAGGTAACTACAGCTTGAAAAGGGACCTTGGTCATGAAATGTTGTGTATTTTGGTGGTGGTCACAAGAATTCAGGTTCAAAGCCATTGCATAGACCTCAACACACACAGGCACACAGGGGAGAGATACAAGCCCTGTGATATCTGAACGTGGTGGGTTTATCACTGTTGTGCCACAGTCACACCAGAAGTGAGCGCTAAGAAAACAGGAACGGACACATGGCATCTCTCTGTAATATTCTTATTGCCTATGAATCTGGGACTACCTCAAAATAAAAAGTTAACACACAAAAGAAAACAAGACCCCAGCAATTTAATCCAGCTTGAGCTCTCTCTATATTTTATGTCTAAATTTTGGAGAACACTTACAGTGCTAACGTGTCCTTCATTACGTGTATATACCTAGAGAGATCCAGGAAAGGAGACCCCGAAGTGGGGGTGGGGGGTAATGGTTAATGACAAATTAACCAGAAGTTTTTTCTGGACCAAGGGGTGGGTTATGCAGATGGAGAGGGATACCCAGGGAGGTTCTATTTTATCTGTCAGGTTTTCTTTCTTTTTTTTTTTTAAAGGTTTATTTATTCATGCATATAAGCACTGGGGTACAGGCCGGAGGTGTTGGGGGGGTGAGAGGATTCACCACAGAGAGCAGGGAGCAGAACAGGCAGATCAACAGAAGCACACTGCTGAGGAGAGCAGCAGGCACAGCAGGAAAGGTCTGCCGTGCCATATGGGTCTCCCCCCGGCAGGCAGCAGGGACCGAACTCGTGCTGCAGTGGCTGTGGTTTGCTTCATAGTGCGTTGCTTAACCCACTGCGCCACCAGGGAGGCCCAGGTTTTCTTTCTTAAAAAAGAAAACTCTGGAACAAATCTGGCACGGTGCTAACTTCCAGCAAGCCGGTGGCTGGTGCACAGCTGTTTCTTTCATGACTCTCCATCGTGTTTTTAAATTTGAGATTACTGAAAGCTGATCCTGCTAACCGCTTGCCTCTGGAGCCAGGGTTGGGTCTGGGGGGCAGGGGCCCGAGGCTGACAGCAGCCCCACCCGGACCACCAGGAACAGCCGCCGTGAGCCTGCCCTGCTCTCTCCACAGCCCCCCGAGAAGGAGGGCGCGCTGCCCAGGCAGGTGGGCAACAAGACCGAGTGCGGCCTGCTGGGCCTCGTGCTGGACCTCAAGCAGGACTACGAGCCCGTGCGCGCCCAGATGCCCGAGGAGAAGCTGTACAAGGTGTACACCTTCAACTCCGTGCGCAAGTCCATGAGCACCGTCGTCCAGAGGCCGGACGGCAGCTTCCGCATGTACAGCAAGGGCGCGTCCGAGATCGTGCTCAAGAAGTAAGCGCGGCCCCAAGCGGGAGCCGGGGGGTGCGGCCCGCCCTGCAGTGCAGTGCAGCCGGCGGGGACCCGGGGTGGAGGCAGCGGGGCCCTAGGGCAACCCACGGCAAGACCTGGGCCTCTGCCCGGCGCGTCTTTCCCCTGCACGTTTCTGTGCAGTCCTCCCTCTCTTCCTCCCTCGGTCCCTGGTCCCTGGAAGTCCTTCCCGTTACTGCTCTTCGGTCTCTCTTACTTCATGTCCCTTAGCAGAGTCAGTTCATTGTTACCACCAACTCCAGGTGCCGAAGAAGCCTGGAGAACTAGGCAAACCACTTCCCCGCTCTGAGCCTCAGTTTCCCCACTGGTGCCTTGAGGGGACTGATCTACTCCAGGGGTTTTCAACGCTGGTGACACAATGAAGTCACTCTGGGGGGCTGTTAAAGCACCCCCGAGTCCTGGACACATCCCAGACAAACTCAGTTGGAGCCTTGGGTGGGGCTGGCGCATGGGGGTCCAGTCGAGGCTCCCCAAGCCAGTCCAGTGTGCAGTAGGGGCAGGAACCATTAGCCTAGTTCTCTGCCCTTTGAAACCATCTTAACCGTGGGGCTTTTTTCCGCTGACATCTTGGGAATCTAAAATAGATCGAATAGCTAGCTCTGCCCTTGCTGGGCGGCCCGGGGCCGGCCTGCGATGGCCCGTCCGGTCTCCTCCCTCTCTGGGGCCCGGGCCAGCCCCGCAGCATGGTGGACAATGGCCCGCGTGGCCCTGGGAGCCAGCATCGCCGGGCAGCGGGTCAGGCTGCACCTGACCATCTCCCTCCTGCCCGCCCAGGTGCTGCAAGATCCTCAGCGGGGCAGGTGAGCCCCGGGTCTTCCGGCCCCGCGACCGAGATGAGATGGTGAAGAAGGTGATCGAGCCCATGGCCTGCGACGGGCTCCGGACCATCTGCGTGGCGTACCGAGACTTCCCCAGCAGCCCGGAGCCCGACTGGGACAACGAGAACGACATCCTCAGTGACCTCACCTGCATCTGCGTGGTGGGCATCGAGGATCCCGTGCGGCCCGAGGTAGGCCCCGGGGGAGGGCACGGTGCGCCCAGCTAGGGACCTGAGACCCATCACCCCATTGCCCGGGCTCCCCGCGATGCCTACTGAGAAAGCCCTCCGGGGTCCCCATCGCGTGTAGCACTCTGCAGCCAGCTGTAGCTCAGCAAGCCTGCCTGGTGACCTGCAGGCCTGGGCCGCCAGCCCGCCCTCAGCAGGTCTGCAGGGAAAGCACCGGAAAGTTCACCGGAGGGCCCACAGCCGTAGAAGGGAAGGGGTGACGGCGCACCCCAACGACTGAGGGAGGTGGCACACAGCGCGCCTCATGGGGTGCTCAGCTCACAGTAGGTCCTCAGAGAGGCCCACGGGGAGAAGGCGAGAATCCAGGGTTGGGTTGCGGGGCCAGAAGACGTGGGACCCGCCCGGCTTGGCGGCTGCAAGCCAAAAGGAGACTGCGGGGTGGAGTCCCCCAGGCACCGCCGCGGGCAGGCAGCACGCGTGGACCCGGACAGGAGGCAAGGAACAGCAGGGGCCGGGCCACACCTCTGCCCGGGACACAGCTGCTGGGCCCAGACCTGACTGTGGCCAGGCCTGGCCCGTAGTCACCACGCCCCTCGGTCAAGCGCTGCCCACCTGCCCTGACTCTGGCCGGCCCCTCGGGGCGCCTCCCTTCAAGCCCGTCCTGGCTGGGCGTGGTGAGCTCCTGGTCTCAGAGACCAGGGGAAGCCACAGGCACAGCCACGCGCCCACTTCAGGCGGCGAGACAGAGGCGAGGTGTGGGCCCAGCCGCAGACAGACACGGGCGCCGGCATTGCTGCCTGGGCCTCCGGCCACCCACACACCTCTCTGGAGCGGGAGGGCTCTGGGGTTGTTTCCGGAACGAGGCGTGGGGGTGGGATGACGAGAGGCTGAGCCGCCCCCAGCGCGCTGCCCCTCCTGTCTCCCACCCCACGCCTGAAGCAGCGCCTGTGCCCAACGGGCGGACAGGCCACCCCCCACGTCCGGTGGGACCCCTAATACCAAGGGGTTCGGGCTTCCAAGGGACAGGTTAGCCCCCGTGCCCGCACCCCCATGCCTGGAGCCATCCGCCCTGAGCCCTTGCAGCCCCGGGGCCCCTGAGCTCCTGCCCGCTGCCGACCTCGGAATCGCCCTGCGGTGGCGGAAGATGGCGCCAGGAACACGCGCCCACGGCGCAGCGGGCGGATGGAAGCACTGCGCCTTCCCTGGGCAGCAGGCGGCAGTTCTCGGGAGGCAGGTGAGCACTGGGCCGGCGGCTGCCCAGAGGCTGGCCGCTGCCCAGAGGCTGGCCCTCGTGCCCCCTCACCCCTGCCGTCGGCGCCCCTGCGTGACCTTCTGTCTCCCCTCCGCTCGCCCCTCCCGTCTGAGTTTAGAAGCCGTGAGCTGTTTGGGACGGCAGTGACTTCTGACCCAAGCAGGTGCCGAGGACACGGGTTCTAACCCTGCCTCTCCCTCCCTTGTGGGGGACCTCGGGGCCAACGCGCCCCGGCCCCGATTTCCCCGGCTGGCCATGGGAGAGCGGCGTTCACCGTTGACTGAGCCTCCCCAGGGAGGCGGGGGACACAGGTCAGCAGCTGGGGTGTTTGACTGAGGCCCGGTGAAGCCACATCCAGAAGGTTCGCGGTCACAGCCCTAGTGAAGCAGCCCCCAGCCCAGCCCCTGCTCTCGCCTCAGTCAGCCGCTGTCACACGTTTCGTGGGTGACCGTCAGGGAACGACTGTCCCTGCATGCGTGTATTTGTGTCAAGCTCTCCCAAGTGTCAGCCTGTGCCTGGACCACCTCTCGGGCCCAACAAGTTGTCCAGGCTCACCCCGCAGTTGCCCAGGAAGACTCTGCCTCCGCCGTGGCCCCACGCGTCCAGCTGTCCGGCCACGCCGGTTCTTTCCCACTTGGCATAGACAGTTCTCCAGACGCTGGGTGCGGGGATGACGCCGGGGCCTGCCAGTGGCCAAAGAACGAGAAGGTGCCCTCGGGCGCGCGGATCTTCCTCCTGCAGGGGTGGGTCGCAGCATCCTGTCGGCAAGGACAGGCGAGAGCTCCAGTCCGGAGAGGCGCCCGACCGTGTAGGGTGTGGCCGCCGAGGCGGGCTGGACCCAGGTAGCACCGCGGGTGTGGGTCCTGCTGTGCTAACATGGGTGTGACAAGGGGCCGGGGGGAGCCGTTCTCTGGCTGACGTTTCCCGGGGTGGCTGTGCTCCGCCTCGGTTGCCCTGAGCCAGCGGGACAGACTGCCTGCAGGATGACGTCGCTGGGCAGGGAGGGCCTGCCAGGGGGCGCTTGGGGGTGCCTTGGGGAGCTTCTGCACGAGGCTCCCTCCCGCAGGAGACACAGGCAGAGCAGGTGGACACGGCGCCCAGCCTCGGGCGCCCCAGCTTCTCCCGGCTGGGGGAGCCAGCAGCACGGAGCCTGAGATCTGCCGGGTTATCCGGGAGTGTCTGGTGCCTCGGGGGGCGCAGACGGCGGCTGCCACCAGAAACAACAGCTGTTCAAAAGCCCGTGTTGAATGAGAACAGGAAGCACCCATTTCCTGGCTTTTTTCCTCAGCAGAAAAATATTGAGGATAATTTTAGCGAAAGAAGGAGGTTTTTGTTTTTTTGTTTTTTTAATCTCACAGCTCTCGCCACTATGTGGAGAGCGTTTCTCATCCACAGCGGCACCTCTGCCGCTCGGGCCTTAGCCACCTCGGGCATTGGCGCCCAGGAGAGCCAGTGTTCGGTGGCCCTCTGTGGACTAAGCAGACGCACGAGCAGCTGAGGGCAGCTGAGGGCTGCCCGCCCTGGGGCACCCAGAATGTCTTTGCAGTAGAGCCAGCTCAGGGGAGAGTGGGATGGACTCTCCAGAGCCAGAGCAAGGAGGTGGCCCAGGCATGGGCTTGGAGGTGGGAGGTGGCCCAGGCACAGGCATAGAGGTGGGAGGTGGTCCAGGAACAGGCTCGGAGGTGTCCCAGGCACAGGCATGGAGGTGGGAGGTGGCCCAGGCACAGGCTCGGAGGTGAGAGGTGGCCCAGGCACAGGCATGGAGGTGGGAGGTGGCCAGGCACAGGCATGGACATGGGAGGTGGCCCAGGCACGGGCATGGAGGTGGGAGGTGGCCCAGGCACGGACTCGGAGGTGGCCCAGTCACAGGCATGGAGGTGGGAGGTGGCCCAGGCACGGGCTCAGAGATGGGAGGTGGCCCAGGTACGGGCATGGAGGTGGGAGGTGGCCCAGGCACGGACTCAGAGGTGGCCCAGTCACAGGCATGGAGGTGGGAGGTGGCCCAGGCACAGGCTCGGAGGTGTGAGGTGGCCCAGGCACGAGCTCGGAGGTGGCCCAGGCACAGGCATGGAGGTGGGAGGTGGCCCAGGCATGGGCTCAGAGATGGGAGGTGGCCCAGGCACGGGCATGGAGGTGGGAGGTGGCCTGGCACTGGGTACTCGCGGCCATCCCAGCGGGTGCAAGAGGCAAGAGCCTGATCCGTTCACCCGAGTGTAGAATCACACACCGGGGTGAGCCCCGAGGGACCCTGCGCACCTCTGGTGGCACTGGCGGGCGCTCCCTGTGCCGCCCATGCCCATCGCCGGGCCCTGAGGAGGGTGGGGCAGAGCACAGGCAGGACAGCAGCAGCACAGGACGTCCACATCAGGGGGCCGCTGGCCAGAGACAAGACAACAAGAAAGGGTGTTTCCAGATCTCTCTGGAATCCCCTGTCTGAGGCAGGCCACAGGCTCCCAAGAGACCTGGCCCAGGAGCGCTGGTGGGGTACCCACCCCGTGCGACACCCCAAGTGCCTGCCCCTTCATGCCCCGCCCTCACAGAGTCTGTGATGGCATCTACCTGCCCTCCCCCAGGATGGAAGGTATCTGGGCCCTGGTCTACAAACCCCAGCCCACTTAGGGGGGCCGGGACTCCCACTTTACAGATGCGAAGCTGAAGCTGGGGGACCCCAGGGCAAAGCCGAGCCAGCCTGCTGGTCCCCGAGGGCCTTCGACATCAGCCTCAGCGGTAGCTGGCGGGAAGGCTCAGGACGCGGCGGTTCCAGCACCGGTCCCCTCGCCCCCTCTCGGGGTTGCCTGTGCTCCCAGGCCTGAGGGAATAAGCCCTTGCCCAGCACCTCAGACCTCAGGCCCCCCCAGCTGCATTGCCACCAGCCCCTCCCGCACACCTCTCTGCCTCAGCCCCTCGGCTGCCCACAGTCTTCTGTCCGCACACCGGCGCCTTCTGTGCCCGTGCACCTCATAGACTGTTCTCTGCAGCCAGGACCCTATGAAGGGGTCGTCTGTGTAGCCCCAGCCAGGTACAGTCCAGGCACCAGACTCTCAGTTACTGTTGGTGTAATGGAAGCAAGTCAAACATCCCCTCCTCCAGGAAGCGTTCCCAGATTTCTCCTCCTCACCTCTTCTGAAGCAGGAGTGCCCTCCTCTGTGCCCCAGAGCCGTCTGCACAGGTCTTTACCAAAGACTCTGCTCCATACAAACCATGGGCCTGACCCAGCGCTAAGATGTGCAGGCGGAGGCTGGGGGCAGTGGCGGGGAGCGCAGGCCCGAGAGGCCCGTGCCCTGGTCTCTCGGTGCAGCTGGCCTGCGTCCTTAACGTCCTCTCCCACTCAGCGACGCTTCGCGGCAAATGGCAAACACGTTATCATCTTCCGCTCGTCACTGCCCACGGGTCGGCTTCCCCTGTTCGCTGCTCTGTGCCGTGGGTGAAGGCTGTGGCAGCCGCGCGGGCTTGGCTTCCAGGGCCTAACCACTGGGCCCCAGGGCCTGGCAGGCCCCGATGACGGGCTCGGCTGGCCTGACGGGCCCAGAAGCCCAGACGCCAGTCTGTCACCACAGCGGGAGGAGGCCCGCCTTGGAAATGTCATCTTTCACGAGACATGATCGCTGTGTGTTCTGAGCCACTGTCACGTTCTCTAAATAAAACACCCCCAGTGCCGCGCAGCACAGGAGCAGATGGCTCTGGGCTTTCAGGGACGTGTGTGGGCAAAGCAAGTCTCGTGCCATAGCCAGGGCCCACACTGTCACCCTGGCCGCCTGAAGGGCGTGTCGGGGTTTTATCAAAACCCAGGTCAGGGTCGCCAGTGGTTTGTCCCAGGACAGAGGGCTGTGTGACTGATAGCTGGTGGCTGCCTGGGTCTCAGCTGAGAGCCCTGAGGCCACTCTGGGCTTCATCAAGAATGCTGTGATGGATTAGCGATGTCTGCCACTGGCACGGGAAGGGAGGAACAGCTCACCTGCCTAGCGTTCCATCTCAGCGCCCACCTCCACCTGCCATCTCAGCGCCCACCTCCACCTGCACCCCTGACAGCGCGACTGCCTGTAGCAGGGCTCGCTCGGAACCCCTGGGGTGGGGAGGCCCTGCCGGTGGTGACGCCTGCCGTGGCTCCGCCCCCAGGTCCCAGAAGCCATCCGCAAGTGCCAGCGTGCGGGCATCACGGTGCGCATGGTGACCGGCGACAACATCAACACGGCCCGGGCCATCGCCATCAAGTGTGGCATCATCCACCCCGGCGAGGACTTCCTGTGCCTGGAGGGCAAGGAGTTCAACCGGCGGATCCGCAACGAGAAGGGCGAGGTGCGTGCGGGGTCCCGGGGTTGCTGGGGCGCCCCAGAGGGCTGCCCGTGGCTCTGGAGCCAGCGCTGCGCCAGCGAGCGCCAGTGACCCTGGGCGGGCCCCTCCCCTCGGCCTCAGTTTCCCCTGCACGTGTACCTACGTGCCGCCGTCCCTTGCAGATCGAGCAGGAGCGGATCGACAAGATCTGGCCCAAGCTGCGGGTGCTGGCCCGCTCCTCCCCGACAGACAAGCATACCCTGGTCAAAGGTGAGGAGCGGGACGTGGGTGACTGGGCTCGAACCCCGTCCTCTCCCGGCGCGTGTCTCTGCAGGGCAGAGGGGAGCCTTGCCTGAGGCTCCCCATGCCGGGGACCCTGCTCAACCCTCTGCCACTAGCACGTCCCCCCGGGCCCTAGGGAACAGGGAAGTGTGACTGGTCCCGGGGACCCGCCTCCTGCAGAGAGCAACGGGCCTGCCCCCTCAGGGCCCCCCCGCTCAGGGCCCGAGGCCGAGCGGGGCCCACAGGCAGGTCTGCTTCTTTGGGGGCGCCTGTCACTTCTGTGCACCAAACTGAGTGACTGGGTGAGGCCCGCTCCCCCGTGGGCATCCGCTCTCTCCCTGTCTGCCCCTAGCCCCAGTGCGGCCGGTGCCCCAGTCTGGGCCCCACGCTGTGAACTGGAGTGCTTGTCTGCAGGTCCCTGAGGCCCAGCCAGGGCTTCAGCCAGCATAACCCCTGGCGATGGGCTAGCCTGGGAAGAGCAAGCGAGGGACGAGCCAAAGCCGCAGCCTCCCTCCCTGGGCCCCCACGGCCGGCCCGGCTCAGTGGCCAGGGACCGGCTTTTCTAGTCGCCCAGCCCCGCGCTCGAAGCCTGGCCCTTCCGCAGCCCTGCTAGCCGTGGGCAGCTCTCAGCTCAGCGCCACCGTCTGCGAACGGCTAAGGGGCTGGGCGTCGGCCGTCTGGGTTCCGCTCTCCACGCGCCACACACGGACACCACAGAGGCAGATCAGGCCTGGCTGGGGAGCCTGGAACCCCAGAACTGTGCCCACGCGGGGCCCGCCCCTCCACCTCACCCGGTCTCCCCTTCGCCCGGCGGCTCGTTCTGACCAGCGTTCGCGAGGCACCGGCCCAGGCTTGGCAAACAGGCCCCTTCCCCGTGGGCTTCACGGTCCAGTTTCCAGCCAGGGTGTTAACTAGGGGGTGCCCACGCAGAGCAGAGAGGCACCCTGGGGAAAGAGGGGATGATGGGTGGGGGCCCTCTGCTGGCCCCTCACCCGGGCGGGGAGCCAGGGCCAAAGGCGGGTGGGCGGCCGGGAGAAGGGCTGTGTCTCAGGCCGGGCAGCGAACTGCACTGAGAGAGCCCCAAGGCCAAGGTTTCTGGCACCTTCCAGAGTGGAAAGAAGTTCACTGAGAGGGCCAAGGCTGCCAGAGAGCGGAGGGCTCAGCAGGAGGTGCCACTGGCGTCAGATCAGTGGGCCCCTGAACGCCAGGCTGTGGCCTGCTGCCCGGCTGAGAGCTGGCGGGGCCCGAGGGGGGCCGAGTCGGAGCGCTCACCCCTGCCGTGCGGGGAGCAGGGCACAGGCCCCGGCATTGTCCAGCCTCGAGAGGGGTCCTCCTGGGGCGGGACCGTCCAGGAGGAGCCGGAAGTGGGGTGCTGAGGACTGTGCAGCTGGAGGACGGGAGGGACTGTTGGGACGCCGCCGGGGGAGAGCGCGGGAGGGGGCTGAGGGAGGCGCGGTGTGCAGGGGAGACTGCTGCTGAGCCCTGAGTCTGGCGACACACCAGAGAGGGTCAGAGAGAGGTGGGTCTGGGCGCAGGGGAGAATGCTGCAGACATACAGGTGGGCTGGGAGTGCGATGGGGGAGAGCAGGGGCCAGAACCCAGGCCCCTCCGGTCTGTGCGGAGGTCTTCCCTGGGGCCTGGGTTGGGGGGGCGGTTGCTGGGAGGCCGGCAGGAGCAGAGGATGAGGAGGGATTTCCAAGGAGAAAGGTGCATCCGCAGCGTGGGCACTGCGGGAAGGCCCAGGAGACAGGGCAATGCAGTGGCCGGAGATCTCACTGTGGCCTGCAGAGGGGAGCGTCTGGGGAGACCCCGGGCTCCGAGGCGCGCAGGGGAGCCGGGAAGAGCAGGTGCAGCCCAGGGCCACAGAGCGAGCAAATGCCGCACCTGCCTTGGAGGAGCACCGGCCACAGAGGGGCTGGCAGGTGCACCCCAAATGCCACATGGACTCAAGGGGCCACGTCCTGGGCAGGGCGCCCAGGGCCCCCAGCAGCTGAGGGCAGCGGCCAGGCCGACGCCAGGGCCGGGGTGCTGGGACGGCCTGGAAGAGGCGGACTTTGCCAGCGGCAGAGAGCGGGGCACGGGGTGAGGCCGGCAGCCAAGGGGGAATCGGCCCTGCTCCGCCAGCTGCTGGGTGCCAGCGCGGGGCCGCGGGGTCTGATCCCGAGCAGGGGTGCGAGGTGCCTCCCAGGCCAGCGGCCCCTGACCTGAGACTGCGGGCGCTCAGGCTGGGCCCGCGGCTGCCGTGGAGAGTGGAGGGAGAGCCCAGGGCTGGCGGGGCACGGAGATGCGGCGGAGGGACAGACAGCGGTGGCTGGCCGGGCGGCGCAGGGCGGGATGTGCCGGCCCCGGCAGCGCTCCGACACCGGGGGCGGTGACCAAGGCTGGCACAGGCCGGGCTGTGCACTGCCGTGGGCGTCTCCTGCCCGGGCCACGTGTCCGCAGGCCCAGGTCTGTCCCCTCGTCCGCTCAGCGACAAGGGCCACGTGCCACCTGTCCGCTGTCCAGTGAAGTCAGAGCCGGAGGCCAGAGGTCGTTGGCAGAAGCACAGCCCAGACTCCTCAGCTATGACTGGGCCCCAGGGGAGCAGCTGGTGGGCCCCGGCAAGTCCTTAGAGCCCTGGAGGCAGGCGGAGGACGGGGCTGCAGCCAGTGTGGCCGCAGAGCAGAGGCCGCCGGCCCTGAGCTGCTACCAGCCCACCGAGAGCCCTGGGCCGGCCGGCGGGGCCTGGGCGAGCCGGGGGCGCCGGGGTGGGGCGCTATGCCGCGGGAGGCCGGCCTGCCCCGCTGAGCGCCCGCGCCCGCAGGCATCATCGACAGCACACACACGGAGCAGCGGCAGGTGGTGGCAGTGACCGGGGATGGCACCAACGATGGGCCCGCGCTCAAGAAGGCCGACGTGGGCTTCGCCATGGTAGGGGTGGCTCGGGTGCTCCCGTGCTTCTGTGCCTGTGCACACTCCGTGCGTGCTCCTGGCTGTGCTGGCAGGTGTGTGTGTGAGTGTGCGTGTGCACGTGCTCCCAGCTTCTGTGCCTGTGCACACTCCGTGCGTGCTCCTGGCTGTGCTGGCAGGTGTGTGAGTGTGCGTGTGCACATGCTCCCGTGCTTCTGTGCCTGTGCACACTCCGTGCGTGCTCCTGGCTGTGCTGGCAGGTGTGTGAGTGTGCGTGTGCACATGCTCCCGGCTTCTGTGCCTGTGCACACTCCGTGCGTGCTCCTGGCTGTGCTGGCAGGTGTGTGAGTGTGCGTGTGCACGTGCTCCCAGCTTCTGTGCCTGTGCACACTCCGTGCGTGCTCCTGGCTGTGCTGGCAGGTGTGTGTGTGTGAGTGTGCTTGTGCACGTGCTCCCGGCTTCTGTGCCTGTGCACACTCCGTGCGTGCTCCTGGCTGTGCTGGCAGCTGGGCGGGTGTCTCGGGGCTGTGCACAACCAAGCCCCTGGCCCCTGCCGCCCACCCAGACTCTCGCCCGGTCCTCCAGGGCATCGCAGGGACCGACGTGGCCAAAGAGGCCTCGGACATCATCCTGACGGACGACAACTTCAGCAGCATTGTCAAGGCTGTGATGTGGGGCCGCAACGTGTACGACAGCATCTCCAAGTTCCTGCAGTTCCAGCTCACGGTCAACGTGGTGGCCGTGATCGTGGCCTTCACGGGCGCCTGCATCACTCAGGTGGGTCTCGGGGCGGCGGGACAGAGATGTGTGGCCATCCCAGCTGCCCCGGGGCACCTGCTGAGGGCCGGGTTGGAGCCAGAGACCAGGCACAGGTGGGGCCTGGCAGGCCTCAGCCGGTGCGAGGCCCAGCACAGGCCTTGCTCCTGGGGGCCGGAGGGCCACGCGCAAGGGAAGGCAGAGCGGCCGCCTGGAGGGCCAGGGGAGGCGTGACCGTGTGCTGGTTCCGGAGCCCAGGCGGGCGGCACGAGGGTGTCTGGCCAGGGTCCCGGGAGGGGGTGTCTGGGCCAGGAGCTGAGCTGCTCCACGTCCCGGGCCGCCGGGAGCCCAGGGCCACAACGTCAGCAGGGCACAGCGCTGCTGTGCGAGCCCCTTTTCTCAGCAGGGAATCTGAGGCCCGGGCCTCCTGCTCGCCCCGCGCTGCCTCCACCCTAGAGCTGGCAGCCCTTGCTGGACAGGGGAGGCCAGACACCAAGGCCCAGCCCTCCCAGCGGCCACTGGGCAGAGGAGCTCCTGCCCAGCACCCCCAGAGGCCTGTCCCCTCCCCCGCACTGCTGCACCTGCTCCCCAGGCCCCAAGCCAGCCCTCGGGCGGGGTTGGGGGGCCTTCTCTCCTGGCCTGTGGATGAGGAGCCCCCTCTAGTGGTGGCCTGGGGGACACCTAGGCCACTCTCCGGAGACTGAGCTCTGGATGGCAGATGGGCGCGGAGGTTGCCACAGGGCTAGGCCTGCTGGGCTGGGGGCGCCTCTGGCGTGCGTGCTCAGAGGAGACTAACGGCAGGCAGAAGTGGGGCGTGAGGCGTGGCTAAGCGGAGTGGAGGTGGGGCGCTGCCAAAGGGGGCGCAGTGGGGGCATGTGCAGCAGGTGAGTGAGAGTAGAGGAGCCTCAGGCCACTCGGGCAAGGACTGAGCAGACCAACGACTCAGTTCAGGCGCTGGGCTTACAGGGAAGGTGGGCTTCCTGGAGGAGGTGTCCCGTGGTGGATGCGGCCAAAGCCGCTGCAAGGAGGTCTGCGATGGAGGGGAGGAGGCAGGCAGAGAAGCCGGGTGCGGAGACAAGCGGCAGAGCGCACGCAGGGGAGGCAGAGCCTGAGAGCCGAGCAGGAGGGTGCAGGGAGAACTGGGAGGCGGGGCTGGGGTGCAGTAAGAGGCGTGACCTTGGAGGGCGGAGAGCGTGACCACAAGGACGAGGAAGGAAGGAGGGCGCGGTTGGGTTCAGTGCTTCAGGCAGTGTAGACCTTGTGATGGGGCGGAGCGTGGGAAGACCCCGATGCGGAGGGCGGGGCCTCGAGGGGTGGGACAGCAGACTCCGGCTGCTCCCGCTGTGCCTTACTTGCCCCAACTTTCGGCCAGGAAAATGTGTTTCGGGAGCCAGAAAACAATTGTTTAAGGTAAAGTGGACGAGAAGAAGTAGAGAGAAACTGGGTGGCAGTGAACAGGGCGCGGGGCCACGGGTGTTGTGAGATGGGGAGGCTCGAACTGCAGAGAGCCGAGGGGAGAGTGGGGCGGACACCCCGCCGCCCCCCGCCCAGGGGCCCGGGCCGGGCGCCCCACTGCGTGGCCTCGAGGCTCCGCTGCTGAGCGGCCAGCCCCGTGGGGGCCGCACCCTGACCCCCGGCCGCCGCCCCCAGGACTCCCCGCTGAAGGCCGTGCAGATGCTCTGGGTGAACCTCATCATGGACACCTTCGCGTCGCTGGCGCTGGCCACCGAGCCGCCCACCGAGACCCTGCTGCTGCGGAAGCCGTACGGCCGCAACAAGCCGCTCATCTCGCGCACCATGATGAAGAACATCCTGGGCCACGCCGTCTACCAGCTCACCCTCATCTTCACGCTGCTCTTCGTGGGTGAGTGGCCAGACCGCACCGAGTCCGGCGCTCTCTGCTCGCGGGGCGGCGGTCGCTCTGGGCAGGGCTCACCGGAGCCAGGGCGCGGCAGCAGTGGGCGCCGGGTGTCCAGGTGCCGCCGGGGCCCCAGGGGAAGAGGACTCAGGGCGGTCGGGGGAGCAGTGGGGGAGAGGCAGGTCTGGCTGGGCCAAGATGGGCCCGTTTCCACCGATGCTCAGGGACAACCCAAATGAAGCCGCCGCTGGGGGTGATGAGGAGACAGAGGCGGGAGAGGGGAGGGGGCGGTCCCCCAGCAGGCCAGGCAGCCCAGACCCCGCCCGGGGCTCGCCGGGAGCACCCTGCAGCTGGGCTGTCCTGGCCCCAGTCCGCATGAGATGGACGCCTGCCTTAGACTTCCAAGGTGGTGTGTGGGCGGCACAGCTGTGCAGATGGAGGGCCACAGAGGGGCCACGAGAGCACAGAGCTGAGACTGGCAGAGGAGGGAGGGGAGGGGCGTGGGAGCACGGTCCCCCTCGAGCACCTGGCCCTGGAGGCCTTGGACTCGGCTGCACCCTCAGCCTCGGAGACCCAGGCCCACCGCTCCCCTCGCTCAGCTTCGCCAGGGGATGCAGGTCCACAGCGGCCTGTCCGCTCAGCAGCCCCGCGCCCCTCGCCGGCTTGCTCCCTCGGTGGGCGGGGCCCGCTCCCCACGGGAGCTGGTGGCTCCCTGGGGCACCAACAGCAGGACCTCCCTGGCGTTCCTGGTGGGGCCAGGCCCAGGCCAGAGGCGTGTGCCAGGCTGGTCCCAGCTGCCGGCCTGTCAGGTCCCCTGGGCAGCGGGAGCAGGGCCACCCGGGGTCCCTCTGCGAGAGAGGGTTGTGCCCCACCCCCCACCCCGCGGCGCCGGCCCCACACGCCCCCCAGCGTCCGGAGCGTGACTTGCGGCGGTGCCGGCTGTGCTGGGGGCGCAGCAGGGCCCCTGCGCCCCGCCTCAGCCAGCCCCTCCCCCTCCACGGCAGGCGAGAAGATGTTCCAGATTGACAGCGGGCGGAACGCGCCGCTGCACTCGCCGCCGTCCGAGCACTACACCATCATCTTCAACACGTTCGTCATGATGCAGCTCTTCAACGAGATCAACGCCCGCAAGATCCACGGCGAGCGCAACGTCTTCGACGGCATCTTCCGGAACCCCATCTTCTGCACCATCGTGCTGGGCACCTTCGCCATCCAGGTAGCGGGGCGCCCACCCCCACCGGGTCGCCCGGCCCTGGGCCGCCAGCGCCCAGCCCCCACAGGCCCTGATGTCCTGTCTCTCTCCCTCCCCCTCCCTCCCTCCGGCCTCCAGATAGTGATTGTGCAGTTTGGGGGGAAGCCCTTCAGCTGCTCCCCACTGCAGCTGGACCAGTGGATGTGGTGCATATTCATCGGGCTGGGGGAGCTCGTCTGGGGCCAGGTAAGTGCGCCGGCTTGTAGGACGGACCTCCCCACGAGGGAGGAGCCGCGGCTCTGCCATGCAGTGCTGGGCGAGGCCAGCCACCCCAGTGTCGGGACAACAAACAGGGCTTGGTCCAGAACGCCAGTGCTGGCCCTCTGGTCCCCCACTGCGCTTCCCCCTCTCCGTCCATGCACCACTGGGCCCCACTACGCTTCCCCCTCTCGGTCCATGCCGCTGGTCACGGCGCTTTGACTGACCTTCGCTCAGAAGACGATTTTGTATTGTTAGCGTGACTGGGAAGTCGGTAGCACTTGTCAGGAGTAGAAGCTGCAGGAGCTCGGTGTCATAAGAACGATGCTGTTCCGCTCTCGCTGGAGCCCCGGCGCCCCGAGGGGGCAGCAAGCAGCATGACTTCGGGCCCCGCAGCGGCTCCCAGTGACACTCACGGGCCCTGCCGGCCACAGGCGCGCCGCCGCTGTGTCCGTGGCCACCCGCTCCGTTTGGGGTCCCTGGGCCGATGCGTGTGGCCCCTGCAAGCCCGACCCCCAGAGCGGGCTGGCACCACGTCCTCCCATTTGTGGCCAAGTCCGGCCCAGGGCCTGCAGCGACGCTGCGCCGGACTGGACGTGGTACCCTGTGGAGCCCATAGCCCAGCCCGGCCCCAGGGGCCCATTCTCGAGGTGCCCAGGACCCCACGTGGGGCCCAGCTGCCCGAGATGCTCACGTCGCCTTCAAGCACTTCTGGGCGAGAGTGGAAGTCCCGTGGCAGAAACTAGCTACGAGAGGAAGTTCCACCCACCCCACGTGGCCTTTTGACATGGGGCTGCGGTGGAGTCTTGAGCTGGCCGCCCGTTGCCCGAGCTCCTGGAAGCCAGGCTGCCGGGCCCACTGGGCTCCCCACCTTGGGGTGCCGTCCGCATCTGGGGAGCTGACCCCAGGCCTGCGCTTCCCCCTCTCGGTCCATGCCGCTGGTCACAAGGACAGAGCCAGTGGGCAGCGCTGACCTCCCACTCGAAGGCTGAGCGTCCAGGCCCCACAGGAGCAGGAGCAGCCTCCGAGCTCCCTGCCCCAAAGGGCCTGCCCGTCGGGCGTCAGCCTCCCAGCCCAGGCCCCGGCGACCTCAGGAGGGAAGCAGTCAGGAGACCGAGCCCAGCGTGGGCCGGGCCCGTGTGCAGACACTTGGACACACCACCTTGCTTAGTCCTCAGACACTGGGGGACCCCAGCTGTACAGGTGGGGTGCTGGCTCTGGGGAGGGGGCGGCCCAGTGAGGTCGGGGTGTGAGTCTCACGCCTGCCCACTCTCCAGCGCACGGTGCATGAGTGCGCTCAAAGCAAGCAGCGGTGTTTTGAGAGGGGAGTTGAGGAGCAGGTGCAGCGAGGTAAGGAGGGAGCTGAAGGCGGCCAGGCGGCAGGTGGGGAGGGGCGCCCGCAGAGGAGGGCGCCGCCCTGACAGCTGGGTCCCTGCAGGTCATCGCCACCATCCCGACCAGCAGGCTCAAGTTCCTCAAGGAGGCGGGCAGGCTCACGCAGAAGGAGGAGATCCCGGAGGAGGAGCTCAACGAGGACGTGGAGGAGATCGACCACGCCGAGCGGGAGCTGCGGCGGGGCCAGATCCTGTGGTTCCGGGGCCTCAACCGGATCCAGACCCAGGTACAGGCGGCTCCTGGGGCCCAGCCCACGCCTGGCCGGGCGGCGGGGGTGGGGGGGTCCCAAGCCCCAGGGCCTCCAAGGCTGGGGTCAGCCTCCACCAGCTTCTTGCGCGCTCACGGCCTCACGCATTCTCATGGCTGACGCGGACACAGCGGCCTCCTCAGGACCGGTCCACCCACGCCCACCCACCATGGGTGGGGTTGGCCGCAGCGGGCTGCAGGATAACCCTGGGCAAGGCCGAGCCTCGTCCATGAGGCCAGGACAGCTGCTTTGGGCCAGTTGACCCAGACTCTCTTAGGCCTCTGCTGGGCAGCCCATGGGGTCCAAGCTGTCCACAGGGTGCCCCACGTCTCCTTGCGCAGGGGGCACAGACACCCCCCCAGTCTCTGCACAGTCATAAGGAGGCTCTAGGGAGCAAAGCGGAGCTCTCCCCACACGCTCACACACGGGCATGCCAGGACACACATGTGCATCGAGAACATGCTCACACCCGACACACATGGGCATGCCATGACACACGTATGTGCACCAAGAACATGCTCACACGTGCACCTGACACACACGGTCATGACAGGACACACATGTGCATCAAGCGCATACTCACACGCACCCGACACAGGGCATGCCACAACACATGTGCACCAAGAACATGCTCACACCCAACACACATGGACATGCCAGGACAATGTGTGTGCACCGAGAACATGCTCACACATGCACCCGACACACATGGGCATGCCAGGACACATGCATGTGCACCAAGAACGCGCACACATGCACCTGGCACACACATGGGCATGCCAGGACACATGCACGTGCACCGAGAACATGCTCACACCCAACACACGGACATGCCAGGACACACGTGCACAGAGAACACGCTCACGCATACACCCAACACACGTGGGCATGCCAGGACACACGCATGTGCACCAAGAACACACTCACACACACCAACACGCTCACACACTAGCGTGCCAGGACATGTGTATGCGCCAACATGCTCACGTGTGTGTGCAAAGCAAGGGCATATGTGTGCCCAAGGACACACATGCATGTGCACACCAAGGTCATGCTCACACTCAGACACATGGCACCGAGGACCCTTACGCGTGTACAAGGACACACAGGCGTGACGAAGACACCTGCCCTCACAGCCCTCAGCCGGGGCCGCTGCAGCCACAGCCAAGGAGCAGGGGGCACTGAACCTGCGGAGAGGAGGTCCCCGCCCACCCTGTCACTCTGGGCAGCGGTGCAGGGCCCCCTCAGCCTGCCTCGGGCCCCTCCTCCCCAGACAACACCAGAGGGCCGCTCCACAGGCCAGAGGGCCGGGGGCCAACACTCCCTCAGGCCTCAGCCCCGAGGCAGTGCGATGCCCGCCAGTTTTAGGGGTAACTACAGTTCAGGAGACAGCCATTCTGAGAGCTGGAGTGGGGTGGGCTCCTGGCAGCCGGCCTCTCGGCCAGCCCCAAGCCCCACTTCCCGAGGGTCTGGGCAGCTGTCCGTGCACGCGGCCAGAGCCTCCTGGGCCTCCAGGCTGCAGGCGGACACGGACTGTCCCAAGCGGGCATGGGCGCCTGTGCAGCCGGGCTCTCCTGGAGCGCTAACACCGGCTGGGCGCTGGCCACCCGCAGATAACTGCCAGGTAGGTGGCACGGGCCCCGCCGAGGGACAGAAGCCGCACTCGGGGGACTCCCAGAGGTCACCTGAGCTCGTAAGTGGCGGAGGGATCCGGGCCCAGGCCTGCCCACCCGAACCCCGACCACACACCCGGCCGGCCCGCACGCCCCGGCGGCCGCAGCCACGCAGCCCAGCCGGCCACTGCCCAGGCACCCACCCCGGCTGGGCCTGTCCCGCGGAGGCGGAGCTGAGCGGACGCTTGCAGGCCTTGGATGTGTGTGGATCGTGTCTGTGTCCGTGACTGTCGTGTGCCGGCAGCGGCTGTTCCCGTGGCCCGTCAGTCATGTGCTGTTGTGGCGTTCTCTCGCAACTTGTCTCGTTCTCTCCTCCGTTGCAGATTGAAGTAGTCAATACTTTCAAGAGCGGGGCCTCCTTTCAGGGGGCCCTGAGGAGACAGTCCTCCGTCACCAGCCAGAGCCAGGACGTAGCCAATCTCTCTAGCCCTAGTCGCGTGTCGTTGTCCAATGCTCTTTCCTCTCCGACCAGCCTTCCTCCTGCTGCAGCTGGGCGTGAGTGTGCACCTCCCCGCCTGGGGCGCCGACACCCGCCGGGCGGGCAGCGGGCAGGGGCCGGGCTCCCAGGACCCGGGGGGCTGGGGGCCCGGTGCTCAGCAGCTCAGAGCCAGTCGTGGGGGGCGGTCACTGGCGGGCAGGGTCAGCCGGGTCAGGCTCAGGGGTCCAGAGCCGTCCGGGCCCCTCAAGGGGTCACACACAGCTGGCCAGGCTGGTCTCAGTACCCCAGTCGACACAGGTCCTGGCGGGGGCCGGAGAGGGCTGTCAGTGGGGGGGCAGAGCCTCCCGATGGGTCACACGGGTCAGGAAAAGCCGGCCCACCCAGGCAGGGTCAGCGTCAGCCAGAGAGTCCCGGTCTTGCAGTGGAGGCCAGGCAAAGGGTCACTGAGGGTCAAGGGGAAAGACCCTCGGGTTGCCGTCAGTCACCGGGGGCCAACCAAGGCAGGGTAACTGTAGGTCAGAGGTCACCCAGGGCCAACCAAGGCAGGATAACTGTAGGTCAGAGGTCGTAGCTGGTCAGGGGACCCAGGCCACCAAGGAGGTCTGAGGGCCCCACCCAGTGGCTCCGAAGCCCACCCCTTCCCTGCTCAGACCCGCAGAAGCCAATCCCTGCCAGGCTCCCCGCCCGGTCAGGGGTCCGGCCTCACATCCTGGCTGGGTGCCAGCAGCCCTGAGGGCGCTGTCTGACCTTGGCCCCTGCTCCCCTCATCTGCGGGAGAGGCTGCCCGCCCCGCGTCTCCCTCAGCCCCTGCCCCTGCCCCCCGCTCCTCACTTCTGACCTGCTCTCCCTCTCCGCCTTGGCGCCATCTTTTTCAACCCTCCGAAGCGTCAGGCCTTGCAGGGGTCACCAAGCCTCTGTGGGCGCCCGCTCCCCGTCTTGCCTCCAGTGCACCCCGCACAGCTGGCGCACCCTAGCAATGGCCCCCAGCTCTGCCCTGCACTGCCGTGCAGACAAGGCACAGACTCCACGCTCATCTCTTCACATCTCGTGGGGGCCTCTCCCACTCTAAACACAGCACGCCCCGGGCACAGCCCCTGCCCCCAGCGGGAGGCGACCTGGACACTGGGAGGGGCCGGGGCCTCCTGAGCCCGCTGGCCCCGCAGCCGCTGGGCACGTGTTGGTGCCCGTGACCTCTCACTCCAGGCCTTTCCATCACACAGGCTGGCGGGAGGGAGGGAGAAGGGGAGCCTGAGGCCCACGTTTATGCAAACCGTGGGGGGCCGGGCAAGGGGGAGTGACATAGCCTCACGCAGGTTTCTCCAGCACATTCCCCCAGGCGAGGCACAGCCTGGCCAGTCTTTGTCAGGGAAGAAACTCCCTGGTCCCATCCCGGCCCCTTCGCACCCCCACCTCGGTGGGGCCCTCACCCAGCTGGTCTGCTCCTGCGCCAGCGGGGCTCTGGCCTCCCCAGGGCCACCGGTCAAGAGCTGGGCCCGCACGCCACCTCTCGGCGACCGGCGTCCCCCTGGCGGGGCTGGCTGCAGCCATGCGGCTTTGGGGCGAGCCGGGTCTTTGCCGCCCAGCCTGCCCTTCCCAGAGTGCAGTGCCTGGTGCTACTGGCCTCCCACGCGGCCCGCCGGGCACCCGCGTGGCCCGGGAACGCCTTCCCTGGTCTTGCCTCGTCTCCGCTCTCGCGTCAGAGTGGAGAGCTCGGCCGTCCCGACCTCGGCCGTTTCATCCTCACGGCCCCTTCTCGTGTCTCACACCGCGTCCCTCTGGCCGCCGCCTCCCAGCCGCGCCCATCGGCCCGTCACCCACTTCCCAGCTAAGGAAGCCCGTGACCCCTTCAGCCGGGGGACCTCAGCTTTGCAGCACCATCAGACGGGAGCCCGTAGCTTTGCCCGTGACCATCCTCCTCTCAGACGACTCAAGCATGGTCTCGCCTCTCCCAGGGAGCACCCGGCGCTCCCGCCTCTGGACAGAGTCCAGTCCCCACCGCCCCACCGCGGGCACCGCGTCCCCTTGGCCGCGGCTCTGCGGTCTTGTCACGAGGCAGATCCCGTCAACGCCAAGGACGCCCGGTGTCAGGGCCACCTGTCCAGCCCGGGCTGGGAGGGCCTCTGTGTGCCGGGCAGGTCCCCCTGAAACCAGAAGGCAGGTGGCGGGAGGAGAAGGGGCCCCCAGCGGAGGGGACAGAGAGGGCGGCTGCCTCCCGCCTTCCAGGGAGTGCCCTGGAGCACCGGGCCCTGTCTGGGGTGGACGTGGCCACTTGCTGGCCAGGGTCGGGGACAGGGCAGTGAGAGCTGGGCCGGCTTCCGACCGTGACACCGGGGCGAGGACCCCGACTCCCCCCTCGCCAGCCGCTGTGCGTGCAGGTGGGCACTCTGCTCCACTCTCACGCTTCCCTCTTTGACTTCCCCCAAGAGATTCCCCCCATAAATACAAGGCATACCCCCCAGGCCTTGTACTTGAGCCTCCCCCCACCCCCATCTGAAGCAGGAGGAGGGAAGAGCCGTCAGCGCATCCCTTTGAGCGAGAAAGACACAGCGGCTCAGAGACAGGACCAGTTCGGCCGAGGCCCCGCAGCCGAGTTCCGACCCCAGAGCCCTTTACTTCGGCACCGCCCACACCGCTCTCGGTGGCCCACAGAAGGGGGTGCAGAGCTGAACACCCACCCCAAAACGTGACCTCCCAGGCCTGGAGGCGCTGCCCTGCAGGCTGTGCGAGGCCAAGGACACTGCGCCTCAGCCCGAGCTTGCACCAGCCTGGCAGGGCCTGGGGAGGCCGCCTTCCGGCTGGGGTCAAGAACAGGCCCTTTGATCCAAGGTCAAGGTCACAGCCCTCCGCACTCCCCTCAGCTCCTAACCCTGAGACCAGCCCCGTGCTAGCTGCCGGGTCCTGTCCCTGCAAACCACCGGGCGGGAGCTCCGACTCCCGGCCGCCCCTGGGTGCCGCCCCGAGGCAGGACCCCCCGCCAGGCCCACCCCGGGGCAGACGTGAGCGAGGAGGCAGGAGAGCGGCCGGGCTTCTCAGGACGCCGCCGGAGCTCACACACTGCGACCCGGGGCTGGCAGGAGGATGGCGTGCTTCTGGGGGGCCCAGGCCTCTCCACTGTCTGAATATTCCATGTGTTTGTTTCCCTAGAGGGCTAGAGAACCCTGGACACAGAGTTCAGCAAGAGAGAGTGAAATTAAAAGAGGTTGTGAGTCTTTAACCTTGAGCCTGAAATGAATGTGAATCAATCCCAGACTCTTGGCTTCCTTGAAGCCGGGTAAACATTCGAGTATGTCGAAGCCCCCCCAGCCCGGGCCTGAGCATCCCCTCAGAACCCCGCGGGCCCCCGCCCCTTGTGCTGGCGAAATCATCGGCACCCCAGATGGGTCCCGTCCCCTCCCCTCGCCCTGCGCAGCGTGGCCTCCTCTCGAGGCAGCAGGGAGAGCAGGCGGAAGAGCTTTTTTTCTTCCCGTACTTCTTTCCATTTCAGCGGCGGAGAGAACCGAAGTGGAGACTTGAGATGGCCGTGCGGGGTGTCCCGAGGAGTGTGTCCCCGCAGTCCTGTCCCGAGCGGTGCATCCTCTCTGTGTCTCCATGCCAGGGCCAGGGCCTCATCTCATTGTGTGTCGTCCCCTCTGCGCTGTCAGTCGCGGGCAGGCCCCGCCCGCCCGCCTGGGCACTCCCGGCATCTGGCCGCGGATGCGCGGAGCCGTCACCCCCACGTCACAGATCAGGAAACCGAGGCGCAGCGCCTGTTTCCTGTCTCCACTTAGTCCGTGGGTCACGCCCCTAGCCTGGGTGCAGAGGTGCACTCGTCTCTGCGGGGCCTCAGGGGGTCTGGGGGAAGTGCGGCAGAGTTGCCCAGAACGCCAGGAGAGGCAGGCAGCGGCGGGCGGGCGGCTGAGCCAGGAGAGACACTCGTCCTGGGCCAGGAAGGGCTGCGACAGACTTCCGTCGGGCCCTCCCCTATGCGCCCTGACTCCCGAGGCAGAGAGTAGGGAGGCCCCGCTGTACTGAGGCCGGCCCTGAGCCGCGCCCGAAGGTGTCAGCCACAGTCGTCTGAAGATTCACCACCACTCACAAGGCTTTGCCCCCCTGCGCCCCACGCCAAGCTGCCCTGGTTCTGGCCGGGCGCGGCCCCAATCCTGGGCCACCGGGGTCTCCCCAGCCCCCATCCGGGCCCCTTCCCCCGCTGCCCAGCAGGGAGGCCGCCCACCTCTGCTCTGCCTCTTGGGGCCTCGGAGCTGCCTGGCTCCCCGACCCTCCAGGGCTCTGCCCTGACTTGGGGCTGGGAAGAGCGGAGGAGACCTCCCATCGGCCCCTCGGAAGGAGGCGTGCTCCCCTCCAGGGGTCCGGGCAGGGTCAGAGCGAGCCAGGCCTTGCTCCCAGGGGCAGGCGAGGACGGCGCGTAAGGAAGCTCACCCCGGCGGGCAGGCAGGCGGCAGGGCCAGGGCGCAGACTGGGCTCGGACCCCAGCCCAGCGCTCCCCGCCAGCCCGGCTGACCGAGGGCCCGGCCTCCTCCCAACCTCAGGGAGAAAACGTGGTCACCCCCGAGATGCAGGGGAGGGACAACGTGCTTTTATGGCTCCCCCCACTCCCCCAGGACCCCCAGGGCTGGGGCTGGCCATGGAATTCCGGCCGCGTTTTTCGGTTTCGTGTTTTCAAAGCACAAATAAAGAAACCAGAAGCCCCAAGAAAGAAGGGACCCCTAAGCCAACTCCAATGACTGGCCAGGGCTTTGAGTCGATACTCGAGTGTTTACCCCCCCAAATGCATGAAGGAAAGAAGCGCTGAGTACAAACAACCTCCGTTCACACTGTCCAGGCTTCCAAGTGTGGCTGCGTGTCTGTCTGCGTGTGCCGTGTGCCCCCACCCCCCTGTGGCATGCGCCCCCAGCGCCCCGCTGGCCCGCTGGCTCTTCCCCGCTTCCTGGCTGCCTCTGCCCTGCACCCAGAAAGCCCTGAGTTGGCTTCAGTTTGCTTTGCTGCCTTCGGCCTGCGTCCTGTTCTCCGTGTGCCCTCGTGTGTCTCCTCTCACGCCCGCTCATCCCATCGCCCCTCCCGCCCCTCCTCTGTTCGTCCGTGACCGTTACCTGTCCATGTCGTGTGGTTCCTTAACTGCGTGTGGTTTTCTCAAGACTCGTTCTTTTCCAAGAGCCTCTGTGCCCTCCTACCGAGCGCCCCCGCCCCAGCCCCTCCCGCATGGAACCTCCGCTCTCAAGTTAACAAGGCTCAGTCTCTCGCTAGGTCTGGGTGCCGGCCGGAGCGGGCCGTGCCCCCCAGCCGCTCTCGCCCATCGTCCGGCCGATGGGTCCGGTAACCCTCCTGTCCTAACACCGTAGCTCCGGCCCAACCCAAGTCCTCTCAAACCCTCGTGGGTGCCCTTAACCCGAGCCCGCTCTTCGCCCTCCCTCCTCCTGCCGTGCCCCTCGCCCCAGCGACTGTGGATTCCAGCTGCCTGCTGTGCCCGCCCCCTNCTCTTCGCCCTCCCTCCTCCTGCCGTGCCCCTCGCCCCAGCGACTGTGGATTCCAGCTGCCTGCTGTGCCCGCCCCTTCCCCCCACCCCTCCCAGAGCCCCCCAGCCCGGCTGCGCCCTGGCCAGAGCAGCTCACCCCTGCGCTCCCCTTGCAGATCCGCGTCGTGAAGGCGTTCCGTAGCTCTCTCTATGAAGGTCTAGAAAAGCCCGAGTCTCGAACCTCCATCCATAACTTCATGGCTCATCCTGAGTTCCGGATCGAAGATTCCCAGCCCCACATCCCCCTCATCGACGACACCGACCTGGAAGAAGACGCTGCGCTCAAGCAGAACTCCAGCCCGCCGTCCTCGCTGAACAAGAACAACAGCGCCATCGACAGCGGCATCAACCTGACGACAGACACAAGCAAATCAGCTACCTCTTCAAGCCCGGGGAGCCCCATCCACAGCCTGGAGACGTCGCTTTAGCCGAGGACCCGCCGCCACCCACCCCCAGCGCCCGCCCATCCAGGCCCAATGCACCCAAACAGCGAGGAGCAACAGCAAGAAACCAAACACCGGCGAGAAAACCGACGTTTCCACCCACCGGGCCCTTTTTCTGGCTGCGATGCTGTTTGAACTCTTTTTCACTTTGAGGCGAGGCGAGGGGTCCCCTCTGGGGGCTTGAGGGAATGAGCGATTTCCCACAACCAGCCCCTCCTGGCGCCGCCCCGCCGGGACCAGCCACCACGCCCGCCCGCCCGCTGCCCGGGCGCACCCTCCTGCATGAAAGCACTGTGCACCCCGGCAGGTCTGCTTTGGGGCGCGGGCCGGAGGGGCTCTTTCGTTCGTTTGTTCGTTTTCTTAGGCGGGAACTGCAGACAGACTCTTTTCTGAGCCTCTTTACCCAGCCCCTGGTCTGTGAGTTTCTGAGATGCTTGCACAGCATGGGCTCAGCCGTCTAGGGTCACTCACCGACTTTTTAAAAAATCGCAGAGCTTCACCCGCCTCGTAGATTTGCACCGATGGAGCGGAAGAACTTCACAGACACTCACAAGGTTATATCCATCTCGATGTATCTATATCCACGTATACTTCTCGGAGGCCGTATACGTCCATATAGATAGGTAGATATATATAGATATGAATATATATACATGGATATATATATAAAGTTTCTTTGCTGGCATGTTGCCTTGTTCCCGCTTAAATTGCTCTATTTTAACTTATTTATGTCCTGAAAGAAGAATGTAATTTGTTTACAAACCTGTAGATAGCGCCTTGGCTATTTGTATGGTCTAAGGACAGGCGGCCAGGATGCTGCAGCTCGACACACGCTCCCTGCGCCTGCACCCTGGACGTCCGGCCGCAGCCGCGCTCTGATTTTGCCTGCTGTTTCCGTTCGACGCCGTCACTACCGGGAAGGCTCAGGCAGGAGCCAGAGGCCGCCCGGCAGCCCCCCCAAGGCGACACCACGCTCCGTAGACGCAGGGAGAGGAGGAGAGGAGGTCCCGGTTTGCAGCGTAGATGCCCGTCCTGGCCCAGGAGGGCAGCCGCAAAGCATCGGTGCAAGACTCTTCTCTCAATGAAGCTCACTTGGGTTTACCGAGAGCGGGTCAGAGGTTCCCTCTGGCGCTGTCTGTACAGATTGAGGTAGTGTCGCCTATTACAAACGCTGTTGTGTTGATTTTTTTTTTAAGTTAGTAATTTAGAGGTTTATTTCCTTCTCAGTGGTCGTGCAGCGGGCTGTGGGTGTACGGGATGAGGGTCGTTTCGGCTTGCTGCTTTTATTTTTCATTTGGGAGAATAGCCTTTTTTCTCTGCACTATTTAGATCCGAACGAACCTTATGATGTGTATATTGAGATGTATTCAGTGTGATTTTTAAACCAAATTGTCTTCCTGTAGTCGCAATATATACTGTAGCCTTTTAACAGCAAGTCTCGCTTTCCCAGACAGAAAGCCATTCGGAAACCCTACAGTATCACAGGTGAGAAAAGGTGGTTATCCCCCCCCCAAGACAATAACAGCACTAGTAATCCCACTTAATAAGAGCTTATTTAATTGTATGTCAGCCTCTTAACTGCTAAGCACTTTGTGGGTATCAGCTTTTTTCATAAAAGAACTTTTGTATTTAATACAAAGTTTGCTTTGAGACTTTTCAGCATACAATCTTTTTCCATAAACTTGTACAGTGCAAAAGACATTTTGAATACCATGATCGATGGTGTCCCATGCTTCGAGAAAAAATACCGAACACTCTCCGCCTCGCTTGCGAAATCCATTCCTCATCCCGACCCTTCCCACCGTGGCCCCAAGTCAGCCGGGCCCTTCCCTTCTCCAGGCCCAGAGAACTCCTCCATCCACAAGATGAGAGCCACTCGGGACAAGAGCCATAGTCCGCTGGCAGGGGGACCCTGGCGGCGTGGGGGCCCAGCCAGCCCCGCCCGCCCGCCACCTGGCCAGAGGGGCACCTGCTTCGGGAGAGCCGCCGCCTGAGTGTCCTGCAGAGAACGCTCTAGATGCAGCCAGCACAGGAAGCCGCATCCCAGAGGGGCGGCCAGCCCTGGGCCAGGCTCCCTGGGGCCGGGCAGAAGCGCCACAGAGCCAGCCCGCCACGCCGCAGCCACGCGTGGCACGTGGGGTTTTGTAGTCTCCTTTCTCGAGCTTTTCCCCGTCCCCTTCTTTGTTCTGGCCTTGTGTCTGGGACCTCATCCTACGACACCAGGAAAGCCACGTTGCAAGCCATGTTCCCTGTCAAGGTGCAGCCGGAGGCCCGGCGACGGGAGGCTATCTCGGCGGAGCTGTCTCGGCTTGGGGATGGGGAGCGAGGGAGCCGCCCGGTCGGCCCGCGGCCCTTCCTTGTCAGGAATGCCGGACGCTCACTCACAGGCACGCACACACCCCCACCACACCGCGCACACGCCCACACTCACGGGAAATGATTGGTTTGTCCACACTCACCGTAGTACATAAAGCTTGCACTCTGCGTCCTATATCTAGCAGCATGGGGTACGTTTGGCAGTTCACCCCAATAGGGGGTAAATAATTTATGACCATTCATCTGTTTTTATGAATTTTTTTATCTAGACAATAATTGTAAATAAAGAACTCACCGTCTCTGTTCATTTAATACTATGCAATGGTAATGCTTCTGATTGCTGACTCTTCCTGCTGCCGCTGTGTGGTTCTGAAATGTCTGTGGTTTATATAAAAAAAGGCAAAGGCAACATCAAACAGCGCGCAGTGGATGTACACTCTGTCATGCACACGCTCTGGTGTGGCACCGCGGCCCCGGCTCCGGCCGTGCCCTGGACAGGCGCCAGCTCGAGGCAGCAGGTTCAGCTCTGAGGCCCGAGGCCTGGGCTCGCCAACTTATCCCCCAACGGCCGAGGGAAGAGCAGGGGCCCTTTCAGTGACCCCACCTTTGGAGGTGGGCAGGGAGCAACCAAGACTTTCCTTCCCGCGCCTGGGCAGCCCCCTCCTAAGTCAGCAGCGGCTCCCAGGGCTCCCCCGCCCGGCCACCCCGTCCGCCCAGAGCAGAGAGCTGCTGGGAGGGAGGCACCCCGCTTCTGGCGCCAGACAGGTGGCAGTGACTCTCCAGGGCAGGGGCCTGGGCCTGGCACGTTGGGGTGTCCCCGTTACCTCACAAGCTTCTTCCCACCACGTTGAAATGCACCGTCCCACGTAGGACACTCCAGAATCTCTTTCTGGGATTTCTCTTCTGTTCCCTTTCCTGGTTGTCTGCCTGGCGCCATCACACGGTTTTAATTATCATCCCTTCCTAGCCCGTTTTCTTGAGTGGTGGGGCAAGCACCCTTCACAGCCGCCTCCCCTTTTTATAAAATGTCCTGGGCTGTGCCCCCTGGTCTACATGTACCCCACCTCTCCAGACGGCGTGAACTCTGCCCAGGCCTCACCCCGGCCCTCCGCTCCCCCGAGCACTGGCCCTGTTCTCTGGGGGCGGAGGCCCCCCCGCCCTGGGACTGCCGGACACAGGGTGACCAGGAGTCCTGCAGAGGGAGCTGCATTCCCAGCAGCCATCGGGATGGCAGCTGAGCCCCAGCCTCAGTTTCCCTCTATGGAAACTGAAACCACCCTCCCCTGGTTGTGCTGAGTGGATCTCGTCCGCCCCAGTGCAGACGAGAAAGGAGGGCCCCCCAGACCTGGAACTGTCAGAACACAGGGCCCTGCTGCATGGTATCTAATCCTCCTCCTGGAGAAACCCTTATTCCCACCTCCCTTTAATTACTGAACTGCTTTTTCGGGGGAAGGGTCACACTCTGGCTCAGCAGAGTCTCTGGGGGCACTGCCTGGGCCGCCTCCTGCCCTGGCTGCCCCACACACCCAGCTCCTCAATGGAGAGGGTCACCCAGTGGGCCGGTGGTCTTCCCGCCACAGCGCCCTCTAGTGGGCAAATCCTGCCACTCCCAGATGGGGGAGGGTACGTTTCTGGAAGGCTCTGGGGTCTTCCAGAATCAAGGCCTACCTTAGACTAAAGCGGAAAATTCCCAAATCTTTCCCAAGTTCCAGAGCTCTCCTGATGTCAAGGTAAAGATCCTACCCGCCCAAGTGGGGATAGGGGAACCCCAGGCCCTGGGCATCAGCCATCACCCCCTCCACCTGAGACAAGGTATTGAGGCTGCTTTGGGACGGCCCTTCCCAGCCCCCAAGTGTGTTCTGTGACGCCTGTGGTGCTCGCCCTCTGGACCTTCCTCTCGGGGTCACCACACTTTGCTAACTCTTGTGTGCACTTATTTTCTAACAGAGTAGCGAGGAAATGGTGCCGCCTCCAGCTTCCACAAGCTGCCCGGGCTCTGGGGGGCTCGGGGACCATCGGGGCTGGGAAGTGACTGTGCTCTTATTGTACACTCTTTATTTCTCTGTATCTCTGGCTTGTGCTCTTTGTAACGAATGGGATTTGTCTGCCTTTTCGACACTATACTGAGCAATAACAATAAATGCACACGTGGAAACGCAGGCACGGTGCACATCACAGGGCCTTTTTCCGCAGGACAGCTGGGTCCCCACCCTCTGTGGATTTGAACCGAGGGTGAAACTGCATCCCCGGGGGGAAGGCACTTTGCCCACGGGTGCACAGCTCAAGTGGGCGGGCTCACTCGCTTCCCAAGTCACGCCTCCTGAACATCCATTGGAGAGAGCCAAGTCTAATCTGCCAGCTCATTCACCTCTGATAATCCCAGAGAACAAGACTCTGGAGGAAGGGGCCTCCAGGGCTGAGGCCAGGGGAGAGCCAGGAGATTCAGGGGCGCAGGGGCTGGGTGGTAGGGACACACATAGGAGAGACCCAAGAACGGCCTGATTGGGGTATGGGGTTAACCAGAGGAAGGGGATCGGAGATGTACAGCATAGGCTGTAGGTGGCGTGCCCTGCCGGGGCGGGGCGTGCAGGGGAGTGTCTGAACCTTACAAAACTCTGCTGAGCATCAGCAGAGACAAGGAATGTGCCAAGACCAAGAGAGGGTCCCCCAGTTGGATCCAAAGGGTGAGGACCACACACGCGCGCGCTAACCCCACTCTCCTCACAGAGCCTGACGCTGGAATCAAACACTGTGGCTCTATCCAGTTTCTAAACACAGCGTCACACCCAAGGGTCCGCTTATGCCCAACATCAACCTTCAGTCGGTACCATTTTGAACATTTAACTTTACCCCATTTAACAGAAGAAGAGACAGCAGCTCAGAGAAGGGAAGGGTGTGCCCGGCTTGTAAGCAGGAGACAGTGTCGATCCCCAGCAGCCCTGGTCCCAGAGGCAGCCGTGAGGCCACATCACATGGCCTTTCAGTCCCGCAGCGAACACCTTAAGGAGTCTGAGAGAGTCGCCGCGCTTGTCCCAGACACCCGTCTCTCCGATCTCAATGCCTACAGTAGGGAATGCCTTTAACAACTATGCCGACGCTTCGTTCTTGCGTTACATCTAATACACCACTTCCGCTCGAGCAAAGTGAGGCTCAGGGAGAAGTGGTGTAACTGCCGCCCAGAGGATCCATGGTACTGCTACAGATCCAAAGTGGACCTGTCCCTGGAGGAACAGGCGACCCCAGCACCCATCCATTTTGTTCCCAGCTCCCCCCTAAGCCGCACCCCTGCAGTATGATGGAGAAAGCTGGAGTAGGGCACCCAGCGGGGGGCTGCTGCCTGGAGGCCTGACCTTGGGTTTGCATGGCCACATCTCCCAAGCTCCATGGTTTGGACTTATGTCCTCCTCTGAGCCCTTACATCTTCCCTCAAGCAATCCACCTATAGTCCTCCACTAGCTGCTCTCCTCTGATGTCAAGAGGGGAAATGAAGGACCGCGACCTACCCTCCCCATCACCAGACTCTCAAGAGAGCCCTGGGCTGCCAGGCGGCATTTGGAGGGATGAGCCCTGAGCTGTCGAGCAGTGCAGTGACCTCGCCGTGCTCGTGGGGAGCCAGGGACCCGGGTCCTGAGGACACTGGCGGTTGGGTCCTGGTCTCAGCTGCCGGACCCGGGCTGACATCCTTGCCTGGGGAACCCACCTGATGGGCCAGACTCACGGGACCCCAGGACTTCGGGAAGGGCCGTTCGGAGACGTGGGTCCCCTGCCTTGGCGAGGTCAGGAGGGGAGGGCGCAGGCTCTGGTCCTTCTCTGCCCCTGGTCCCAATCTGGACCTCTCCACCCCTCCCCCCAGTTTATCATCAGACAGCGTTCACCGTGCGGCCGGTGGTACCCAGAACCCGGGAGGTGGGGAAAACTGTAGTTGTGAAATCTCTTTATTTATTTGTTTATTTATTTACTTTAACGTACGGCCTTCAGGCGGAGGGAAGGGTCGGTCAACAGAGAAGACCCGCCTGGCTCAGATCCCGAGAGCCGGGGCCAGCGGCTGCGGGAACGAGCGCCCGGCCGTGGGTCTCGCGCGATCGGCCAGGAGAGGGGCGGGGCCGGGAGGGGCGGCGCGGCTCCGAGCAGCGCGGAACCTTGGTGCGGCCGGGACGCGGCGCTGCCCGGAGGTTCCGGCAGCGCGGCCCGACGGCCGGCCCGCCCGGCGCCGGAAGTGAGCGTTGGGAGGCGCCGCCGCGACTTGCCACGTCCGAGGCCGGGAGCCGCCGCCGCCGCCACCATGGTGAGTGCTGGGACCCGGGCGCCGCCGGGCTTCGGGCCTCAGTCGCGGCCCTTCTCGGGCTGCGCCGTGCAGCTCGCCGCCTCTGCTTCGCGCCGCGGGGGCTCCGGCCCTCCGCGCTTTTCGGACGGGGAGCCCGGGCGCCCTCCTTTGCGTCTTTCCCCGGCGACTCAAACGAGCCAGGAGCGCCCTGGGAGCCACTGTCTCCCGAGCGCCTCGTACGCCCCTGGCCTCGTCCGTCAGCCCCGCTCCGCCCCGCCTCACGAGGGGAGCCGGGAGGAGGGAGGCGACCCCTTCCGCGCCGCTGGCCCGCGGCAGGGCTGAGGTGGGCCCCCTCCTGACCGTCCCGTTCGGTCGCCCGCCCTCGCCCCGGCGGAGCGGCGAGGCCGAGCGGCACGTCGGGCCCGTGATGTCGGGCCGGGCCGAACGACCCGCTGAAGCCGGGTGGGCTCTGAATCCTCTGCGGCGGCCACCCTTTCCGTCGCGCCCCACTCGCTGAGTGAAGACTGGCCACTCACGGGCGAAGGCCTCGCCTGAGCCTGCTCAGTAGGGGTCAGTGAGCCCAGGCCGTCCGGAAGATGGGGGGCTGCGTGTTTTCAGGAAACCCGTGTGGACCCCCATCTGTCTTGGCCTCTGCAGCTGCTGAGTAGAGTTGGGGGCTTTTGTGTCCCGACATAACGTTTTCTAGATGAGTTCGTAACTGGTTGGCTGGTCCTGAACAGCTGAGTTGTTTGAGGCCACCTCTTCCGACTAGACAGGGAACAGACTCAAGTAGTCTGCACCTCTAGTAGGTGCTCCAGAGGGGCTTTTTTTCAAGGAGTTTTCCGAAACACTCGGTTCGGGATGGTTCGCGGTCCCGGCTGGGGGCTGGTAAAGGCCGCCTCTCTAAGTCCTTTGCGGACCTGGTATGAAGCTGCCTTAACTTCGTGCCTGACTGTCAGCCCTCAGCCACTGGTTTAGGGAATTTGTGGCAGTAACCACAGCAGGTTCTAGGTGAAGTGGGAAGCTCTGCGAGCTGGGAGGTAGCAGGTGAGGCGCCTTTCCCCATTCCATCTTCCTGGCTCTGACTTGGGTAAGCTCCTGGGGTTCCTGAGTCTGTCAGCTACTCTGACTAACTCTGCTCTTTGTCCTTCCCAGCACATGCAGGAAAGCCCTTTGTAACCAACTGCTTTGCACTGCGGGAGACTTTTAATCTTCCTTGCTTGCCTTGGGGGCCCACTTTTTAGGGTGTCTAGAGTTTGATTAGCAGATCCCTGCCCTGCTGATGCACCCTTTGAGTTGCCTTGTAGCACCCACTTCAGTGTCCGCGGTTTCGAAAAGTCAGACTTTGCGCCTGCAGGACTTGTACTGGAAAAAGGTGAAGTGGGGGAATGAGAAGAAATCATGTCAAACCGAAACCACCTTCTCAACCCTTTTTCTAACACAAGTGTTTAAAGAGAACACTGTTGAGCAAGGTGTCCGATCTTGTTCATTTGCTCATTCGGCAGGTAGGCCCCGGTTCCTTCTGGCTGTCAAGCACTGTGCTGAGTGATTGGAAGGATCCAGAACTCCAGACAGCACAACCCCTGACTCTGGGGAACTCACCTTCCAGTGGGGGCGGGGTGGGGGGCAAGAACATGTGACATACAGTAGATATTCAGGGGGATCCTGCCTGTCAGGGAATCTGGGGCTCCCAAGAAAGGGGGATAACTTGAGCTGGACATTGAAAGTGGGCAGGAAGGTGAGGAGCAGGCCTGAAGCTGCTCAGCCCTGGGTCCCGGCATAGGTGACGGTTGAGGGAGCAGCCTACTGAGAAACCTGAATCGTTACCCAAGCCCATAGCCCTAGTGTGCAGAACAGCGCGACGTAGGAGCCTGTCACCCTGGACTGACCGGGCATAGCACCCAGAGGGCCGGCTTCACCCTCAGAGATCGTGAGGACTGCTTACTGCCCACTCCGCCGCTCATAGCCCCTCTACAGAGACTGCTTTCTCCCCTGTGCTACCCAGCAAATCCCTCATCATTGAAGCCCCAGTTCACATCACAGCCATGAGCCCCAGAGGCTGCCCTGGCGTGTGTAGGCCTCGCTGGCGTGCTCACCTTGACGTGTGAGGTTTACTTCTATGCAGGTTTCTCGGGGGCCAAAACTGCCTTTTTCTGTATCTCCAGGCGGGGGCATAGTAATTGACAGAAAGGCACTTTGAATGTTGAATGAATGGTTAAGCAGGCAACCAAGAACTTTAGAAATGATTGGTGAATTTAATAATTTCCTCAAACTGTCATCGGTTTATTCACTGCCATGCCTCTGGTTCTAGGTGTCAGTGATTAACACGGTGGACACCTCTCATGAGGACATGATTGTAAGTATTGCTTTAGCCTCCCTCTGGGTCTGCGGCAGGGAAGCACTGTGGGTGTTTCACTGCTGGGTCACTCACAAATCTGGTGTGGCTCTGCGCCCTCCAGCCTCAGGGTGGCTCAGTCTCCCGCAGCGCCCTCGGGGTTGGCAGGACTGTGGCAGGCCGGTCACTCTGGCAGGGGGGACCTGGGGCTGGCTTGTAGCTCAAGGCCCTTGATCTAGCCAGAGTGGCCTGCTCTGGGGTGGAGACTGGGTGTGGGGCTTTACTATAGTCTTCGCCTCCTGCCACTTAACCCCTTTGGAAAGGGGCTAAAAGTGAGCATAGGCCGGCCCAGAACAAGAGCAGAGCCAGCAGGACCACGGTGGCGGCTGCAGACAGAGGTCATCTACTCGGGCGTTTCCCGAGAGGCAGGCACAGGGCTCCGTGTGAAAGGTCAGGACTGGGAGAAGGTCCAGAGGTCAAAGTCTCAGCAGCGGAGATGCTGGCTGGCCCAGCAGCGGAGATGCTGGCTGGCCCAGCAGCGGAGATGCTGGCTGGCTGGCCCAGCAGCGGAGATGCTGGCTGGCTGGCCCAGCAGCGGAGATGCTGGCTGGCTGGCCCAGCAGCGGAGATGCTGGCTGGCCCAGCAGCGGAGATGCTGGCTGGCCCAGCAGCGGAGATGCTGGCTGGCCCAGCAGCTTCTGAACAAGACCCATGTCAGCTGGCTCGTTGCCCTTCACCCCAGGCTTCCTGCCCCCACAGCCTACCACAGCAGTTGCTTTGGGGCTTCTGAGAGATCCCCTGGGCCTGAGTTGTACATGTTTTTGGCTACAGTGTGGTGGTCTGGAAGCCGTAAGACGCCAGACCTGGAGACAGTGCAGACCAGGGCTGAGAAGATCCGATGAGGCTCCCTGGCCAGTTTCTGAGCAGCCTGCCTCCCGTGGCTAAAAGGGGGTGTGACGAGCGCGCTGCCTGTGTGCGCGGTTTGGTTTGAGGGCCAGATGAAATGAAGTGGTGACGACTGACGTCTGCGCACTCACTAAGCGTCAGCCCGTCAAAGTGCTTTTCATTCAGTATCTTGTTTAGCCTTCAGCCCACCTTTGAAGCAGATGCCGTTAATCAGCCCCATTTAAAGACAAAGCTAGAGCTTAAGGGAGTCAGGTAATTTTTCCGGGGTTATACGCAGCTAAGCTAAGGAGACAGAATTTAAATATAGGTCTCGTGCCCTGCGTCTTCCCCAAGCATGCGCCAGCACTTTGCAGAAGCGCCTCCGCAGTGGGCTTGCAGAGAGTTGTCTTTACCCCACCTGCCTTCTGAGCCAACCCTGAAATCACTGAGGCAGGTGACTTCAAAGAAGATTCGGGGCCTCCCTGGGGGCGCAGCGGGTTGAGCGCCGCACTGTGAAGCATCCGTGGCACAGCAGCACCTCCCCAGTCAGGGAGGGCACCCACATGGCGCGACAGACCTCTCTGCCCCGCCCGCTCCTCCCTCAGCAGTGTACTTTAGTCGACCCACCTGTTCTGCTCCCCACTCTGTCTGGTGAATCCTCTCACCTCCCACGACTCTGGCCTGTACCCCAGCTCCTGTGTGCATATATAGATGAATCTTTAAAAAAAAAAATAGGATGTTTTCCTTGAGGAATGTGAGGCAGAGGAGTGAGTGATTGCCTTGAAATTGCTTCCCCGACCGCCCTGGAGTGGCTGCCGACAGTTCCTAGCCCTCTCAGTAGGGCCGCTGGGGAGAATGCCCCGGGAAAGCCAGCCCGTGCGCTCGGCAGGGTGGTAGACACAGCGGCGCGGCGGCTCCTGTGTGGATGGGTCGGCGGGCAGGGGCGCTGAGGGAGTGGCTTATCCAGGTGCGAGCAGTGACGTGCACGGGCTGGTGGAGTCTGGGGTCCCAGGTGCACCCTTTGGAAAAGGGCCAAAGCTTAACCCAGAGTGTCCGAGATGGGAGGAGGAGCCCAAGAGTCTGACTGGAACCCAGCATCCAAGCTGGTGGCGCAGCGTGGAGCACCCAATCGGGACCTGCAGGCGCCCAGGCCTGCTGCTTCGGATCAGCCTGAGCCCTGGTTCTTAGGCAGAGCTGGGCCTCCTCGCATCTTCCCCAGCAGCCCAGTCTCTGAGCGTAGGTCCTGGGCACGGCGGCAATGAGGCTGCCTTTCCCGCCATACCAGCCTATAGAGCCAGGTTGAAGAGCACGTCCGTGGAGCATGGAACGGGCCGGAAAGCAGCTGGGAGTGCTTGTCTTGGCCCTTCAGGATATTACCCATCAGAGGGTGAGGGTGGCGGCAGGCCAGCACCCCGCCCGGTGACCACGCTCATCTCAAAGAGTGCTGGGCTGGACTCCGTCCCGTCCAGTCCACAGGCTCCCCGAGCTGCTCTCCCTTTGCAGCACGACGCCCAGATGGACTACTACGGCACCCGCCTGGCAACCTGCTCGTCAGACCGGTCCGTCAAAATCTTCGACGTGCGCAACGGGGGGCAGATCCTCATCGCCGACCTCAGGGGGTGAGCACAGCCGCCGCGCGAGGTCTGCGAGGGTTGGGCTTGCAGGCATGGAGGGAGGGCTGAGGGCCCACTCGGGACCGCCCTGGCGCAGCTAGTGAGGGCAGCTGGTCCTGGCCAGCGGGCCCTTGCAGCACACACGCCGGTTGGTGTGGTGACAGGAGCGCTTCATCCAGGAGGAACCCAGCTCTGCCCACCCCTGCACCCCCTACAAGGCTTTGAGCAAGAGCCCACGGCCCGGAGCAGCGGACAGGCCCTCTCCGGGCAGAGCTGCTGCTCTTTGCACGTGGGGAACTGCCGCTCTTTACAAGTCGGGGCAGCGTGACCAAGCGTCCCGGGGGCGGTGCTGAGGGGACGGACGTTCGCTAAGAGCGCGGTGGTGGCCCCGCGGGAAGCACTCAGTGTTTGCAAACGTCTGTGGCCTCCTCTCTGCCGCTTTCCCTCAGTTCACTGCGCTTCACGCAGATGGGGCTTTGCATGGTGTCCGCCGCTGCAGGGTCCTGTGGGCAGTCGGGGGCTGGAGCCACGGAGGGCTGGGGCCACACACACGTCCTGGGGACTCTGCGTTCCCTTGTCACGGTGCCGGCCAGAGCCGCAGTCGTGCTCGTGGCGCCTGTCCCTTTGCCCCCGACAGCCGCCGCGGACGCCGGCGTCACGGCGCAGCAGCAGCGAGCTCAGGCACTTGCGCTCGCTGCTGCTCTGCAGTTGGCGGTCACAGGCCTGCCCTCACGCTGGTAGCCCGCGCAGCCAGAAGCGCAGCTGTCGCTGCCTCTGTTCTTCCGTGTTCACTGCGCCCGGCACTCGGGCTTCCTCCATCACCCTGACCGCGCCTTGTCCGTTCTGAGAAGGGCCCGTAGCCGAGAGACGAGGCGCCCGCGGCATGACAGTGCCTGGGGACTGGCTGGAGAGCACCCAAGTCAGCACATGCGAGGGGACGGGCCTCCAGCACCCCCCGTGTAGGAGCCCGTCGCCGCAGAGCCCCGTGGTCCTCTGCCCACACAGCAGCCCTGGCGGAGCGAGCGCCGCGGGCAGGCCCGGCCGCCACAGTCGTGCCCGCTGTCTCTCGGCTCAGTTACAGCCCGAGTCCGGGTCTCATTCACAGCTCCTTTCCAGACGTGGGGGCGGGCTGTGACGTCACCCCGTGAGGAGACAAGTGTCTGCGCCCTTGGGTGACGGTGTGAGCTGAGCCAGTGACGACCACAGCGTGTTCTCGCCCTGCGCCCGCCGCCTGTGAGCAGCCTGGTGGCTCGAGCGGCTTCGGCAGCAGAGCCCACAGAGCACGGGGTGCTCTTGGCCGAGGTCGGGGTGCTCAGCTGGCAGGATGGAGACGTGCCTTTGAGCGACTGCAGGAGTAGTGGGGTCTGCTGGAGCAGACAAGGCCCGAGAGGGCGGCCACGCACCTGCTGGTGCGCAGTCCCGCGCTCTCCAGGGGCCTCCTGGCAGGAGCCGGGGTGCTGACGAGCAGGGGCAGCAGCTGTGTCCTGGGCACGCGTGGGCTGGGGGGCGGGGTGGCGGGCAGAGGCCGACCTAGAGTCCTGGCTGGCGACGGCGGCCTCACTGCCCAGGGCAGGGCTCTGGCCATCTCAGGCCACTGTCTGAGCTGGTCTCCGCCTACCGGGGAGGGCTTCGGTCTCGGGCCAGACAGCAGCTGACAGGTGCTCTGGCCCTGCAGGCACGAGGGTCCTGTGTGGCAGGTGGCCTGGGCCCACCCCATGTACGGCAGCCTCCTGGCGTCCTGCTCCTACGACCGCAAAGTCGTGGTCTGGAAGGAGGAGAGCGGCACCTGGGAGAAGACCCATGAGCACACGGGCCACGACTCCTCAGGTGCGCGCCCCCTCTGTCCCAGGGTCTGGTCTGGCTTCTGCTCACCTGTCAGTGGCCACGGTGAGGCCGTCCAAAGTGAAATGGGGGGAGCAGAACAGTGGGTTTTGTGCTTTAAGGTTTATTCTCATTAAACCCTAGTCTGGCCTCCGGCTGTCATCCTTGTCGAGTGGACTAGATGGTGGGGTGAGGTTAGCAGCTGAGGGGCTTTCAGCCTGACAAGCACAGCTCCCCGGGGGCCACGCAGTTTTATCTAGAAACCCGGTAAAGCCAGTCTGGAGCACCAAAGTCTGAAACCCTGGCCCTGCTCACCGAGCTTCCTCCTCCCGCAGTGAACTCTGTGTGCTGGGCCCCGCACGACTACGGGCTGATCCTGGCCTGCGGGAGCTCGGACGGGGCCATCTCCCTGCTGACCTACACCGGGGAGGGCCAGTGGGAGGCCAAGAAGATCAACAATGCCCACACGGTGAGTGCGGGGCTGCGCTCCCGGCGGCTGCAAGCCAGGGAGGTTTCAGGTGGGGCAAGGCGGCAGCCGCCGAGCGATGCTGACTTACAGGAGGCTCCTGGGGGAATGGTACGCAGACGCATAGGCCTCCTGGGTCTCGGACCGTCTCCCCGGGGCAGTGACGGGTGATTGGCCCTTCGTTCAGCCGTTCATCAGCCGTTCATCAGGGCGGCTGAACCATCCAAGCTGGCGTGTGAATGTTCTTAATGTTCTTGGGTCTCTAATTGGGAGTGGGCCGCAGGGTCGTTTTGAGGTACTGCTAAGCCGGTCTTCAGATTATTATGTGTTCCTACCAGCAGTGAAGGCGGGGGGAGAGGGGTGTCTACTCTCAGCCAGCACCTGGTCATTCAGGCGTGCCTGGGAGGCTGGGATTCAGCTGGACGTGATGGGCCCCTCCAGTGGGGAGCAGAGCGCTCGACAAGTGTTCCTTAATCATGCGCTGATGAGCGGTTTAAGAGGTGGTTTAAGAGGCTCTGCCCTTGGGCCTCCCTTGTGGCCTAGGGGTTAAGGCTCAGCGCTTGCAACCTACGCCAGCCACTGCAGCCTGAGTTCGAGCCCGGCTCAGGGAGCTGACCCACA
>JAGFMF010011663.1:4711636-4752364 GCA_019455555.1 Galemys pyrenaicus | reverse complement strand
GGCGGCGGCCGCTCTGTCTTGCCTGCTGCTCCACCTTGTGGCGTGAAGCCTCTCCCCTTCCCCCGCCTCTCCCCTTCCCCCGCCTCTCCCCTTCCCCCGCCTCTCCCCTTCCCCCGCCTCTCCCCTTCCCCCGCCTCTCCCCTTCCCCCGCCCCCGAGGGGCCTGGTGTGAGGGGGTATACACTCCTGCCTCCGTCCAGATTGGCTGCAATGCTGTGAGCTGGGCCCCTGCCGTCGTGCCCGGGAGCCTCATTGACCAGCCGTCAGGGCAGAAGCCCAACTACATCAAGAAGTTCGCTTCGGGCGGCTGTGACAACCTCATCAAGCTGTGGAAGTAAGTAGGCTCCTGGGCAGAGCGGCACAGAGAGGACCCTTCTGTCCTCCCGCTCAACTATTTCCTCGTCCGCACATGCTACCGCACTAGACCATCGACCACTGAGACCATTTACTTCAGTTAGTGAACAGATAGCGCCATACACGGCATCACTTCTAGTGCTGTGCCGCCGGGAAGGCCCGGGCTGCATTCTCCTTGTTGCTCCCCTTAGGGAGGAGGAAGACGGCCAGTGGAAGGAGGAGCAGAAGCTGGAAGCGCACAGCGACTGGGTTCGAGACGTGGCCTGGGCCCCCTCCATCGGCCTGCCCACCAGCACCATCGCCAGCTGCTCCCAGGTCAGCGCAGCCCCTGTTTACTCTCATTAGCTCCCAGTGCCCCCTGAGGGCCTCCCTTGGCACGAGCCCTGTAAAGGACAGGCACCTGTGGGGCAGTGCAGGTAGGGGTTGCTTGGCGCCAGGCCTTCGTGGGGAGGAGTCTTGGTCAGTGGTTTCCCTCCACTGAAGCAAGACAGGAAAATTCTAAGGCCTCAGGCTCGCCGGCCTGCCCACTCTTGCCAGACAGCGCACTAAAGGGCAAGGACAGGCTTTGAGCTCTCGTTCCACCCCGGAGAAGAGAAGGCCTTAAGCGTCTGTTTGGCTGTAAACGCAGAGGGGCTTTAACCCCCCTCGGTACTTGAGCTTGATTTTAGACAAGCCTGCCCACCTGGCTCAGAAATGAAGCCAGCACTGCACCACGGTAAGCTGCGCCTAGCAGGTGACTCGCAGCAGAAGTTAGGCTCCCAAAGAGCACCTGAAGGGGACGATGCTCAGAGCCCATACCTGAAACCAGCAGAGGAAAGAAAAGGGGGGGGGGCCCTCAGCCTAGTCACACATTCCTGGGGTGAAGTGATGAGTAAGGGTGCCGAGCTGGAAGCGGGTCCTCAAAGCTGTGGACACCTGGCTGTGCTTGGGCGTGCCCTCCAGATTCGTGTAGGGGACAGCACCGCCGCGGACCCTGCGCCCCATCCCCTCACCTCCCGTCTTCCCAGGACGGGCGTGTGTTCATCTGGACCTGTGACGACGCCTCGGGCAGCACGTGGTCCCCAAAACTGCTGCACAAGTTCAACGACGTGGTGTGGCACGTGAGCTGGTCCATCACGGCCAACATCCTGGCGGTCTCGGGTGGGGACAACAAGGTACACCACGGCGGGGCGGGGCGGGGCCTGCTCCGGCTTCGTTTTGCCCACGAGAAGGCACAGTGGAATTCTCACGGTGTCGGGCCCCATGCTACATCTCCGCACGTCCCTGTCGCAGAGGACATGCGGCCGTGGTGCCCGGCCTCGCCCGGGTCACCGAGCGCTAGGTGGCGGGGCTGGTAATGAGGCCCGAGGCAGATCCGGAGCTGCCGCCTCAGCCCTCTGCCCCGACCACGCCACTGCCGTCTTCACGGCGCCGCACCCCGGCGCCATCCAGAAGCAGGTCAGGTGGCAGGTGGGGAGCCTGTCTCCAAAACTTGGTGCGGGCCCTGAGCTCTGGCTGCCGGGCTCGTAAAGGAGGACGTGGCACTAGAGGCCACTGGAAGTCTTAGGAAGACGTCTGAGACCGACCGAATGTCCCTAGACCTCATTGTGGTTGGCCAGGCCCCGCGGTGGCCACAGGCTGTCGTGACAGACACTGCTGCGTGCACAGGGGTGTAAGGGATGTGCTCCCGGCACTGCGGCCAGCTCCTACCACCTCACTCCTCCGAGTTGTGGGGCTTTGGCGCTATATGAAGTGCCGAGGACAGCTAGTGTGCCCGCCTCTGTTCCTGCCGTGCGCCAGAGCCAGAGCAGAGTCAGCTTTCGGGGCACCCAGGGCAGCCCAGGGACCCCACTTGCCTCAGCAGCCCTGCACACCACTGCGGTCAGCACGTTTGGGGTCCGCCGCCACTAGCTGGTGTGCACCTCCCTCCCTCCTGTATTAGCCGTCGCAGTCTTCACCCATCCCGCCGGAGACTCGGTGGCTCTGCAGACCGCCCTGCACCACACACGCACGGCCTCGCTGCTCAGCCACACGCGGGTCACGTCCTTGCTGCTCTGGGGTCTTTCTCCCCCCAGTTCTCAAACTTGAGCGTGGGTGAGCTGATTAACACAGATGCCAGCCTCCCCCAGAGCTCTGAATCAGGAGGGCTGGGCCCCCCAAATTTGCCATTTGAAACAGCCCCCAGGCGAGGCAACGCTCTGGTCTAGCCCCCCGCCCCTTTGAGCAGCACAGCTCTGCCAGCCTGGTTCGACCAGCACCCCGTTACATGTGCGCCTCAGCGCCTGCATCCACCGCATGCACGCCTCTCCCGCGTGGATGCTCACTTACATTCCGATGGGACTTCACGGGGGACCGAGGAAGTGCTGTCCCCACGGGCCTGAGCTGCAGTCAGGACAGTGAGAACCGGTGAGACGGGGGAGAGCGCAGGCCCGTGACGGGCTGTGTGTGCCTGGCTTGCAGGTGACCCTGTGGAAGGAGTCGGTGGACGGTCAGTGGGTGTGCATCAGCGACGTCAACAAGGGCCAGGGCTCCGTGTCCGCGTCCGCCACAGAGAGCCAGCAGAACGAGCAGTGACGCACCGCGTGCTTGGCGCCCGCCTGGCCAGCCAGCCAGCCTGGGGGAAGCGCGAGTGAGGCCCCCAGGAGCAGGGAGGCTGCACCACGGACAGATGAGCTGCCTTAACGTGATTCACGTGCTTTGTAATTTATTGTCCAGCCGAGAGCACTCCTGTCACGAGGGGGAGAATACAAATTAGCTTCAAATCTATTATTTTGAAATATTTTTGACCACTTTTATGTACCTTTTAGGTTTAAGCATTATTTGGGAGATTTTGTTTTCAAAGTAATTAAATAAACTCATGTTGCTTATAATTCTTGCTGCGTTGCCCTCGCCCCTCCCTAAACAGCTGTGTCTTGTGGGGCAGTGTGCTAGCACGGGAACGTTCCCCGGGACACAGGTCCTTCGCGGCCTGGCGCAGCCCTGCCCACAGCTGCTGCACCGCGAGCCCCGTCGGCCTCGGCTCGTGTGCATGGCCGCAGCACCAGCGCCCTCAGCCTCCGGTGTGGCACCACAGCCCTGGCTCACGGCCACCTCTCAGGGCGGGCGCGCCGGAGTGTGGCCTGTGGGGTGGCCGCAGACACCGTGCGGTGCAGGCCGGTGCCCACCCAGACTAGGGAAGCCGGCCAGGAACGCAGGGTGGCTGAGTCATTGTCCTTGTCCGTGGAAAGCGGGGCCTGTGGTCAAGACTGGGGTTCCGGTCCTAATCCGGATGTCCCTGAGCCAGAGAGCACTTCCCAGCAGAGGCCCCGGGACACTCTGTGAACCAGCAGCACCACCACTGGGGCCTGCGGTGCTGCTCCCCACACTGAGCGGCGCAACAAGCCTGCACAGGTGCACAGCCCCAGTGTGACGCGAGCAGACGGGCACGAACGCGAAGCCCTGCCCAGAGTCCACTGTCAAGTGGTAAAGCCAGTGCGGGGGCCCACACCCTCTGGCCCCCAAGCTGGTGCTCCCCACGGCGGAGGCAGGGAGGGCGTGACCAGGGTGGTTCCCACACTGGACCCTTGCACGAGGCTCTTAGACAACTCACCTCAGACCGCTTGCCTCGGAAGGCTTAAGTGGAAGCCTCTGTTCTCGTAACTGCTGCTTTTTCAGCAGCAAAGCCTCTTTTTTAAAATACATCTTAGATCATAATACATCAAACAGGAAAAGGTGGAACTGCTTGAGTTAATGGCCACCGAGCCACCAAAGACATTCCATGAACTCCTGGCTTTTTGAGAATACGGCCACTGCCCTTCCCTCCCTCCGTTTTCCAAGAAGTCACCTTTGCGTACTTGGCGGTGGATACAGACCACGCTGGAACCTGAGCCGCTCTGCCTTCCCTACACGCTTCTCCCCAAGGGCAGTCCTGGCCTAACCTGGTGTCCAGTACCGTCGGCGATGAGTAGGAACGACCTCAGCTCACCCGTGGCTGGCCAGTGGGCTCCTGGCCTTGTGCTCTATTTACAGCTGAGACCACCGAGGATCCGTTCAGAGGAAACGGGGGCAAAAAAATCACCACGATCTACAGTTTAAGTGGTAACACGTTAGCCATTCCTGGGAAGAAATCCATACTCATTACCACAAAATAGGCACACACTCAAGTGGAAACACCACATGGCCACCTCCGGGCAGTTGCCGTTCCCCAGTGAGGTGAGTGTAAGAGTGATTTCAAAGGTAAAACTCTGATTAGGACAAGATGAGAGTAGCAGTCAGTGTTCTCTTAACCCTTTTCACACAAAAACTCGGTGGCAGAAGCAAACGAACGTAGAGGAGGAGGGCCAGAGCACGCGGGGCTGTTCTCCCTGCGCAGGGGAAGAAGGGGAAGAATGACTTTTGGTCCTGTGAGCCGGGTAAGCCAAGAATCACCACTAATACTCACACTCCAGAGAGGAAACTCAGCAAGCCGCTGCAGGAAAGCTGTCAAAAGGAGGCGGTAATTCGCAGGCTTTCCTTTGAAAATGCGCTAGAGAGGAGTTGTGTCCACTCAAGAGGGATTAACAGCTCTAAGAACTCACCTCACACTGTGAACAACTAGAAGAACCAAACAAAGTACCTGAGACAGCTTTGGAAAACTGACTGGTCTTGTCACACCCGACTATCGGGAGCTGCTAAAGATAAAAGAGGGCCACTCCGGCCAGGAGACGCAAGACCCAAGGCAGCGTTACATGATTCGTTTCGTCCACACGAGCCCAGCCGTTCAAGACTTGGAAGGAGTGGTGGTTTGAACCAGTAAGTGGAAACCAAAACAGAAAGACTAGCAAAACGAATGTTCCAGAAGAAAGAGCAAGACAAAAGCACAGAGAAAAACTGGAAAGGAGATAATTATATAAATAACTGACAGAGTCCGAAGTGATGATTATAAAAATGTTCACCAAACTCTAGAGCAGATGAACACGGTGAGAATATCAACAAAGAGAAAATATAAGTACCTTACAGGAGCCAAAATCTGACAAATACAACAGCTGAACTGAAAAATACCATATTCAATCGCAGACCAGATGAAGGAGAAACAGGCTAAGTGAACGCAAAGAAGAGGTAGAGAAATCCAGTCAAAGCGGCAAAAGAATGAAAACAAGTGTCAAGAGCTCAGGGGCTTGGGGCATAGTATCAGACAGCAACATCTGCCTCACAGGCATCCAGAAGAGGAAAGCATAAAACACTTACCTGAAGATGGCTAATGCGCCTCCCCAGCCTGGGGAAGGAGACAGACATGCAGCTCAGGAAGCGGAAGCCCAGGGCATTCCAAATAAAACAAACCCAAAAAAGACCCACAGCAAGGAACTAATTAACATGCCAAAAATCAAGACAAGGAGAGAACTTTCAAAGAGCAGACAGTTTTTAAGTCAGAAGGGCACACGTGATGATAGATTCAAAATGCTGAATTTAAAAAGTCCAATCGGGCCTCCCTGGTGGCGCAGTGGGTTAAGCAACGCACTATGAAGCAAACCGCAGCCACTGCAGCACGAGTTCGATCCCTGCTGCCCGCTGGGGAGGGGGCCCACATGACGCGGCAGACCGCTCCTGCCTCGCCCACGCGCTGCTCCCCTCAGTGTGTTTCGGTCCATCTGCCTGTTCTGCTCACCACCGTGTCTCTGGTGGATCCTCTCACCGCCTGCAACTCTGGCCTGTACCTCAGTTCTTGTGTGCATAAATAAACCTTTTTTAAAAAATTAAATATGGGAAGTGAGTAAAGATGTAGAACTTTAGAATATGTTCAAACGTCAGCTAAAACAGACTTACACATGCAAGTTGTTCTACTTAGCCGCGCGGTGACCATGTAACAGGAACCTGTAATAAATACTAAAAACATAACGAGAAAGGAATCTTCCTTTCTTTCCCAGCCAGCCTGGTCTCTGAGGTATGTGGTCAGGGGGTTTCCAGCTCTGGTGGCCTTCCAGTTCTCTGAAGATAACACAGCGCAGTGGGTGTTTGCTAGCCTGGTGTTATCTAAGATCAACACTGGCAGCTCTGCCTCCACAGGCCTCAGGGCCGGGGCGGAACAGAGGCTGCATGTCTCAGCAGCTGCCCGTCTCCGTAGCTGGGCTTCGGGTGTTCACTTTGGTTTGGTGGTGGTTACTCAGCAAAGCCGCCAGCCTCTGAAGAGTCCAGACACGCCCATGTTTTACCTTTGGCCCTTCTAGCCCCGGGGCCAGAATACCTAAGCTGAAACCCCACAGAGGACAGCTTCCAGCCCCTGCCTCGACCTGTGACAGCCTTAGCAGGCGCTACGCAGTCGCCCATTCTAGTCAGCGGCTGGTGCCTGCCCTGCCTGTGCCCCCACGACAGTCTCTGCCAGAGCCAGTGTGGCCCCTTTGGTGTTGAGTTTCCCAGTGAAGTAAGGGGTTCGACCTCCCAGGTCTTAGGGCTTTCCAGCTCCTCCCCTCTGCCATGCTCACTTTGTTCGAGAACCGTGCAGAAGCTCAAGTCCATAACCCTTGGAAACGCACTTTTCGAGATGTCTACAGAACTGCCTTCTGTTCTTCCCTACTGACTGCCCACCACTGCCGCCCTCCTCCAAGCAGCCTTTTCACTGTGGTTCCGAAGAGTCTACCACACCTCTGCCCACTTTCGCACACACCACTGCTTGAAGTGAAGCCCTCCTGCCAAAGCCCTGCTCCGTGCTCACCGACTGCCCCTTGCGTGGGGCCCTTCCCAAGCTCCCAGCCCCAGCCCAAAGTGAGCCCCTCCTCTGAAGTGCCAGAACTTCTCTAGAGACAACTCTTTGAGCCCTTAGGGGTCTCTGCCTGGGCATCCAATGAGGCGAAGTAGGCCAGACAGGAAAGGAAACCCCGTATGTTAATGAGCTCTTCACTCAGGAACAGCTGGCATGGTACCTGCTTGCACGTCCTGTGGACCTGGTACAAAAACAGTCTTGCACCGCTCACAAAAACCAACTCGAAATGGAGTAAAGACTTAAATATAAAATCAGTAACCATAAAACTCTTAGGCCAAAACTAACTTTTTTTGGGTATGCCACTTTAGCACAAAGAAAATCAAAAGTGAACAAGTAGGTTCAGCCCAAACTAAAAAACTCCTAGCCAAGCCAAAGAAACTACCACCAAACTGTATCCCTGAAAAGACAGCATACCCAGCAAGAAACGGTGTCTTCACACCCTACATCTGTGGGGTTAGTAGCCAGTCTCTGAAGAACTCATACAACTCAACAGTGAACAACCGAATAACCCAATTAAGAACTGAGCAAAGGACCTGAACAGCAGCCTATCCAAAGAGGATACAGAAAAACCGGCAGCCCCACAAGAAGACATCAATGCCCTGGCTCGCTGCCGACCAGGCCCAAGGCTGTCGTCAGATAGGGCGCCAGTCACTGAGGATTGGGGGAATGGAGCCGGGCGCTGCGGGGGGCACACGAGGGCCACCCCCATGGGAACAGGACGGAGTATCCGCGAAGCACTGAAAACAGAACCCAGTCCCACATCTGGGGACGCGTCCAATGGAGACAAAGCACCAATCGGAAATGCTGTCTGCACCCGACGCCCAGCAGCGCCTTTCACGAGAGCCGAGCCGAGGAAGCGGCTGAGGGTGGCGGAGAGGCAGTGCCGACATGGAAGTTCACTCAGCCGTTTGTGACAACATGGATGGACCTTTGGGACACTACGCTAAGAGAAACGTTGGGCAGAGAACGACGGCTGTCACATCTCTCATTCACCAGGAGCCAACTCGCAGGAAAAGGCCACACGGCGGCCACCCGAGCCGGAGAGCGGCTGGAGGAAGGTGGTCCGAGGGCTGACTTCCCACCACAAGATGAGTCGGTCTCATGTGCCAGGCGTGCAGGAAGTAGCCAAGGGCGCGCTGTGTGTGTGCACGCGCGCGCGCATGAGACAGGAAAGTGGTTAAAACAGTGAACCCTAAGAGTTCTGATCACAAGGAGGAACTTTTCTTCCCTTTTTTGTTACCGTCTACCTGGGAAGGTGGGTTTGAGCTGAACCTCTGTGACCCCGTTCCCCACGTGTGGCCTGGCCACCAGCTGTGTGTCCTGAGCTTCGTGGTGATGCGGGACAATCCTCCTCAGGGAAACTGGAAAAGCTGCAGCCTCACGGCACCTCACAGAGCAGGGCGGACTTTCGCCCCTGCCCACCTATTCCTCCAGACCCCCAAGGCGGCCGGCGCCCCAGACCGTGACCTGCGACCGGGTCGGTTACCTGCAGGAGTTACCTGCGCGGCACACAGCCTCCAGGGCCCGGCAGTGCTCAGGCAGCACCCAGAGGGCACCGGGCCTGGCCACCACACGACCTACGGACAACACGCAAGGCCACCCTCCCAGCAGCTCCTCCACCAGGGAGGCTCCCCATGCGCCCCGGGGCTGGCAGGAACCCGCCACAGACCCTCCAGGGTCAGGAGAGAAGATCTTGGGCCATCTGGGAATGAGAAGCTGGGGCGGGGTTTCCAGAAAGAGAGCAAGCCGAGCTCTCAGAGCGGCCTGGACCTCCAGGAAGCCCTACTCCACGTAAGCCAGGGGGCCCAGGCTGGAGCGGGGGTGCGCCCGCCAACTCAGCCATCCCCAGGGCCTCTGACCTGCACTTGGTTTCCGGCCCAGAGACTCGAGAGCCTTTAGCAGCCGAGGAATGTAAATGGCTTCCCCTCCAGGGCTCGCTGGCCTAAAACAAACACAGAGCCGCCTGTATAAGGGCCGGCCAGCACCGGGGGCGCGACCAGAACCCAGGTAGGCACCCCTCCTTTCTGTGTGTGCATGGGGAGCATCATAGGCGCCCTTCCCGGGACTGCCAGCCCATCTGTACTACTGGGGCTCCCGGCACTCAGAGGTGGATGATTTGGGAGCCCCCACCCCCTTGTCCCCCAGAACCTTGCTGGTTCAGCTTCACCAACCCCCTGAAGAAACTGGGCACAAGCTCCCTGGAGGTCCTGCCCTGGGGACCCTTCTGGCAAGGGCGGGCAGCGCTGCTAGCGCAGCAACCACAGACCCAAGGTTGAGGTTGTCACGACCACCAGGCCCCTGGCAGAGGGGGCGCGGGGCAGGGCTGTTGCCCGGGCCCTCCCTCTGCCAGACCCGTCTGTCCCCCAGCTGCAGCCATGCGCTCCCCGGCCACCCTCTGCTGCCTGCTGCTGCTCGGAGTGCTCTGTGTAGACCGGGCCTGCGGGGGCTCCAGCTTCCTGAGCCCAGAGCACCAGAAGGTGCAGGTGAGATGCTCCCACAGAGCCCATGTTCTGGGGCCTCACCCCTACCCTGTCACCCACAGCCACACTACGCACCTGCAGGCCTCGTGCTCCAGCCCCGGCCTAGAGCACAGAGAACAGCCGGCCCAGCCGCGCCCACCCCTCCTCTTCCCAGCAGAGAAAGGAGTCCAAGAAGCCCCCCGCCAAACTGCAGCCCCGAGCTCTGGAAGGCTGGCTCAGCCTGGCAGACAGCCGGGCGGAGGGGACAGAGGAGGAGCTGGAAGTCCGGGTTGGTGCCTGTGGTTTACGGTTTCGGAGGGAGGGAGGGAGGGAGGGAGGGAGGGAGGGAGGGAGGGAGGGAGGCCGAGACCCTTCAGCCTCCTCTCGTCTTGGAGGCACTTGAGCCGTGTCTGTCACCAAGGCTGGGAGCATCTGCTCTGCCTGACCGAAGGGGCGGGCAGGCACCGTGAGCTGAGCGGGGGCGCCAGCAGACACCTCTGACCTCAAAGGGGCGCCAGCAGCCAGGAGGGAAGGGAGGAGGCAGCGAGCGAGAGGGCTGCCCAGGGGCTAAAGGAGCTTCTCCACAGCCAACCTAGTTGACTCCAGGGCCCTTGGACCTTCCCGGGGGGCCCTGGGCACCACACTGGAGAAGCTGGCGTCCAGCCAGCCGGAGTCGTGCTGGGGCAAGGACATCAGCCAGAGCCAGCTGGAGGCTGAGAGGAGGCAGGGACCCTAGAGGGGCCTCCACGGAGCCCCCAGAGGCCGACTGTGGCTCAGGAAGGCCCTAGAAGCGCGAAGGGCCCTGGTGCCGCCAGACCGCCCCGGTCAGGGCTGAACACCGGCTGGGCCAGCCAGGGCTGCACCGACAAAGGGACGAGCCGGCTCAGAGGTGCGCATGGGGCGGGGCTCAGGCTCGGCCGAGGGTGCCCAGACGGGGCTCCGCCTCCCCAGGGCCTCCTCGTGCCCCGCCTCGACGCCCCTCCGCCGTCCTCTCCAGCACCCTGGCCCTCTCCAGAACCCAGAGCCCGTGCGTGCCCTTGCCGAGCCCTGAACCGGAGTCGGGATGCCCGGGGAGACTGTGCGTGCAGCCGGCTGGGGCCGCCCCGCAGCACGGACAGGGACGAGCCCCGGGGCGAAGCGACACCGCGTCCCAGTGCCCAAGCTGCTGGCCTTGGCGAAGCGCCCACCACCCAGCGCCCTGAGCCGACGGCTCGCTCCCTACTCACCCCACCCACACGGTGGAGACAGGGCAGGAAACATATGAAAGGGAACACGTCCGCTCACCTGCAACCCGGGCCCGGGCCTCCGACCTGGTGGGGAGGCAGGGGCACACCTGCAGGAGAGGTGCCCCGCAGGCGGGTCTGCGCCGAGACCACCGAGTCCACTGTCACGTCCCGCCCACTGCGCCACCTCCCTGAAGGCGCCACCTCCCTGAAGGTGTCGGGCGCAGGCTGGCCCCGTGGCCTCGCACTCCCGCCAACACCCCAGCCAGCGCCACTGTCCCCCAGGCGATGGGAGACACGGGGTCTGCCCTGAGGGAGGAAAGGAGGAGGCACACAGCTCCGCCCTCCAACTACAGCTGGGGCCCATCCATCACCTGACCCAGGCTGGGGCGCGGGGAGCTGGGGCGTGGGGAGCTCGGGCTCTCCCTGCAGGAAGGCAGTGCGGAGCAGAGGGCGGAGCAGAGGGGAGCATCTGTCCGGGTCCGCTTCCCGCTGGACTTTCCACAGCACAAGCAGAGACCGATTTGTTCTGAGGGGCTGGAAAGGAGGACGTGAGGAGGAGGGTGATCGACACCTAGGCGAAGGCAGGGGATACCTGCTAGCCCCACAGCCCAACTCCCCGGCTAGGCCTGGAATTCTACCACTCAGAACTAGCCCTCTGTCACCCAGAACCGCAAGGCGGGTGGGCTGAAATAGGGCCCAGACCCAAGTCATGTTAGCGAGTTAGAGATGAGCTGTGACGCTGAGGTGGGGGTGCAAGGGGCTCCGGGGCAGCGGCTGGGCCCCCTTCCCTGCTGACGGCCTGAGAGCCCTGGGCGCTGGGGACCAGGTGCCTCGGCAGGCCGGCCTGACACCTCGGGGTCCCTCCCAGTTCACCGTCCCCTTTGATGTTGGACTCAAGCTGTCGGGGGCTCAGCACCAGCACAGCCAGGCCCCAGGCAAGTCTCTTCAGGATGCCCTCTGGGAAGAGGCCCACGGTGAGTCCTCCTGGGGTCAGGTCAGCCCAGTCCCAGTGAGTCCCAAGTGTGGGCCCACCCGGGGCAGAGTTCCTCCCCCCACTCACCCCCCCATAAAAAGAGCTTCCTGGACCCCTCTCTCCTGAGTCTGCGGGCAGCGGGCTGGCAGAGCACGGGGCCGGAGCACACTGCAACCCAAGAACCAGCAGTCACCAGCTCCAGGGTCCAGTGAGCCCCGATTCCCTGAGCCGTCAACGAGCTAGCACCCCATGAGAGCAGAGCTTTTGGGGGCGCTGCGCCTCTGCGGGTGCCTCGGCTTCAGAGAGGCACCTGCCGGTCACCACAGAGCAACAGCTGGTCCCCCGTACACCTGGCCTGTGACCTCTACGCCGCCACCCAACTTCTCCACGAGCAAGGGGCAAGACCTGCCTCTGGATGCGTGCGACGCCCAGGAGCCCCCTCACCCACAGGACGTCACTCTCCCCCACCTCCCGCCGCGGGAGGTGCTGGGACAGCAGACTCGGCCCGGATCCTGCCCACGCCACAGTCCACGTGCCGAGGCCCTGCCCCGCACCCCGACAGCCCCAGCGTCACCCCGTGCGAGGAGGCCGGCTGGGGTGGCAGTGGCCTGAAGGTGGGCCCAGACCTGTGACTTGGCCTTTGCCTTCCAGAGCCCCCAGCCGAGTGATCACCCCGACAGCTGCCTCTGACCCCCAGCTGGCTTCGCGGCTTCGGGCCACCGCTCCCCGCACTGCTGGGCTCGTTTAAGAAGCGAATAAAGGCCAATCTGCGTGCTAACGAGCAGAAAGGGCGTTTATCCACACCCCACTGAGAAACCTGGCCGCGGTCAGCGGGAGCCAGGGGACACGTGCCCACAGAGGAGGGCGTGCTGAAGCCGCACACCAGCCCGCGGTCAGCGGGCCCCTGGGGAGACGGGAGACGGGGCAGCAGGGAAACAGCGCCGTGACTGCCAGCCCAGCCCGAGCCCCGAGCTGCTCGGAGAGTCCTCATGCCTGGAGGGCCGGGGACCAGCACACGCCCGGCACACGGGGAGACGCCCGCAGGGCCCCTCAGGACCGGGCGGTGCTGCGAGGCTGGGGCTGGGGCAGGAGCCCGAAGCACACCAGGGGGGCTGACTGTGGCTACTGCCAGCGCCGGGGACCACTTCTCCCCCTGTATCCACTCCGCAAGGCCTGGCGAAGCCTCCTGCGGACAAGGCTGGCCGCTGCTTTGGGTACTCTGCTGAAGCCAGGCGGGTGCCCCTCCATCACCCCCAGCCCGCAGCAGAGCTGAGCCTTGGTCCTTGAGGATGTGAGGAGCTCCCGGGGAAGGGCACTGCGCTCAGGCCAGCAGGCGCGTGCGCAGGCCCTAGGGCCAGTGTCCGTGACACTAGGGGGGCGAAGAGGAGCACGGCCAAATGGCCCGGTCACAGCCCCGGGGCACACAGCTGCCTGGGGCACGAGGGCTCCGGGTGCAGGGTCTCCACGGTGGAGTTCCGGCCCCGTACGCGTGGCCAGCCCTCGGCACTAGCCAAGCAGCCGCCTCTGAGGCGCTGCCTCACGGTTCGTGGAAACACTCAAATGCACCCTCGGGCCCCAGGCCTTGGGTGTCGGGTCTGCGTGTCACCAAGCCAGCTGCCCCGCAGCGTCTGAAGTGGCTCTGGGCAGAGCCCTGGCAGCTCCTTGCTGCAGCCTGCTCGCCGCCTGGCTCGAGCTCACACGACTCCAGCAGACACCAGCCAGGCACTGTCCGACACGACCCAGACCAGGGCCTGTGTCCTCGTTGCTCACCGCCACCCCGTCCATGCTGCACACACACGGCACACACCCCACCCACTCCCGCCTCGGGGACCACGCGGCTAGTGGGGCTCAAGCCCCCCTTCCTGGGCCTCAGACGCTCCAGAGCGCAGCAACAGCCTCCCTGGAGCTGAAGCCATGGGAACAGCTGAGCCGGGACGGGGGAGGCCTGGAGCTGAGCCACACCCAGCCCTGCCTTCAGGAGGGGCGCCAGCACCAGGGCCAGGCCGTGGAGCCGAGTCTGGTTCGCCTGCAGGTGGCGCGGCCAGACCTCCGGCCCCTGGCCCTGGGCTTGCCGACAGGACTGAACAAACCGGTGCACAGCATCGACGGGGTCCAGCGCTTTATTTCCAGGAGAGGGTGGGGGCGGGGCTACAGAGGCGTTCCGGAGCGCGCAGCATCGCGCGGGTGTCCGGAGCCAGGCCCGGCACTCGCTCTCCGGCCGGGGCGCCGCGCTGTGGACAGCCGGAGGGGACCCACACACAGAGGTCGGCGCATGTGGCACCTGCTGTCCTCGGCGGGGCCCCTCCCGCGCCGGGCCGGCTCTGCAGGAAACAGACCCTCAGCCGTCCGTCCGACGCACCTGCAGCCGCAAGCCTTCCACGGAGAGCGGCCCGGGCTGCGCACGCAGCGAGCCTGGGCACAGGCCATGGACCCGACTGGCGCACCAGAGGCAAGGCAGAGTCCCCACACGTGAGGTGCCAGGTGCACGCCCCTAACAAGCCGCGGAGACCGGCGGAAGCAACGGTTTCACAGAGGCAGACGCCAAGCAGGGTGGCCAGCCTGGGCGGCGTCGGGGGGCAGCATCCTCACACTGAGCCCGCCCTGTGCATGCCACAAGCCCGGGGCCCGCAGAGCGTAGCGGGCCGGCCACCCCGAGTCCCGGAGAGCCGCTCACTTCCAACGCGGAGCGGGGCAGCGGAGGCCAAGGCGATGGAGACGCGGACGCTGGCCTGCCGCTGCGCACAGGGGACAGTGCCCGGCAGCCCGGAGCTGCCGAGCGGGGCCTCTCCGCCTGGGCGGACACGCGGGCCGGCGAACGGGAGGGACGGGGCTTCTGCGCCGGCGTTCCGAAAGGGGTAAATGCGCAGCGAAGGGCAGCTGGCTCCAGGGAGCAGGCGGCTTCTGCTGCACGCGGCGTCCTCTGCTCACCCGCAGGGGCTGTGCTGGGGCGTCAGGAGGTGGAGCAGCTTCTCGGGGCCTCTTCCGTGGGCACCGCCCATCTGTCCCGAACCTGCACGCGCCAGGGCGCCTCGACCACCGCCGGAGCAGGAGGCTGCCGCAGACCCTCCCGCTGTGGGTGGTCCCGCGAGCCAGGGTGGTCCCAGGAAGAGGAGGGGCGGCTCCTCGGGTGCGGGAAGATCAACCGCAGAGACCACACGCCAGCAGACTCCCCACAGGACATTTCCACGTGGAAGGTCTTTTTCAGACTGGCCAGGGGCGCGCAGCGGAGGCCGGCTGCACGGGCTGCCCAGCCATGGGGCGCAGAGCGGGGCCGGCGGCCACACGCCCCTCCGCAGGGCCGCCCCCTCCACCCTGCCCGGAGCAGGAGGGCAGCCACCCTGGCTCCCCTGCCCGTATCCTGCCCACCAGCCAGAAGCAGAGGCCTAAAGATGCGGCTCCTAGTTCCGACGGCTCCCCAGACGCTTCCTGGGCCTGGCCACAGGCAGAGTCCAAACCCAGCCTGTGCCCGGCAGGCCCCGCGTCCTGGAGGGTTAAGAAGAGAAAGGGAAGAAGCTTCCAGACCGCGTTCACGCTAGACACAGCAGACTGAATGCTCGCCCTGCGCTGGCACTCTGCATTCAGAAAGGCGGCAGAAGACAGCGCTGCCCTAACTCTAGGACAACGTAAAAGCCAAACTGCTTGACCTTTCTGGAGACTCCCGGCTGGCCCCTCGCTTAGAGATTGTAGAGGCGGCTGGTGTTCTCGCGCAGGGCGGCCAGGGCCCGGGAGAGCGGCAGGTCCTTGACCCTGGCGATCTCGCGGACCGTGTGCAGGGCCAGCCCCGGGTGGGCGTACTGGCACAGGCTCCGGGGCACCTGGAAGACACCAAGCACCAGGTCATCGCCGCGCCGCCTCGCACGGCCGTCTCTCAGCGCTCCCCCCCAGCCCTGCCCCAGCAAGGACCTCTTTGGGGCTGCCCTGCGGAGACCCCTTTACCTGCAGGTGCAGGGAGAGTCCTAGCCAGGGGGTCTGGGTGAGCAGGGTCCCACGCTTCCTTGGACTACCCTCTACAGGGTAGGGCTCTGCACTGCCTGGAAGAGAGTGGTTACCCTTCAGCTTCTCAGCCCCCTGGCTCGTTCTCAGAGCAGCAACGAGGAGACACTACACAGCCAGCGCTGGGGCCTGGCGGTCACTGGGGCGCTGGCCCTGCCAACCTCGTCGGGGCGCCCGCCCGCCCGCCCGCCCGCGCCGCCTGCAGTCACACCCACCTGTCGAGGCAGGAAGTAGGGCGCGTCGGTCTCCACGATGATCCTCTCCAGCGGGATCTGCCTCAGGGCCTCGCGGGCCTCCCAGGCGGAGGAGTAGGTCAGGACGGCCGTGAAGCCCACCGACATGTTGGGGAAGTGCTCCAGCAGGGGCTTGATGACCGGGAAGCTGCCGGTGAAGCAGTGCCTGGGCGGGAGGGCGCTGGTCAGGCCTTGCTGCTCCCTGCCCGGCAGGCCCAGACGCGTGCCCTGCCAGCTAGCTCCCGGCCACGTCTCAGGAACGAGGAGACTGAGCCAGCGAGACCCCACAGCAGACAAGCAGCCTCCTCCGGACCCCGGCCGCGAGAGCTGCGCCCCACCCACGGGCGCAGCCCCCGCTCCGGGGTGAGCAGCAGGAGGCCCGGCGCCCGGGGCGGGGGGTGGGGGGCTGCAGGTAACCGCCTGCCCCCCCTAGCCCTTCCCAGGAGGCAGGGCTCCGGCAGCGCCAACAGCCCAAGGCCCTTGTCCGCCTGCCGCCCCTCGGATCCCTCGAAGCCAGCCCCAAAGCACGGAAAGAGCCAACCAGCCCGGGAGGGCCGGCGGAGCGAGCATCATCGCCAGCGTGGGCAGCCCCAGCCAAGGGCAGGGGCACCGAGAAATCTCGCACCAGAGCCTGGCTGGCAGCTCCACCCCTTCCACCCCACCGAGACTGGGCTCCGGTCCCGCCCGCCCCGACTTCACCCCGACTGCTTTGTAGCCAGCCTAGGGGCCTCCTTCGGCCCCGCCACACCTGCCACCCACCTCGGCACTATCTCACCAGGAGTCACCAGCTGCCTCCCGTCTCCCACAGCCCGCCAGGCCGCCCGAGCCAAGCAACGCGCAGACAGGCACAGCCCAGGAGAGCAGAGCGTGCGCCCACACCAGCTGAAGAGCCCAGACACCTTCGAGAAGACACACCTGCGCCTTAATGCCAGCCGGGGGGAAGAGCTTCCAAACTCAAAAAAGCCAAGAAAGTCTCCCTCCAGGTGCCTGGGTGTTCGCTGAACTCCAGGGCAGCCGCTTCCCAAATCAACAGCCTGACACTGAGGAGCAGGGTCCTGGGGGCCCCTTCTGTTCCTTCACCAACCAGAGTATGAACCCAAAGCACGCACGGCCCTGCCTCCTCACCTATGGATCTTGTAGTCCGCGGGCACAAGTCTCTTCATGATGCCTAGCAGGTCTTCGTCGGCTTCTCGGCAGTGGATCACCAGGGGCTTCTTCAGAGACACGGCCAGCTGCAGCTGCCTCTCGAACACCTGGGGGAGACAGGTCATGCCAGGGGACCTCACCGGCTGGCGAGGTCCGCGCCCTCAGGGACAGCAGCCCATGCGCCCCACGGTCCCCGGTTAGACAAAGACGTGTAACGCTGGCTCCCCGCGAGCCGCACTGTCGGGCCGCGCTGCAGCCTCCTTCCTCACGAGCACCCCGGGCGCCTCAGCCCTTCCTCACGAGCACCCCAGGCGCCGCAGCCCACCAGGAAACCCAAGAAAGCGCAGCACCGGTGAGGGCAGCTGCAGACCGCGGCGCCAAGCGAACCCAGGCCACAGCCAGCACACGCAATGCTCGCCAGGGTTGGGGGGCGGGGAACCTCTGCAGCCAAGTGCAAGTCCCCTTACTGACCCCTCCCCCGCCCCTCTCCTAGGCAGAGCCGCTCACCTGCACAGCAGGGAGACGGGAGAGACGCCTGGGCGTCACAGACAGATGGGCGCGGAGTACACTCCTCAGGGACGTGCGGGCCTCCCCGCCGCCTCACTCACGACCTTGTGCCCAGCACAACGCCGGCTCTCGGGCGCTCAGTGCTTGTCGAGAGTGACTGCTGCACGCCCTGTCTGCAGCCGGCCCCCGTCAGACCGAGCCAGCGCTGCCCTCAGCTCTGGCCACTGTCAAGATGCCGCTACTGAAAGACACAGCCGGAGCCTAAACACCCCCTCCCTCTCCCAGGCCAGGCTGGAACAACGAGCCAAGTGTTCGTTCCCTGTGAGCAACGGCTTCATCTTGAACGTGCGTGGTCTACGCACCGTCTTTCCAGTTGTGGACCGTCACTCGGGTGCACTCTTACATCAAAAAGGGGTGCCCTCGATCCCTTGAGTCAGGTGACGCTTGAGAGGAACTTTTGAGACTAACACTGTGCAAACAGCACTGACCCAAAACCGGCCCTGACTAACCCCAAAAACTGTTCGCAAAGGAAGGGACCACAGGAACCAAAACCATCACACAGCTGCTAAGTGTGCTTTTCAAAGTGTAGAAGAGAGACAGGGAGATTTTCACACGTGAAAAAACACTTTCAAAACGGACTTTTGAGGAAAAAAGCGCCTAATTTCTTTTTTAAAAATTAAGTACATGCAACACATTTCCTTGACTCTGTGACAGCTGCCTGTAAAGACGCTGTCACCCACCCAGGGCAAGCCTCCGAGGGACAGCACATTACACTGACAAGCTCTGTGAAACACAACGTTTTTAAACGTAAAGATGGAAGCAGCCATCGGAAGGTGGGGACTTGTGATGGGTAAAGTCTCCGGAGCACGTGTCCCCCCAGGAACGCAGCTGGAAATGGAGTGAACGAAGTGCCGTAGGTAGTTACAGCTAATTACCCTCCTCCGTCTGCAGAAGCAGGGCTCCTCCATGGACCCCTCTTTCCAGGAATGCCACAGGACATTGGCCTCTCCCAGGGCGGCCCAGGCAGGCAGCTCTCGCACATGACCGCAGCGACTGACCGCAGCCATGCGCCAGGGCAGCAGAGCGAGGCCCGTCGCAGGCTGACCTCCGCGCCCCCAGCGAGCCTGGCCCACCTCGAGGCAGGGGCCAGGCCCGGCGAGAGCAGGCGCTCGGCACACAGCTCTGCGCGCCAGCAGGCGAGGCGCTTCTCTTCCCACCACCTCAAAAAATGCAACTTTGAGCAGCTCCTCTCTCCGACCACATCTGCCACGCCGCAGAAAGCAGCTGGGAAGGCAGAACGGCGACGTGTGACTCGCTCCTTGACGTCTTTGTTCCCGCGCCCCCAGACCCTGCCCTGTCGGTGAACGGCGACCTCGGCCAGAGGTCACAGGCTCCCTAACCCGAGCGCTGAGAGGACTCCAGCCAGACGGGGCTGCCGGAGCGGGACCCCCGCATCTGCAGAGAAGCGCGGTCGTGGCACATGCAGCAAGCCCAGTCAGGAAGTGAAGACACAAAACCACCCCACCCACCCGTCCGAACAGAGCCTCAGCAAGAACCTGTTAGCACGCGGTGCCCTGCATGGCCGAGCAGACCACCCGACAGCCCTCAGTGCTGCACCTGCCACCGCCCCGGAGGGTGGGCCGCCGCTGCACACGCGCCACAGCCGTCTCCTCGCAGTGCACACATTCTGGAGACATCTCTGAATGTCCTCCTTTGGCCAAAGGGAAACTAAAACACCCGACTCTGGGAGACTCCTGCTTCCCCATAACCCACGCAGCAGGCGCCAGCACCGACGGGGCCAGCGCTGCCCACGCCGGACACGCCGGGCGGCGGGCCGGCCAGACCCCACTCACAGACAGAAGACAGCACTCCACACACTCCACCGTCCGCTCCCCCCACGCCACAAACCCCCACGGAAACGCCACAGCTGCTCCGCCCACCACATTGCCACGCTCACACTGGGCGGGCAAACACAGACGGTGATGTTCGGTATCCCCAGTGGGCGGGAAAAGAGCTGCACAGTTTGAGTCTTACAAAGCACCTTTTTTATACTCCCCCCGTATGCTGCATGGTGCACTTCACTTTAACCACCACACTCAACTTGCTGCTTCCCAAGAAGGAAGAGAAACAAACCCTACCCGTTTTCTCGCTGGCCACTTGGAGTGAAGCTGAAAGGTAAGAGCCCAAAGCAGGCGACGAGACACCCACATGGCCCCGAGCGGAGAGCTCAGACTCCCAGGGACTAAGTCCTAAGCCCCAAGGAAACCCCGCTCGCAGGTCTCCGCCACCCCGGTGGGGCCACAGCCGGCGCGCTCGTACCTTGTGCTGCTCCGGGACAGGCGTGGTGCACTTGTACGAGTAATCCAGGCCCATCTCCCCGAACGCCACAGCCTTGGGGTGCCTCAAGGCTTGCAAAAGATTTCTCTCTTGGCTCTCGCTGTAGTAGCGTGCAAAATGAGGGTGACAGCCAAAGGCCCCCCAAACCAGATCCTCCTTCAGCAGCTCCTCCCACAGACAATCCGTCAGTGTCCGGGGGTCGCAGAAGTCGGAGATACAGCCCTGGAACTCCTTGGGGAAGGAGCTGCTGTAAACCTTCCTGAACTTGGCAAAGGTGCCCCTGAAAGACAGCTTGGAGTACAGCATGTCCAGGTGGCAGTGGGTGTCGATGAAACCCTCCTCCAGACCCGGCTCCTGGCGGCCCCTCAGCAGCGAGCCAGAGGCGTGCCCGGCACAAGGACGTGGGGCGGGCTCCTCCTGAAATGTCCTTTTCTCCTTGACCTCTTCTGAGTTTCTGGAGAGACGAAATGAACGCGAGTTCTGGGACCGGCCTTCCACTGCCACGTCCAGGTCCCTGGCGGTGTTTTGGGAGCTCACGGTGGGGCTGGGGGCGCAGTCACCCGGGAGCCCCCGGCTGCCCCTGCCAGCCTGCGGTGTGTCCTGGCTGCCACCGCCGCCGCCCAAGGCAGGAAAGGCCGAGGGCTTGGGCCCGCTGGCCCAGTAGCTCGGGTAGTCACACCAGGGGCTGCTGTACAAATGGGCCGGGTACATGACGTAGTCCGTGGGGAAGGAGGAAGGCTCTGGGACTGAGGGGCGAGCCAGCGAGACGGGCTCCTCCTGGGAGAACCGGACGGTGGAGATCTCGTCCACGTCGGACCAGTCGCTTCCGGAGGAGGAGTGCTCGATCACCACCTCCCTGCCTTTCGTCTGCGGAGAAGCAACAACAAGGGTCAGCCACGGCGGACAGGCGCACAGCACGTGCGCGGCCCCGGGGAGGCTCTGCTGCCACTGCCTCGCTTGGCACCCGGTTTCCTTTGAATTTCTAGAAAGTGAGACAGGGACGCTACACCAGACCCGGGGCAGCCCTGTCACTGGGGGCCCCGACAGCCCTGCAGGGTGCGCTCCCCACGCCCCTTCTTTCAGCGGGCCAGGGGGGCTCGCGAGCGCCGGCACGGGCTTCAGAGCAGCAGGGCCGACACCTCACGCTGCCAGGACGCCCAGGACGCCCCAGGCGCACCACACACGCTTGGCCCGACACCATTCGAGCGGCTGGGAGGTGGCCCCCACCTCCACCAGGCCAGCTAGGGCTGCTGCAACCAAGGGACACTGGGCTTCAGCTTGCTCCCGGGGAGAAGCCAGACACCCGAGGCCACACGCGGTGGAGGGGCGGGCCCCAGCAGCCACCGCCAGGCAAGGCGCGAGCGTGTGGACGAGCAGCCTCGTCAGACCGCAGCCCCAGCGCCTGAACGGGCCCGCGAAGAAGCCGCCGAGCACGAGCTGGCCAGGCTCGGCCTTTCCGGAGCGATCGTCGCTGCGGGCTCGAGGAGGCCGGGCAGCAGTGACAGCCCCGCCAGAGCTTAGGCTCCAGGTCGGGGAGCTTTGCTTTCTCCGCTCGCAGCCCCGAACGCTCACCCGGGCCGGGCAGACGTGAGCACTCGCATGCTCATGGGACGAGCATGTGCGGTGAGGGTGCGGGCGGCTCCTGACTCGCCTTCTCATCAGAAGCAACTCGGGGTCACAGCAGAGCTGAAGGTCTGGCCCCAGACACTGCCGTCCAACGGGCCCCTGGTGAGGCCGGAGTCGGAACTTAGTTCTGCCTGTCACCGGACGCAGCTCAGGTCTGGGAAATGCACAGAGATCCCACTTAAGTGCTCAAGTGCCAGGCTTCCTCTTCTCGCACAGCCAGCCACATCCGCAGCACCAGGCCCGAGAGCCGCCTTCTAAAGCGCTTAAGGTTTTCATCAGCAAACAGAGTTTATACGTTTTTAAAAAGCCGCTAAGAAAGCATTATGGGCACTGACTACCTCCTTAAAATGGAACAAAAAAAATTTGGGGGGGGCCTTCCTGGTGGTGCAGTGGGTTAAGCAACGCACTATGGAGCGTCCGCAGCCACTGCAGCACGAGTTCGATCCCTGCCGCCGGCCAGGAGGGGACCCACATGGTGCGACAGACCTCTCCTGCCTCACCCGCTGCTGCCCTCAGAAGTGTGTTTCTGTTGATCTGCCTGTTCTGTTCCCGGCTCTGTCTCTGGTGAATCCTCTCACCTCTGGCCTGTACCCCAGTTCTTGTATGCATAAATAAATATTTAAAAAAAAATTTTTTTGTTTCTGTTGTCCAGACTCATTTTTCCTTTTTCTAAGGAAGCAAATCCAAAGGGAAACAAGCACTGGCAACAAAAACTGCATCACAGACGTCCTGTTTCACACTCCGCAGCTTCAGGGTTCCTCCTGCCGCCCCTCCTGAGTGGCAGCAACACCCACGCCGCCCCTCTGTGCCTGCAGGGCGAGGCCGGCCACAGCACGCCGGAAACGCGGCCTGAACTGAGGCGGGTGGCGGGGCCGGGGTCCTTACACGCGGCAGTTTACCTGGACCATGTTTGAAAACTATACAAAGTAGTTTAAGTTACTTTCTAAACTATCCTTCAAAAACTATCCTGCTCCTCACAGAAATTCCCATTAACCCAGACCCTACCACAGCTGCCTCGGCTGCCTTCCTCCCGCGCCGTCCGGAGGCGAGCGGAACCAGGCGTACCTGGGGCCTCCCGCCCTCAGCGTGCGCTTCTCCAGCTCCCACGAGAGCACATGGTCGCTGCGAAGTCACCGAGGGAGCCCAAGGAAGGACGCGTGTGGGAAGCTCTGCGCCGACAGTGACCCGAGAGGCGCCGCCTCACACTCACCCCGCAGAGCTCGTGGGGCCGCGTCCGCCTGCGGGAGGGGGACACGCAGCTCCAGAGGGCCCTCGCCCGAGCCAGTCCTGACAGTCAGGAGGTGCCGACCTTTGTTTTTATACAACCGGAGCGGGAGGTCACAGAAATGCAACAGATGGAACCCTTCTTTCCAAGGTGATGAGTGTTACGTGTTGGATCCCACTTTAAACCAGCCATTTGAAGACCACAGTTGTCTGTTTTTAAAGGCCACTTTGAAAAAGCCAAGTGTTCATCCCCGAAGTCCACTGGAAAATGCTTGAGAAACTCGCAGCAACAGCCCCAGGTGCAGGGACCGCCCACAGGGCTGACTAGGCGGACTCTCACTAAGCTGCGTACGGTTCTGATTCTTCAACCTCAGGAATGTAGTCACCAGAAAACAAACCAAACAAACCACCACAACAGTAACCGGAGGTGCCGGCACAGTGGCGGTCCTGAAAACCTACCTCCAGAAAGAACGGCGGGAACAACAGCGGCTGCGAATAGCTATTTACAGCACGGGACGAAACTTCCAGGGACAGCCTCAGACAGATTCAGAGATGCTATATCCACCGGCAAAGCCTCAGCTGGGCAACTCCACAAGACAAACGGCCGTGTCGTGTACAAATAAATCACAACACAGACCGCGGGGAGGAGGGAGGAGGAGGACAAGGTATCCAGAGACTAAGCGACTCTACATATTTAGAAAGGGCCACAGACGGCTCCTATTGGGATCCGGTTTCAAACCAACTAAATACAACAGTCACGAAACCAACAGGGAAGCCGGCTGGACGGTCTAGGACAGCAAGACCCGCGTGTGCCCGCGTGTGAAAACAGACACGTGCCTAAGGTCCGCATCTTTTGGAGAAAGCCGCTACAATATTAATGGAGGGGTACGTGGGCACATTTTCATAATGTCTCAAATTTCCATAATAAAAAGCTAAAATAAAAACAGAAGGTAAATTCCATCTGAGGAGGGGCAGGTGATGTTGTCTGTCTGCCCCCTGATCTGCGATCCTCGGGGTCACCTGCTCAGACACCAACCCCAGGCCCCTCCCAGGCCCCTGTGCCAGCCTCCACCAGGTTCGGGAAGTCACACCACGTGACCCAGAAGCAACCCTGGAGACATCAAAGACACAGCTGGAAAGGTTTAATGAAACATGTAGGGAGATGTGAGCGGGCAGGAAAAGGCAAAGTGACGTTCTTCACGACTGAGCCGAGTTCTCGAAAGGGACTCAGAGCACGCCCACCGTCCCCTTCCCAGCGGCTGCGGTCAGTACGGGAGCCCGTCGGGGCAGCCGCCCACGAGGTGGGAGCTGTGCTGGGTGGACGCAGACACCAACACGGGAAGCGCCGCCCCTGAGACTCTCCAGCCAAGACCGAATGCCCCAGGCCAGCCATCTGACCTCTGCCACGGGGCAAAGCCGCACCACACACGCACGCCTAGAAAGCAGCCCTGACTGCGCTCCCTGGTGCCAGAGTGGGCGTCAGGAGCACCCCTGGGTCCTGGCCAGGCCCACGCTGCGGGCGGCGGCACTCCCCGCGAGCCACCAAGACGAAACACATCTCATCGGAGAAGCACAAGCCCGAGGGCTGGGGTGAGGCCGACTCACCTTCCGGCATTCTACGCGGGGGTCGGGGTCGTCCACGAACTCCAGGGGCGACGGGCGCCTGTCGATGACTGTCCTCCGGTCGCCGGGCTCCGCCTGCAGGTCGATCACCACCCTCCGGTCCCCGAAGCAGCTCTTCTCCGCCAAGGGCGCCTCCTCCACTCCCGCTGGAAGCGACCCTTCCTCCTGCTCCCGCTCCTGCTCCTGCCCCCTCTCCCTGCGCTCCCTCGCCCTGTCCGACTCCTTCTCCCGCTCCTTCTGAGGCGCTGCAGTGTCGCTGCCCGCAGGCCCTTCTGCCCGGGCGGGACGTGCTCCTGTGCTCGGCTTAGCCCGAGAGGCGGCCTCTCCCTTCCGCTTCGGCATCGACTTGCCCAGGATGCCCTGGATGGCCTTCAGGTAGATCATGGTAGAGCCCTGGTCTCGTGGTCTCTCCCGCTTCCTTTTCTGGACCTTGTCTGAATCTTCGGCCGCGTCATTCTGCCCCTCAGCCTCAGCTGCATACTCAGAGTTCGTGGAGCTCCGAGAACTGTCTTTGGAATCAACCTGGAAAACACACAGACAGAACTTCTGAGAGGATTCAAGGGCAAATGCCAAGGGCGAGTTCATGCTTGGAAAGAGCAGTCGGGTGACCCCACCCAGGAGGGGAAAGTGACAGAGCTAAGACAACTCCTCTCTGGGGGGGTCACTCCCTCCCGCCCCCAAGAAGCGCCCTGGACTGCACTGTGCCACTTCTCAGTCCTGCCACCTCCCCAGAGCAGTGGGGCACGCCAGTGAGGGAGGAACAGGCCAAAACACCAGTCCCTCCCCTTGAGGGCAGGAGCCCCACACATTCAGGACACTCTCGGACAAAGAGCAGCTCAAGATTCCACGCCTGGAGGGTCCCCAGAACCAGGTCCCCAAGGGCTCAGTGACAACTCCAATCACATCCGAGTCCCGAGCGTGGCTGCAGCGGCGCCCTGCCGCACCCTAAGCCTCCCTGAGGTTCTCTGCAATGCGAACGCCTTCGCCCAAATCAACCTTGATGTAGAAGGTGCCTCATCTCTGGAGACCACATCAGGGTCAACCAAGACACCCAACTGCCTCCCAGCCCAGCAAGGTACAGATGAAGCCCCGGCCCCTCTCTTTCCTCCTCCGTACCCACTCGCTCCCAAGTCCACTGCGATGAAACCATCCGTATGAAGCTAGATTGCCCATAAATCTCGCCTAGACTCTCCAAACCTCCCCAGCTGTGACCTGGCTTCTCCACTAGCCCAAGGCATTCTACAGTCTGCAGGCCTACTACGCACCTATTAATTCCTCACACAAGTAAATACACTCAGAGGAAGGCCACACCTGCTTGAAGACAGCGTCTAGGAAAACTGAGGCCCCTGATGGCCCAGCTATGCAGGCCCGTGAGGAGCAAGCAGCTGACTAACAAAAGCACAGGGTCACCCATGTTTAAGACAGGCGGGAGGGGAGAGGAAGAAATAAGAAAAACCTTTACACGAGAAAGATGAAACTGCCCACTTACTGCAAAGTGCAGGGAGCCTGAGAACTACGCCAAGTACCACACGTCAGAAAGACAAAAACACGGGACGTTTATAGAACAGGTGACTCTGCCGAAGTAAAATGCTCACAAAAACTAGAAGACATTGATAAACACCACGAGGGCGGGACAGACAAAGGGACACGGGCCACGGAGGCCAACAGCTCAGCATCCGCATTAACGGATTTAACGGTGTCTGCCGGTCTCCGCCCCCGTGAATGAGAACACGCTTCACACGTACGTGCTTGCTCCAAGGTCTGAGGGCCAAACTGTTCCTAATGGATTGTCTGAGGGATAAGGAGGGGAAAAGGGCTTACGCGCATAATTTATGTGGTTCTTGTATTGTCTGAAAAAATTTTGGTTTCCTCCAAAAGCACATAGCATGTAAAAAATCATCATCCCTTTGGAAATACGTGGTGTGAGCAAAGCATGCTTTTCCCTGGAAGTCGCAAATAGTTGGCAGCTGCTGCCTCTGGCAGGCGGCCAGGAAACAAAGCCTTTGCTTTCATTTTGAACCTCTGCATTTTCTGACTTACCGAACTTTCTAATGTGAGACATCTGAGTCAAAGTCTACACAGCTGACCTTTGCATATTTAAGAAAACCTAGTGAGTGCTAAAACTACACTTGAACAAACCTGCAAGCTGACCGTAGATCTGAGGCACGGCGGGGAGGGCCGAGACTGGGGAGGGAAGAGCACAGGGGAGGGTGGTGATGGGTCAGTGCCCCAGGTGACGGCAGGTCCACTGGGCCACACCTGCCGGGGGAAACCCAATACTTCCAAAAATCAGCAACAAAGAAAATAAAATTACAAAATTTAATAACGCACGGGTGAGAGGCCCGCCCTACAGCACCCAGCTGCAGCTTCCCTGCCCACTCCTCTCCCAGTTTCTCTGCCAACCACCACCCACCAACTGCCACCCCTGCCCACGCCCTGCTGCCTCCTGCACGGCTCACTCCCTCGGCCTGCAAGTCACAGGTCTCCTTTACAACCCGCACCCTTTAAGGTCCCAAGTCCCCCGGCAGCCGCTCCAACTCGCCTGCGGGATCAGAGCAGCCAGCACAGGCAGGAAGGAGCAGCGCCTGCCCTCTCACGGCCCCTGCTCCTCTGCAAGCCAACTACCGCCACTTGGGATCAGACCAGTCAGATCCGGGCTGTCTGCGCAGAGCAAGACACGTCCAGCCTCATCCCTTCAAGCCTCATCCCTTCAGCGGCAGCGGGCACGCCTGGGCCTAGGGCCTAGGGCTTGTCCGCTGATGAGGGAGAGGAGACTCAGAGCAGACATGCTAGACCAGCACCAGGAGAAAACGACACCGCGAGAGCTAGAGAGCGGGGACAAGGGCAGACAGTGGCGGCCTGGGGTCACGTTTCAGAGCTATCACCACTAAGGCCTGAGTTCAACCCCAGCCAGGGAGGGACCCACACGGCGCAGCAGACTCTCCTGCTTCCCCGCTGCTCCCCAGCGGTGTGTTTCAGTCGATCCGCCTGTTCTGCTCCCCGCTCTGTCTCTGGGGACTCCTCTCACCCCCGCACCTCTGGCCTGCACCCAGCTCTTCTAAACAATTAAGTTTTCAGAAAAGGAAAATGGGGAAGGGAAGGGGCCGCTCGAATCTTGATTTCGCAGCAGAGGGCCGAGCAGAGTCCGTCTTTACCGTGGACGTCCGGAGTGACTCGCTACCGCAAGCACCAGCAGCCACGCTCGGCTGTGAGCATGGTCTGCTGCGGGTAGGGCAGCCAGGACGGCATGCGGGGATAAAAGGCCGAAAGTCGATACGCAGCCTCTCATGGACCCACACCCCACGCCCTCGCAGAGGGCGAACGGCCACGAGGCGTGTAAGAGGCAGAGCCAGGGTGCAGACTCAAGTCCCCCACCGCCCTGGACAGCGCCAGTGGGGACCCGGATGGGCCGGGCAGCCAAGCCCGCAGACCTGGCACAGGTCCAGGTCACAGAGACATGGCCCCACGGCCGGCCAGCGTCAGGGACGTCCCGGCGCTGCAAGAGAGGCACACTGGCCTCTTCAGAGTGAACAAAGGCTGGTGCATCAGGATCTGAGATGCCTGCTCACAGGCCCTGGGGTGGTGAGTAGGCCTGAGGAACCACAGGGATTTGCAAAGGCCCAGTCAAGCAAGGGCATAGCTGCTCTGTGCCTCCCCTCGAGGAGACTGACAGCTAAGCACAGGTGATGGTATCAGGCGGGGCCCCCAGGGGCCATGGAAGCTGAGCGGGGGAGTGGAGGCCCTATAAAAGAGGCCCAGGGAGCTCCCTGCCCACTCCGACCACCCAAGGACACAAAGCTGCACCCAGAGTGGTGCTCACCCAGCCACACCCGGTCTCACGGGGCGCCCAGGACAGCGAAGCTGCGTTTCTGTGCCTTGAGCCTGCTGAGGGTTCTGTCATAGAGCAGCCTGGAGGAATGAAGGCCACACCTTCCCCTCTAACACTCTAACCCGAGGCTGGCCAGGCCAGGCAGGGGTGGACGCCACCACGTACATGAGCAAGCGCAGAAGAGCGGTGGAGGGGTAGGAGGAGCATGAGGACGCGGGGGAGGACACACCACTGCGGTGAGAGCCCCAGCTCGCCACAGGACTTGGGACGTCCCAGACCAGTCCACACAGGGCTGCAGAGCGAGGGGAGAAGGTGCAGGCCGGGGGGTGGGGTGGAGGGGAGAGGCATCTAGTAACTTGTGGAGGAGCAAAGAGCCGTATAGGTCTCTTAGAAATGCCACTGCGTCACCAAGAGTGACAAGACAACGCTGAGAACCTGCTGTGACACTTTCCTTAGAAGTTGTTTTGCTTCAAGTGGCAGTTTCTAAAGCGGTGAGCGAGAACACGGCCCTGCCCTCATGCTAGCGGCAGAGTCCTGGGCAGCGCCAGAGTCAGGGCCGACCAAAGCAACAGCCCCAAGTCATCCACGCGCCACACGAATTATCTCAAACACAAACCTGGAGCCTCCCTGGTGGTACAAGGGGCTAAGTCACAGCACTGTGAGGCATCCGTGGTCACTGCAGCGTGAGTTCGATCCCTGGCCAGAGAGGGACCCGCATGGCGTAACAGACCTCTCCTGTCTCCCCGCTGCTCCCTTCAGCAGTGGATTTCAATCTACCTGCTCTGCTCACCACTGTCCCTGTTGGATCCTGTTACCCCCTTCCCTCTGGCCTGTACCCCAGCTCTCGTATGCACAAATAAATCTTTAAAGTAAATAAAACAAAACACAAACCAGCCCTCACTCTGTACAGAGTGTAAATTCTCCAAGGCCTGAGGACAGAACCCAAGTCCCTCTGCGACTTCGCTGCCCTCTGCCCCGCCCAGTTCCAGCCCCCACCCAGCGCTCCGCTGGGCCACTGCACAGTGAGCCCCTCGGACTGCTCCCCAGACCTCCCAGAGGTCATCTCAGGCCCCGAGAGCCGGCAGAGCGTTCACACAGCAGCACCGGCCAGTGCTGATGCTGGGGCAGGCACTGGGAGCCCAAAGACCAGAGGCAAAGCCGACTCATCACGTGTGGGCCAGGTAACGAGGCTCCTTAGACTCAGAGGTGACAGAGGTGGGTCCCTGCTAGGACCGGAGCCAGGTGGATCAAGGCCACACCCTCAGGCCTTAAGCCACCCACCAGAAGACATAGCGCACCTGAGGCCGCGCAAAGCTCACTCCCGCCCCTCCTGCCTCCTGCCTGTAACTGCCAAGTAGGCCGAGTTTAATCAATCAATGCAGTCTAACGCGAGCCCAAATGCGCTGAAACTGTACAAAGGCCCAATCACAGGATGAACCTGTAGGCGTGAAAATCCCACTTACCATGTTTATATTTATGTCATGTTCAGTGTTTTCAAGACAGCCAAAGATAGCACTTTTCAATCAAAAAAAATCCAAAAAGAAAATATCCCATGTGTCTATACAAAAATTCTGTGCGGTCCACGTGGGAAAAGAACGGGACACTTCGTGAAGGCCCCCGGGATGGAAAGCCCAACACAGCCTCGCGCTCAGTCCACAGGAGAAACCACTGAGCAAGCCTCAAAGACAGACCACTTTCCCAAGGGCTTGTTACCATTGCTTTGCTAAAGTAACTTTCTCCAGGAACAACTCAACTCACTCACCAGGACTTCTACCCCACATCAAGAACTCCTCTTCACCCCTGAAAGCCCAAGGCCCCCAAGCCAGAATGCAAACTAAGCAGGGCTGGGATCTTTGTTGACTGGAGAGTCCCAAGCAGCCAGAAAACTGCCTGGTGCAAACTAGGCTTGTGTTCAACTTTCCTGTGTTCAAAAAAAAGGGAAAATTTAACTCTTTTTAAACAAAAAATGGTAATATAAAAGTAGTTAGTGGACGAAATGTACCTCCTCTGTGAAGCATTCCTGGCTGCCCCCAAGTGCTGAGAACCCCCAGCCCCATCAGGGAACTGAACGTTTAACCGCCACAGGAACACCACCTCTCCCACACCCCCACCAAACAAAACCCCAACGTGCTATAACCTAAGCGTGGTGAAAACCCACGCCAAGAAGCCAGTCAATTCTGAGCCAGAAGGAACCAAAGCACACCGGCACGAGTCCTCCCATTTACAACCAAAAGAACGACATCTGCGCCTGGAGCGGACAGCCCACGGCTAGGGGGTGATTCTCCAGCCTGGCCACACCTGGCCATGACCAGCAGGGCACGAACAGCTGGGAAGCCCAGACCACACCCCACCCCTATTAAACCAAACCAGGCACAAAGGCCTTAAAGCATTCCAGATTCTTCCAAAGTGCAGCCAAGTTTGAAAATGGCAAAACTACAGGCCACCTCCTGGTTTTCTGGGTTGGCCGGAAGGAGACCTCCGGGAAGCCCAGAGAGCTTAAAAGAACATGATTTTATTTTTTTCTTGCGTTGCCACCAAAAGTGCCAGCCCCGACCCCTCAAGCCGCACGGAAGGGGCTTCACCGGCTGCCAGAGTGGGGCCCACCTACCTTAAGGCTGCAGGCTTCCTCCTCTGGAGAAGCCATGTCTTCCAGAGACGGGCTGGCAGGGTGCAGAGGGGATCCCCGCGAGGACAGGCACCCCCGCGCGCTCCGCATCAGGCCGTCTTTGGCGGCGGCCCCGCCCACACCTGGGCCCGAGGAATGCGACGACGAGGAGGAACTTCGGCGGCGCGCGGAGCCGCAGGGCAGCCTCGGCGGGCGGGCCACATCGTCCTCCTTCCGGGCTCTCAGGCGCTCAGGGCTGCCGGCCCCTCCGGAACGCGACGCGGAGCCCGGGGCCGGCCGGCGGGAGGGGGCCGCATCACCCGGCTCCCGGAGGCAGCTGCGCTTGCGGGGACACGCTTCCGAGGAGCCGCTCCAGTGGTACTTGACCTTGCGCCGCTCCGACGCCATGGGCACCTGCGGGCAGACAGGGGCCGCGTGGGGCGCCCGCCCGGCCGGCCGGCCGCCCCGCGCCGCGCCGCCCTCTCCCCCTCCGCCTGCGCCCATCACCGTCCCCAGGCCCCGGCGCCCAGCGCTCCGACCGACGGCGCCGCCGCGCGCCCCGGGAGTCCGCGCGCCCGGCCTCACGCACGCGCCGCGGGCGTCCGCGCTTCTTCCGACGTCCCGGCGCCCGCAGCCGCGCCGCGCCCGGGCCCTACAAAGCCCCGCGGGGTCGCGGCGCTCCCCGCCCGGCCGCGGCGCCCCGGGCCGCGCCGGACCCGGCGCCGCCCAGCCCCGGGCCGGAAGGGGCCCGAGCCGCCCCTCGGGAGCCCGCGGCGCCGCCGCCTCAGGACACGCTCCGGCCGCGGCTCACCCTTCCGCTCCTGGCGCGCGGCCCGACGTCGGCCCTGCAGCCACGCCGCCCGCCGCCGCCGACCCCGCTCCTGGGCCCGGCCCGACACGAGCGCCCGCCGCCCGCCTCCCGGAACGAGCCCTGCGGCCCTCAGCCCGGGAGCGGCGGGGCGGAGCCTGCGCGAACGCGCGGCACCCATTGCTCGCGTCGGCAGGGGGCGGGACCCGAGCAAGATGGAGCTCGCCCATTGGTCAGGAGGCCTGGAGGCGGGCGCCTCGTCCTTAAGAAGCCCGTTCATTGGTCGCAAATCGGGGGTCGGGGCGAACCACTCACGTGGGCCCGAAGAGCGCGAGGCAGAGGCGAGACCGCAGCGGGGCAGGTCCGCGCTCTCGCCGGTAGGGGGCGGCCGCGGACCCGGCTCCCGGAGTCCGCCCCCAGCGCGCCAGGAGCCCATCGGGTCGCCTGGGTCTTGCAGCGCAGGAAGCCGGCTGGGGACGAAGTGACACACCCGGAACGTGGCAGCGTGGGGGTGAAGCGAGCGGCCACACGCGCACACGCACAGCGACGCAAACTATGAAACAGCCTCCCGGCAAAAAGCACACAAAAGACTTGGCAGGTGCAACTCGGGAGGAGGGCTGTGTCCTCCCCCCAGGTAATTCAGTGTTGAAAGGCGAAAGAGAGGAACCAAGGGAAGGAACCCAATTGCAGAAGCCTCTGAAAAAGTAACTCCAGCCCAGTCGTTTAACAGGACGAGTAAAACAAACTTCCGCACTAGCTGGCAGTGACAGGAAAGCAGGGTGGGTGAATGGGGGGGATGCTCTCCCCCACAGCGCTGAAGGAGCCCCAACCTGACACAGCCTCCGGGGAGCAGCCGCTGTGGTGCGAGGTGGTGGGGGGAACCGCCTCAGCAGCCTAAGACCCGCTGGAGCCACCTCTGTATTTAGACTTGTGCAACCACCAGCATCACACTGGCTCTAGGACGTCTCCACCCAGAAGGAAACCTCGGCCATCGCCAGTAATCCCCTCTGCAAATCCACACGCAAACCCCGAGGCGGCCCTTAATCTAGTTTCTGTTTTTATAGGTTTGCCAATTCTGGACATTTTATAAAACAGATTCATCCAATACGATTAGCTTTTACTTAGCATAATCGTCTCAAGAGCCACACGTTGTAACTCGTAGCGAGTCCTTCATCCTTTTTTCTGGCTGAATACTATTCCGTGGGGGGTACCTTTTGCCCACCCATTCAGTTGTTAGGTGCTCGGGTTACTTCTAACTTGGGACTGTTAGTGAAGTGATGAACACCGGCGTGCGAATCTGTGTATGGACACATCTTCTTGGATAAAGACCTCAGAGTGGAATGTCTGGGTCCTATGCCAAACTGTCTTACACTCCCATGGGCAAAATCCAAGAGTGCAGTTCTTCACCTACCAACACCTGCTGCTGTCTTTTATTCTAGCCATCCCAGCAGGTATCAACTACCATCTTTTTATGGTTCTGATGTACGGTCCCTAATAACTAATGATGTCGAGCAACAAGAAAAAAACTATCTCTGCAAGGACCCCACCCCCACCCATCCCCCCACCCCAGAGAAAAGAAATGTGATGCTGATTCCAGGAAGGACGGGCTTCCCTTCCACCGTGTCCTCTTCATACTGCTTGGATTCTCTTCCTTTTGTGAATTCACATATGGAATTGTATGTGTGTGCATTTACCGCTTGCTGGGGAAGGTCTAGAACTTTCATCACATTCTCTCAACTGTGGAACCCTGGTCTGAACATGCAAGAAAGTGCATAACCAGTACCCTGCAGGTATCAGCCCACCGCTCGGCCCTGCAAACACCCTACTCACAAGCACAAGGTACTCACCATGCCAGGTCCTGCTGGGGGCCCAGGGCATGCCCCCATGTGGCTGGTGGAACCCTCTCAGCCACTGTGAGTGCAGCCTCCATAAGAAGGGGGAAAACGGAGATTCCATGCTCCCTGCCCTGCCTAGTGGAGGGTGGCGCCAAGCAGCAGAGACCTGGAGAGAGACGCCCGTGGAGACTGGGAGGAGGCACACTTGAGTCTCGGCTTTGGACCGGCACCAGGACTGGCGGACGTGGAAGGAGAAACGCGGAGTCGAGACATGTAGAGCCCCTTGGAAGAGATGTGGGCAGGAGGCCGGGCGGGAAGCTGACAGCGGCTGGTACCTTGATTTGAACTTCAATTCTGCTCCTTTCCAGACCTGCGTGGCCCCTCCTGCCCCTTTGCTGGGGTTCCCCACCAGGAGGTGCTGGGACCTGTGGCAGGCTCCCGGGCCTCAGCATCTCCGTTTCTGGCTGTAGGGTCAGAAAAATTAGGTCTTTCCACCCTCCCGCCACTGGTATAATGATGGACACCTCCAGCCTAGGCGGGCATGCGTAAGTGGGCGCACCTGGGTTTGGACACGGGCATATAAGGGTAGCATAACGAGGACGCCAGGACCGACAAGCAGCAGAAAGACCAGGAAGAGCGGTCGAGAGGGTGAGATGCGCCGGGGGCTGGGCGGCCTGCCAGCCTCCCGGCCCCCCAGCACCCCTGCCTGCTGCCATGTACCTGGCCACCTCTGTAATAAAAGCACAAAAGCCACCGAGGGCTCCAAGACTCCTTCCTTTACCCCCGTCTGCTAGAACCATCCTGAACTTTCCCTGTGCTGCCTTCCTGCCGCTACACTGGCCAACCCTGTTTGGGCATTTCCCTATGAGGGGATGGGTAACTTGGGGTGTTTCCTCAGGAGACCACTTTCTTCTCTCCCTAAGCACACTAATCCTGTTCAAGTCCCTTCACATAAGGGAATGCTTTGTCTTTATGTAGCAGATAGCTGAACCCCTTTAGAGCATGGAGTTTGGGGGCCCCAGGGTACCCCTCAGTTTGCATGCTACCATCAGGGCTTAAGGTGGAGTGTCAGCACAGATCTCTCCACCTGAGCTGGAGCCCCCAGACTGCTACAGTCAGGTCAAAGCTGGGGGAAGAGGGGGGCCACCGGGTGCAGGAGGGAATGTGCCCTTGCCTGACAACCCTATGAAAAGGTATCTTCACTCTTCCCATGGTGGAGCTGGAGACAGGTTCGGAGGAGCTCCCTTGCCTCGTCCAAGACCACAGACTATCAGTAACCAACGCAGAGAGGCTGGGCAGGATGACAAGTCCCCCAAGACTCCCTGCCCTGGGGACGCAGAGCACTCTCCAGACACACCCACCGGGACACAAAACTAACTGCAACATTATCTGCAACCAACTTGTCTTTATTTTACAAGAAAGGTAGGGAAAAAATCACCATAATCAGATGATCTAAAGTAGAACACAGCAAATTTACAGTCACATGTTTCATAAAAAGATATGCCACTTTGCAGAAACATACCCACTCAGAAACATTAGGTACATGGAGAAACACATTTAATGCCTTTTTAATTCTCTGATAAAACAGGACAAGTGCATTTCGAAGGGCTTCTGCAGCCGAACCTCCTCTTCCTCCCAAGAGCCCAGGGCGGGCAAGTGAACAGGTGTCCTTTCTTACAAAAAAACAGGTTCCAGAAGTTGAACGATTGACTTAATTAGCAGCAGAATCAGACACGAAGCTAGTTCTCCTGACTCTTCCCCTAGCCATAAATAATATATATTCTCAAAATAAAAGCACTATTAAAAATATTAGCCTCAGCGGGGTAGGGGCCCACGGCGCTGCAAGGGCATTAAATAAATACCTGCGGGTTGTGACAGTTCCAGGAGAGAAAGCAGAAAACCTACAGACAGAGCCCTTTGCAGGTGCTTGGCATTTGGCAAAGCTCGAGGCCTGGCCAGGTGAGCTCAGAACTGCGTTGAGACACACGCTGAACGTCTTCCAGGCCGTGGGAGTCTGAAGGTGTTGCTGGAAAGGTCTTCTGTTGGGCAAGCACGCTCAGCGTCCAGCTCGCTCTGCCAGCTGTCCAGGGGGTGAGCGGGTAACAGAGTTCACTGGGGGGGGTGAAGGTCACAGGCACCCCGTGTCCTGGACCCAGGTCTGGGGGTTCCACGTTGTAGGGTCAGTGAAAGGCTGTCAGGCTTTTCCATGCTCCCGCCATTGGCATGATGATGGACCCCTGCGGTCCTGCACGCGTGCCTGATGGCGGCAGCTCGAGTAGGGTGTGGGCCCGCGCAGGTGGGCGCACCTGGGCTGAGACACAGGCGGATAAGGCAGCGTCACGAGGACGCCAGTAGAGAGACACGAGAGCAGAAAGAGCAGAGGGAGGAGACCAGAGAGTGCGAGTCACCGGGGGCTGGGAGGCCTGCCTGGTCCCCGCCTGCCGTGCACCTGGTCGCCTCTGATATAGAGTAATAAAAGCGTGACAAAGCCCCCGAGGGCTCCAGGACTCCTTGACCGTCTGCCGGAATCATCGAGAACCTGCTCCCTGCTTTGCTGGCACCACACGCGTCAGTGTCCTGATACCCAGTGCTGAGCGACAAATCAAACGATGAAGGCACAGAGATCTGTGTTTCCAAAAGCCGAGGCCCCCTCTCCCCAGAGTCACGCTGGTAAGACAGAAGAGGCACTAGGACCCAAGAGTCACTTATCTCCTCCCAGCAGAGGGGTTTGTGTTTCCCGGGAGACCGTGGACCCAGCCTCAGTCGGTCCCTGTCACCGGATGGTGGGCTTCACCATCGACAAGGGGCCCCAGCTGCACTCGGCCCTCAGGGGCCAAAAAGCTCACTGCTGTCCAGCTTGTCCTCCTCGTAGAGCAGGATGTTCTCCATCAGTGTCCTCTTGGCCTCATTGATCTCGATCTTCCATGAAGTCTCTGAGTTTAACAAATAAAGCAACTGTGTCAAAGGCCTTTGGAAATGTGGCTGTTATGATAAATCTTACCAATTTCTTAGCCAGTTTCTATTACAACAGCCTCCTGAGTCAGGTCCTGAGAGTTGTGGGCATTTTCCTGGCTTCGCCGTGGCAAGGGGCTTACCACCTGCCCGCCTGCAGAGCATGGCCCAGGCACCTCCCGCGGGAGGAGGGGGACAGCGGTGAGAGCCGGGGAGGAGGACGCTGCCTCGGGCAAGCCTCTGGCGCTTCATTCTGAAGCAAGCCTGGCATATTTGGACCCGGGAGGCAGTGCGGGGGTCTTCGGAAGCAATGGGTGGGCGCAGGGTTGGTGCCGGGAGTAAGGACCAGAGACAGAAGGGCTGAGCACACCGGCCCGGCTGGTCCCTGCACTCGCCGGGAGGGCTCCCCCAGGGCGTCAAAAGAGGGGTGATGTGAGCTGTTTTTAAAAGACAACCTTTTTGATTGGATCAAGAAGCTGTGGTACATACACACAGTGGAATATTATTCAGCCATCAAAAAGGATAAACTAGACTCATTCGTAGAAACATGGATGGAGCTAGAAGGGATGACGCTCAGCAAAATAAGTCAGAAGGCAAAAGAAAAATACTGGATGGTTTCCCCCCAGGAGGAATATAAGGGAACCAAATAAGGACTGAGGAAGAGAATAATAACAATAAACACAACAAAAACAAAAAGATAAGGACTATTAGAGACACTTTGTGTGTGTGGGGGGAGGGGATGAGGCAGAAAGAGCACAAGGACTGAGGTGACATGCACGGGTGAGATGGTGGTGGAAGCTCCCTGGGGACCACAACTGATGTCAAATATATATAAATGAAGGAAAACAGAAAAAAAAAAAACAAAAAAATAACTTTCTCTCGTGGCTGCCAAAAGGCCTGGCGGGGGCAGCGGGGGTCAGTGAGGACGCAGGAGCCAGAGGGTGCAGGGGGCAGTGAGGACGCAGGGGACATGAGGATGCAGGGGCAGTGAGGCCATCCAGCAGGAGCGGACAGGAGCTGAGACGAGGGGAAGGAGGGCAGAGAAGCAGATGCAGCCGGAGGTACTTGGGCGTCAAGGACAGCCTGGGCGAGGGACTGGACGCTGGGGCGGGGGCAGGAGGGCCGAGAAGGACCCCCAGGTGTCTCCCCGGGCACCTGTGGCAGGCGACTGGCTGGACCAGCCAGCAAGCGGGGGTGAGGAAGGCGAAGCAGCGAAGGCCAGCCGAGTGGGGGACACAGAGACTTACCATCCTTAGGGGACCTCGCGCTGGCGCAGGCCTCGGCGGTGTCCGCCTCCGCCCCCCCGGCAGCCTGCGCCCTCCTGTCTCCCGCCCCTGTCTCTCCCCCTTCCATGCGGGGAGGCGAGGGGGCGGTCCCAGACGAGGAGGCCCTGAGGCTGGAGAGGTCCACGTCGTCCGTTTCTTCCGGGGTGTTGGAGGACAGGCCGGAGCCCTCGGAGAGCCCACTCCCCGGGAGGGAGGCCCCCTGGCTGCAGAGCCGCTCTTCCGCCATGGCCACCCAGCCGCAGACCTGGGGGCGAGAGGGCGCGTGAGCGGGCCCCAAGACTGAACCCCACCAGCTGGCCCAGGCCGCAGGAGAGACACTGGGGATGAGACTGCCAAGTCCTCCCGCCCTCCCGCCAGTAGCATCAGCGACGGGCCCTGCGGCCTGCACGCCTGACCGCAGCACCTGGCGTGGGGCGTGGGCCTGCGTAGCTGGGCGCACCTGGATCGACACGGGCATGTAAGGGCGGCGGCGTGGGGGTGCCACGGCAGAGACAGCAGTGGCAGCCGTAGCAGCAGCAAGAGAGAGCCCGGGGGAGTGAAGATCGCTGGGAGCTAGGAGCCTGCCAGCCTCCTGGCCTCAGCCCCGCCTGCGTGTACCTGGTCACCTCCCTCAAGCGATGCATAAAGAAAGGTCAGCGAGAGCCTGAAAAGCCACCGAGGGCGCCAAGATGCCTTCTTTTTTTTTTAAGATTTATTCATGCACACAAGAGCTGGTGCACAGGCCAGAGGCGCAGGGGGTGAGAGGATCCACCAGAGACAGAGCGGGGAGCTGAACAGGCAGATGGACTGAAACACACAGCCGAGGGGAGCAGCGGGCGAGGCGGGAGAGGTCTGCTGGGGTGTGGTCCCCTCCCTGGCCGGGGATCGAACTCGCTGCGTTTTACTTCACAGTGCGTGGCTTCACCCCTGCGCCACCAGGGAGGCCCCGGCTCCAGGACTCCTCTGCACACCTGCCCGAATCACAGAGAACTGCCCCGGGCCTTCCTGCCGCTCCGGACACCAAGGAGGCAAAGGCCTGTTTCCGGGTCTGGCGCACAGCGGCCTTCCGTGGAAGAGCCAAAGCCAGTGCAGACAGAACAGCGGCCAAGGCGGCCAGGCCCCGCCAGTCCTCTGCGCACACGGCACGGCCAGGCTGGGTGCAGGATCCGGGCGGCCTCAGTCCGCGGCCGGGGTCCCACCCACCTGCGGCCTCTTGAGACACCTCTCCCTCCCACTGGCAGGCCAGACCCCCTCCCAACCTAAGCCCACCCAGGTAGGAGGAACAGAAGCCCCTCTTCCCAGAGTAAGGCAGAGGCGAGAAAAGGACACTCCCGGCAGACCCAGACAGCCGCACCGCTGCTGGCCGGGCCGGGTGCGGCGCCCCAAGCAGAGCAGGGCCTGAGTGGCCGCTGGCTGGTAGGCGCGGTCATTCATCCATGTTCTCCCTCCTTCCCTCTCTTCTGTTTCTGCACCTGTTCCTGAGGCTCAGCGAGCTTGTGTGACTTACAGCTAGAAACGCCCTAGGAAGCTAGGATTGCCTTTGCGGACTTGTATGGTTAGAAGGGCTACGAAGTCAGAGGGGAGCGGGAGAGGAATGTTTCTCTTCTGCACACACACACACACGCATGCACATACGCACACACGCACACACGACAGCTCGCCCCGTGCGCCCTGAGTGACGGCCTCGTTCGCCCAGTGTCGCGGCGCTCACAAGGCTCACTTCGTACTAGACGCGCAGCGAGCGTCGTGGAGCAGCTCGAGAGACCAGAGCAGCCCCAGCAGGGAGAGGCGGGGCGTCAGGAACCGGGGCGCCTTGTCCCTCGGTCCACGGACACACCGACCTGCCATCTCTCCAGCCGGCTTGGGAAGCCATGACTTGGGCTCCGGCCACGTCACGGTGCGAGCGGCGGGCATGGGGGAGCCGGGGGCCTGAGCAGACACCCCGTGGCCCCCCCAGGGAGCTGGGGACAGCAGGGGCGTCTGACCCCCCAAAGAGCTGGGGACAGCAGGGGCGTCTGAAGATGCTGCTCGGCTAACACCCTTCCCTCTGACGACACACGGACACCCCAGTGTGATTTTATGAGAGGTGAAAGGGGGTGTCTGCTGGCGCTGGCTGCCAGCAGGAAGCCCGGGCTGTTCTCAAGAGTCCTCTCTGCAGGATGCCACTCCAAACCACTCGGTGGGGCAAACTCGAAGAGCCCTCCAGACACCCACATTGCCTAGCCATGGCCCCCAAATCTATGCCCGTTACCGTGGAAACCATCTCACGCACAGGAAAATGCCTTCTCCCCTGTGGCGCTGCTTCCGTGGGTTTCGGCCCAGCCCCCGACAGGAGCGTGAGGGAAGAGCCAGCAGGTGCACGGAGCGAGGAGGGAGGGTGAAGCGGAGACCGAGCCCCAGTGCTGTCGACACGCGAGGGTCTGGTCCCGGGCCCCCCGAGGCAGCAGCACCCCTGGCCCACAGCCCTGAGCCACCCTGCTGTACCCTGCTGCCATGCGCAGTGACTGCTTCTTGCAACCAAGCACAGCCCCAGGCTGTAACTCACATCGGGTCCTGGTCGCCCCAGCTACCACCGGCAGGGGCACGGCGGACCCGAGCAGCCCAGGGGGCCCCCAGCCCGCTGCGGGCGGCTCGGCCCGGCTCACCTCGGCCAGGCTGGCGTTGCGTCTCTGCAGGCAGAGGCAGGCGGCCGTGGCCAGGGCCTCGGCGCAGTCCTCCCGCAGGTGGCCAGCCCTCTTCTCCAGGTACCTGAGGCAGATCTCCTTGGCCATCACCCTCTCCACGCCCGTCTTCCTGGAGCAGAGTGAGGGGGTGCCGCTGGGGACTGTGCCCAGGAGCAGGTCCTTCTGTGGGAGAGAGTGGAAGCACCCCAGTGAGCCCCCCGCTCCAGGGCAGACCAGAGCTACGGGTGTCTCAGAAAACGGGCATTTAAGATAAACGCAAGGAGGGCCTCCCTGGTGGCGCAGTGGGTTAAGCAACGCACTATGAAGCAAACCGCAGCCACTGCAGCACGAGTTCGATCCCTGCTGCCGGCCAGGGA
>JAGFMF010011663.1:4658112-4711377 GCA_019455555.1 Galemys pyrenaicus | reverse complement strand
GCTGCTCCCCTCAGCAGTGTACTTCCGTTGATCTGCCTGTTCTGCTCCCTGCTCTCTGTGGTGAATCCTCTCACCCCCCCCACACCTCTGAACTGTACCTGTGCTTGTATGCATAAATAAATAAATCTTTAAAAAAAAAAAAAAGATAAACGCAAGGAGAGGCCCGAGGGCAGGTCACCAGAACAGGGCTATCTCCACGATGGCTTCTGTTTTCCTACACTGACCAAAGGCTCCACAAGCCTGCTTTGGGGGCCTCCCTGCTGGCCTAGGGGTTAAGTCCCAGCGCTCACTGCTGTGCCTGAGTTCCAGCCCCAGCCAGGGAGGGACCCAGACGGCGCAGCAGGCCTCTCCTGCTCCCCGCTGCTCCCCGCAGCCGTGTTTCAGTGGATCCGCCTGTTCTGCTCCCCACCCTGTCTCTGGCGGTCCTTTCACCCTCTGTACCTCTGGCCTGCACCCCAGCTCTGCTACACCAAACTAACTAAATAAAATGAGAAGAAAAGCTAAAGGTTTCATGTTTGCATTTAACATGGGTGTTCCCGACGATCTATAACCCTTCCCACTTGTTAACTTCAGACGCCCCGACCCTGAGACAACACGGCAGCCGCTGGCCCTTCCCGTGTCCCCCTCCCCTTGGTCAAGTCCGCAGCCACCCTGGCTGCTCTCCACTGATAGCTTGTCCTGCCTCAGGGCTCTCGCAGGGCTGTTCCCTCTGGCTTCAGGGCTCCGCGCTCCCGTCTCCAAGATGCCTCCCCTGCACGCGCCCTCCCCACCGCCCCCACCCCAAGCCTGATCTGAGCAATACACGTTTTCATTTACACAACTGTCATCTGTTCCACGTCCAAAAAGACCCCTCCACGAGAGTGGGGTGACGTCCAGAGAGCCCGGCCAAACTCCAGCTTCACCCTAGCAAAGCCGCGGCCGCAGGCAAGGGCAGGGCCGGCCCCCTCCTCAGCTGAGGGCGCCAGGACCTCTCGCCCTCGGGGGATGTGGGGAGGAGTTAGAGCAACAACAGCTGCAAGACGGGCAACCGGATGCACACGCTAGGCCAGTCTGGGTCCTGGCGCGTCACACACTCACATGTCTGTAAAGCTTCTTGGAACCTTCAGAGTTATGTGTTGTTATACGCATTATAGGAATGATTAGAGTTATGTGTTCTCATAGAAACCTGTGTAAAAGGGCTAACATTGACCTTTAGCAAGCGGAGGTCAAAGTACTTGATTTCTCAAGGTGTGGAGAGACTGGGTTTCCTCCAAATATCCTATTTTTTCAGAGTTATTCAGGCATGCTAGAATTGGGGTACAGGCCAGAGGTGCGGGAGGGGTGGGAGGATTCTAAGCATTCTAAATCCTATTACGTGAGGACCAAATCGCCGACAGGAGATGAAAGCACTTCGCAAGTAAGCCCAGGACTGAGCCACGTTCACAGCCTGAGGCGGGGCCCGCGGCGGCCCCTGTGCTGAGCCTCTGTCCCCGCAGGCCCACGCACCACCCCGCCGAGTCGCCCGGCCCTTACCAGGTAGACGGGGCTCCGGCTGCCGTCCGCGGCGGGGATGCCCGTGAGGACCTCGGCCAGCACCTGGAGAGGACGTGCAGTTAGCGGGCCGGCGGGAGACTGGCCAAGAGAAGCTTCTCGGTGACGAGCCTAGCGCCAGGCTCAGCCCCTGCTCAGGATCTGGGACGGGGGTACCACGAAACAGGACCCCGCAGGGGGGCACAGGTCCCCGGTTAAGCAGCAGCCAGGCAGGAGGGCAGAATCACATGAGCACGTCGGTGACACCCACTCGTGCTCCCACCCACACACACTGCACACCCAAGGCCACACGCACGCTCCCACACACACACACTGCACGCCCAAGGCCACATGCACGCTCACACACACACCCACATGCACGCTCACACCCACACACACACACTGCACACCCAAGGCCACACGCACGCTCCCACACACACACACTGCACGCCCAAGGCCACATGCACGCTCACACCCACACACACACACTGCATGCCCAAGGCCACACGCACGCTCACACACACACATATTACATGCCCAAGGCCACATGCACACTCACACCCACACACAGACACTGCATGTCCAAGGCCACACGCACGCTCACACACACACATACACTGCGTGCCCAAGGCCACACGCACGCTCACACACACACACACACTGCGTGCCCAAGGCCACACGCACACTCACACACACACATTACATGCCCAAGGCCACACACACACTCACAAACACACACACACACTGCATGCCCAAGGCCACACACATGCTCACACACACACAGACACTGCATGCCCAAGGCCACACGCACGCTCACACACACACACAGACGCTGCGCCCTGAACAGGCTTGTTCAGGCCCACAAGCCAGCGCTGCTGCCGACCGTGGGAAAAGGGCCTCCCCGCGGCCATAGCGCTGGCTGGGGACAGGCCCCAGCCGCAGCCCCTGCGGTCGGTCGTCGTCTGCCCACCACCCGGCAGCCACAAGAGGCCCGCAGCCGGGCAGCGGAAGCCACGCACAGCCAGCGGGAGGCCTGCTTTGGGCAGCACTCTGGGCAGAGGAGCGGCCCGGGGGTCAGGGCGCTACCGGCAGGCAGTTCAGTTCTGAGTCTGCAGCTCCAGTAACCGCTGGCCGGCAAAGTCAGGCACCTGGGGCTCCGTCCGTCAGCTGCGGATGTCGGCCGGGGTTGAAATCTGTCACCCACACCCCTCTGGAAACAAGGCGGGCGGGCAGTCACGTGACCGTGGGAAGGTTCCCGCGCCCTGGAACCCTGAGTTAAGACAGGCGACCATGGGCAGCAGGGGGCAGTGGGGCAGCCCGGCAGCAGGTGGACCGCCCAGCCGCCAGCGCCCAGCGCCTGGCAAGGAGCGGGGAGTGGACGCGAGTGGGCGAGCAGCATCGGCCCCGTCCCGCCACACGGCCAGCTCTGCTCGCCACCGCTGAGTGGCCAGTGGCAGAACCCGCTGGCCTTCTGTAACCCGCAGTGCTGTCCGTGATCGCCGAGAAAACCGAGACGCGCACTGAGCTCCACCCCCTCATCAGCGGCTGAGGACAGAGGAGGAGCCAGGGCACCCAAGGGAGAGGGCGTGAGCGGCGCTGGACGGAGGAGGGCAGCGCTGCCACAGGCGGTCACAGCGGGCTGGGCTAGCAGGTCCAGAGCAGGCAGGACGGGAGGGGGGCGGGGGAGCAACAGCCTCGATATGGAGACGGGGCGTGGCCTGGGGCAGCAGGTGGCCAGGGAGGGCACGAGGGGGAGGCGGGCAGACAGGAAGCTGGTTAGAGAGAGGAAGGGTCTCGTTCCGGATGCAGAGGAGAGAAGGCCGCAGTCCCCGGGCTGCTGGCCTCCCTGCGGGCAGAGGTCAGCCCGGGAGAACGGCACTTCTGGGCGGCACTCCCCAGCTGGGCTCCGCGGCTTTGGGGGTGTTCTGAGAAAGCAACGGTCCCGCAGACGTGCACAAGTGCCAGCTGCAGGCTCGTTGCTGTAGTGAAAGGGCCTGGCTGACCGTGGCGTAAAGAAACCGACTTGGCTTTCTTCGCCCGGCATTTCTCAAAAGTCCGTGGAGCCCTTGAACAGGCCAAGCCTCGGGGAGCCCAAGAGACACACCTGGGAGGCCGTGAGTGCCTGGAGACGGGCCTGCTAGCCACGTGCAACCCCGGTGCCCGCGCACTGCAGACGGGGTGGCAGGAGGGGGCGGCGGGCGGCTGGACAACAGCGGGCAGGTGGGCAGAGCAGGCGGAGGGACAAACAAGGACAAGCAGACAACTGGACCGACAGTTAGACAGGAGGGGAGTCAGACGGCCCTGCAGGCCTGGCACCCAGGAACTCGGGGGGCTGCCTCTCAAGAGCCGGGAAGCCCTCTGCAGCAGACCGGTCAGGAATATTTCAGGCCTGTGGGCCATGAACGCCTGTCAGGCCTGCGTCTGTCCTCACGTACGGCCTGTATGAAGGCAGTGTTTAGTCTGCCGACCCTGCTGCCCTCTGGGGGCGCCCGACAGCCTTGCCGTCCCATGCTGGCAGCCCCCACGCAGCGGAGAAGGCGCTCTTACGATGCCGCAGCCGAAGATGTCCCCGCGCCGGCCCAGCTGCCCCACCCGCAGACAGTCTTCCGGCAGGTAGGCCACAGCGGCCTGGAAGAGGCGGGTCCTCGTGGCGCTGCACCCTGGCCCTCTGCGGACAGGACGCAGGTGAGCGACCGGGTGCGCCAGCTTGGGGGCGAAGTTCTGGTCCAGCAGGACGTTGGAGCTGCGGGAGGAAAGGCCTGTGCTTGGCGCCGGAGAGTACGCGGCCGGAGACTCGTGGCGAGCAGCTCGGCCGTGAGGCCGGGCCCGGGCAGGGGTCGCAGAGGCCTGGGCCTGGGGCCCCCAAGCCAACCCTGGCGGGGAGCACCCTGGGGCCCACCCCGCAGGGACGGGGCGTGGCTGAGTTGGTCCTGCTCCCCGGAGTGGCAGGTGTGCAGCCGGCGGGACAGACCCGCGGGCTGAGAGCAAGAGAACAGCTGGGGCACGGCCCGAGGGGTGACCGCAGGGGGCCTCCACAGGGAAAAGGCAGAACAAGCCACGCGGCGTCTCCAAAAACACTCAACACGCAACAGACCCCGCACGGCTCCATGAGCACACGCCACGCGGCGTCTCCTCGGCGGGGAGGCCGGGTAAGTGCGCAGCCCAGGCCCCGTGTCCTGCGCCCCGTGTCCTGCACCCCTGCATCCCTGCGCCCATGTCCTGCACCATGTCCTGCACCCCTGTGCCCTGCACCCCTGTGCCTTGTGCCTCTGTGTTCCAGTGTCCCTGTGTCCTGCACCCGTGTCCTGCACCCCCATGTCCTGCGCCCCTGGCTGATGGGGCAGGCGCTTTTTATTTTACTTAAATGAAGGGGGGAAGAGGGACCTATTGGCCCCAGGCAACCGCGGACCTTAGGGCTAGAGAGAAGCAGCAGGAAAACAGAGGCCGCTGACGATCAGGGCCAGGGCCAGGGCGCAAAGCTGGTGCCGGGAATACCCGGCAGACGGATCCCCGCCATCAGACACACGGCAGCGCTGGGGACAGCTCAGAAAGAAGGCCCAGGAGGCGGGTGGGGAGGAGGGGGGAGAGGAAGAAAGGGGAGGGGAGGGGGAGGGAAGGAGGGGGGCAGGGCGAGGGGGGCGGCCCCGGCCGTGGCAGGCCACCTGCTCACCTCTTGACGTTGCCGTGGACGAGGTCCAGCCCGTGCAGGTGGGCCACGGCCTGGAGCAGGCCCGAGCAGACCTGTACCCGCTGGGGCCAGGACAGGGGGTCTGTGTCACCCTGTGAGGGAGAAAGGAGGAGAAACAGTCGCCCCGGGCCTTTGTAGGTCCAGAGGGCAGGCCTGGGCGCCAGGCTCTCCTCCAGCCCGAGTCCTCCCCGCCAGGCTAGCCTCTGACCAGGGGCCAGATCGCGGCCTGACGCCAGACGGCTGGTGCGAACCCCGGCCCAGACGCGCCCAAGCTGCGTGGCTCTGGGGAAGCACCAGCATCTCTGCGCCTCGATGGCTTCGGATACGGCTGGAGATGCTGATGGCCTCGGGGTGTGAGAGATGCGGGGAGAGGTAGGCACGCGCGCCCCAGAGGGAGCCCCACGAAAGCACTGCTCGCTCCTGACATCTGCAGCTCTGGGAACTGTCACTGCGGGAGGCTGGCTGGGAAGAGACGCCGGGACCCTGTGCGGGCACACCCACCGGCCGCACAGAGCCAAGGCATGTGGGGGGCTCCACCAGCCCGGATGGGCCGGGGCTGCTGCTGCTGTTCTGAGGGAGCCCCAGCCTAGGCCGCTACTCCCAAGTCCCACACCCTCTAAGGACTGCAGGAACTGCCTCGCTTCCTGGACTTCTTCTCCAAGACTAGAACCTGGAGCCACTTAAATCTCAGCCCTGACAGTTGTCACCGTGTCCTTCTGCCCCTCGCTTTGCTGAGAAGGCAGAGACCCCAGCCCTAGCAGGGGAACCCCAGGGCTGCGGGCCCAACACAGGCGCGAAGCCTTGCAGAGCTCCGGGCTCCCGGGCTCGCACGAGCCGCTGGCCCCGCCCCGGGCGGTAGCAGTGTGTCTGAACAACTTTTCTCTCAGAGGATTTCATGGAAAGGAGGTTCGTTTCTTTTTGAAGCTGTAATTTTAATAGCAGTTACTACATTCACGTGGTAGAAGCGGCACTCAGAAGCTACTAGAGGGGAGGGTATAAGAGCCCCAAGCTACCGGTTCTTGTCCCCAGAGGCAGCCCAAAGTGCCCGCTTCTTATCTCTTTCCAGAATGTTCCATCAATGCACATGCAGACAGGCAAATATAGACTAGCATTTCAAAACAAAGATCTGCCTTCACTTTCCAGATCCTACGTCTCTGATTCTTTGGCCTGTGCTAAGAAAAAACAGTCTTGGTCTCCACTCGAAGGAAATCCCTCTCGTCAATTTTTATAGCTTTTTACCCGACACGTTTAGCCAGATCTTTACCCTCCTGCAAGGTCTCTCTGATGCCCCCTGCCCCTTGGGGTCCCCTGAGCCTTTAACCCTTGATCTTCTTTTTCCCCCGAGAGCAGAAAAGGCAGGTTGATGGAGAAACACTGCTGAGAGAGGCAGTGGCGAGGCAGGAGAGGTCCGTGCGCCACCCAGGCCCCGGCCCGCTAACTGTCCTCCAAGCAGACCAGCCCTCACCTGGCGCTGGAGTCTGTCCTGCAAAGAGCCGTTGGCCATGTAGGGGTAGATCAAGCTGTAGAACTGCTTCCCAGTGCAGAAGCCCAGCAGAGCTAGGACGTTGGGGTGGCGGCATCTGAAATCGGGCATCAGTGCGGGCAGGGTGAGGAGTCGGCATACCCCAGGCTGCACTCCCATCCCTCTCCCGCCCTCCGCATTCCCCACCCCAGTCCCCCCTCCCTGTAACCTCCGGGCACCACCTGCTCTGAGGCAGGAAGAGGAGAGCTGCCTGCCTCCGGGGAACGCCACTGCCCAGGCTCCTGCAGCAGCGTGAAGCCCAGACAAGGGCGCCCCAAGTCGCGGGGAAGCCCAGGGCCGGGCGCTGCCCCGAAGCCTCTCCCCCTTGGGGAGATCTGCGTGCCATCGCTCTGAACTCTGTGGGCCTCTTGCACGAGGAGCCCCCTTGGCCTTCCTCTGGAACCCCAGTCCCCCGCAGGGCTCACCACCTGCTCTGCACTTTCTCCAGCATCTGCCGGAGAACCCGACCTCTGCAGCCAGTCTGAGCTCCAGGCTGGAGCGTCCAGCGGCCTCGGGACGCCCAGGAACGTGCGAGCTCAGCAAGCCCAGCCCTCTCTGGCCACGCTGCCCCAGCAGTGCCCCGAAGCCGTCCACCTGCCCCTGGAATGCAGCGATTTCGCTGCTTAAGTCACTTTCCAAATGCCCCCCACTGTCCCACGGGCTCGCCTGGGCGGCTGTCTACCTCCCGCCGTTCACGCTCATTATTTCCTCCAGGCTCCCTCTCAACTGTGAACTTCTCAGCAGGGCTGTGTCTTTTTCACACGGGCACCCCCGGAGCCGGGAAATGGGCTGACAACTTACACGTCAAGGAGCGGAGACGACTCCAGCTCCAGGAAGGCGCAAAGCCATGGTGGAAGGGGATTATCCGTCCAGCTTCCAGCGTGAGCGTGTGAGCGTGTGTGCATTCGTGTAGGTGTATGAATAAAGGGTTAAAGAAAGTATATCACAATATTAATAAAATTGTGTTATTTATGCACACAAGAGCTGGGGTGCAGGCCAGAGTCGCGGGAGGTGAGAAGAGTCACCAGCAACAGAGCGGGGAGCAGAACAGGCAGGTCGACTGAAACACACTGCTGAGGGGAGCAGCGGGAGGTAGGAGAGGTCTGCTGCGCCCTGTGGGTCCCTCCCTGGCCAGGGACCGAACTCGCCCTGCAGCAGCTGCGGAAGCCCCACCATGCGGTGCTCAGCCCGGCACCAGCGAAGCCCTGTTGTTCTGTGTGTGTTTCTCATCACTTCCCAAAATGCTCCAGGATAACCGCGGCTGCCCCAGGCTTGCCGCATGGACAGAACTGAGAACACACAACAGCCGCAGCCCAGGCCTGGCAGCTGCCCGGCACACGCCTGCCGCCTTCCGAGCGGGCTGGAACTCGGGCCACAGCAGTGCTGACCACAGACTGAACCCCCAGGTCACAGGGAGGCCAGCAGTGCCCCTCTGCACAGCAGCCGCCCCAGCGGGAGAGGGGGCCTGGCCCCGACCCACCGCGGTTACCACGGACACCGACATCTGAATTTCCTTTACTTCCCACGGGTCTTGAACAGATTCTTTTTCCAACCAAATGAAAACTAGAACCATTGTTAAGTGGGGGCAGGTTTGGCCCACAGCTGTCATGTGCCAGCCCCAATCGACTGCGGCAACTCTAGGGGGCATTCACCGTGAGAGCCGGAAGCAGGGTCTGCCCATCTCAAAATCCTGGGACAGGGCAGGGGCCTCGCCCTTGGAAGCAGGGCGCCGGCCAAGCGAGCCACGGGTCCTCCCCAGACTGTGCAGGTGTCGGGGCCACAGCCACCTGGCTCAGACCGCAGCTGTCACTGGCTGTGTGATGCTGGACAAGATGCTTCACCTCCCTGTGCCTCAACTCGCCCATCGTGAAATGTGATGACAGTGGCTCTGTGACAGGCGTCTTGTGAGGACTGTGTGAGTTTATCCAGGCAGACAAAGTGCTTAAAGCATGCCCGCACGTGGGAAGCGCCGTACAAGGCTAGCCATCGTGATTATTATGCAAAGCTTTTTCCAAAGGGGAGACTTACCGACGACAAAGTTGCACTTCTGCCTGGAAGAATTTCGCCACTGATCCTGGACCTGAGGTCATCTGCGGAAAAAGATACTGAAAGATGAGGCCCCGCCGCAGAGACAGCAAAGGTAAAAGAAATTTCCGGCCGGTAGGAGGCACTGTCCCAAGTCCTGTGTGAACAGGCGCACTCACTGCGGCCCACCACGCTGACCATGAAGCGCCCTAACAGACAAAAAGCGTTGCATTGACGGTCACCTGACACTTCCTGCAGGGAGCGGCCGAGCCCACCTGCACAGCTGAGGTGAGACCCACCTCATGTGTCCAGCCTGGCCAAGCCACGGATCTGCCTCCGCCCCACCTCGCAGACCTGCCCTTAAAATACCTCCTCCTGGGGCCTCCCTGGTGGCGCAGGGGTCAAGTCTCTGTGAGGCATCTGCAGCCACTGCAGCACGAGTTCGATCCCCGGCCAGGGAGGGACCCACAGGGCACAGCAGACCTCTCCTGCCTCCCCGCTGCTTCCCTCAGCAGTGTGTTTCAGTAAATCCTCCTGTTCTGCTCCCAGCTCTGTCTCTGGTGACTCCTCTCACCCCCACACCTCTGGCCTGCACCCCAGTTCTTGTGTGCATAAATGAAAATAAATCTTTAAAAAATAAAATAAGCATCTCCTAACTTCCTTCGCAGAGCTGGATGAGTTCTCTTCCTGCGTGAGTACCCGATGAAGCCTTGCCTGGCTCAGCTACTCCGAGCGCTCTCTGGGGTGTCCTTTCCTCAGAGGGCGAGGGGCCCACCCTTTCAGGCCAGGGTCCCACCCCTGCAGCGCTTCCACCCCTGGTCAGAAGCCGGGCAGCGCTCACCTCGCGGAGCTTCTTGAAGATGAGCGGCGTGCCGTGCCTCTGGCCCCTGTAGATGTCGGCAAAGGTCCCCTCGCAGACTTTGTGCTGCTGGCTGAAGTTATCGGTGGCTTGGACCACATCTGCCTCTCTCCAGAAGAGGACGTCCTCAGACAGGCTCTGAAGAGCGTCCAGCTGAGGACAGGACGCACTGACGTTCTGGGATTCGAGAGACGAGACGGGATGCGGATGGAACCAACAGGGAGAAGTTCTCCCTGTACCTCGGGGGCTCCGGGAACACCAGAGCTGAGGGCTGCTGGGGCCATCCTGTCAGCGGGCGGGAATGGTAGAGCCGGACAGCCCCGCTCCTCCCCGCCCCTCTGGGCTGCCTGTGACCCTGAGCAGCTGCTTCCCTCGACACCTTCACCTCCTCATCAGCCAGAGGAAGACAACAGGCGCCCTAGAGGCTGATTCTGAAGATAAACTAACATGGGAGCTTCCTAAGAAAATGCAGAGATGCCTCTTCTTTGTTCTTCTCATTCTGCCACGGTGGTCAGACAGCTGTGGCCACACCACTGGACACGGCCAGGCCGGGTCCGGGGCCTGAGTACGGCAGGCTCCCGGGAAGCGGGCGCAGGGCCTGCGGGGCGATGCTGGTGGGCTCTGGACAGAGCGCTGCTCCCACCACTTCCCTTCTCGAAAGCGAGCACACAGAAGCCTCAGTGTGGTCAAGCTCTGTACGCCTATCAACCGACTCAGGAGATGAGGGCGGGCGGACAGTCTCCTAAATCCCATCCCCACTGAACTGCTATCAAACTAAATGTGCCTCTTGTGACCAGAGATGCTTTTTTCTTAGATCGGTATCAGGCCTCACACACACTTTGCATCTCTGGTGTTTCCACTGATCGTTAGACCGCGAGCTATTTGACGGGCTTCAGAAACGGTCAGCTCATAGAACAAACCCTGCTGACTTACAGGAGCCTCCCGGTGGAAGACCCAGGCGGAGGGCCCCCCCCTCCCCGCGCCCCACCCCCCACCCTGAGGCCCAGGGAGCAGGGTCACTGCCTTTCAAGTCACAAGGACAAAAATGAACCTTTGGAAGCTCGTTTGCAGACTGCTTAGAGTAACCGAGCTTAGCTTGGGATTCATTCCCATGCCAGACGTGACTGTGAAAAGACATTCGAATTTTTTTATTCTAAATTTCCGTTAATGAAGGAAAAGAACCACAGGGGCAGAGACCTACCAAGTCCTGGGTGGCCCCAGCCAAATCACTCGAGACTCGGGGTCGCCCTGACTACATGGGTCACAAAGAGCGAGGAAGGGGAGCAGTTTGTACGCAGACGCCCCGCCAGCAGCAGCAGCGTGGTCTGGGGGAGGCGCCGTGACTCACCCGCACTGAGGCACAAACGAAGCACGAGCTCACAGAACTGCTCCCCGCCGCCCCGCCGGCCTCCCAGCCAGCCACACGCAGCAGCGAGGGGCTTCCACCGGCCTTCTCCCCTCGCTCACGCCCCAGCCCCCCAAAGGGCTCGAGGAATAAACACATAAACACACGGCATCTCTGAGCAGAGCCTCAAGCTGGGGGGCTCCGGGTTACCTTTGAGTCAGACGGAGGGGTTTTTAAGGACCGAGGGGCGTCTTCACAAGGAGGCAGGAGGCTGGCTCTGGCTGGCTCGGGACCTGGAAAGGAGGGGCTGTGGTCAGGCTGGGCCTGCTGGAGAAGTCGAGGACTCCCACCCCAGCTCCCCTCCACACTCACCGTCCACAACACCGTCCTGCCCGCCTCCCGCCCTCACGCCTCACCGGCATTCCACGGGGGCCACACGGCCTTACAGGTGCGTCCCAGGTGAGACCCCCTTTCACAGGTGGCGAGACAGCATGTGGCTGAGACCCTGGTGACTTCTAACCCCTCGTGCAGGGAGCAGAGAAGGGCACAGAGCGGGGTGAGCACCCAGTTGCCTTCCAGACGCCTCCGCAGCGGCAGGGAGCGGCCTCTGGGGCCAGGGGCAGGAGGGACAGGCCACAGCCGGCGTGGCCACTGAGGGGGCTCCGCAGGGGCACGTGCCCCAGGCCCGAGAGCCGAGGAGCTGTTCGGACAGCAGGGGCTGCGGCTGGAGGCGTCGAGGCTGCAGGGCCGGCCTGCGCAGGGGCTGCGGCGGGCGGCCCGGTCACAGCCAGAACAGGTGGCAGCAGCCTGAGGGGACGGTTACCGCTCCCCCATCGTCTCCGTGCAGGGGCAGAGACGGTGGCACAGCGAGGGAGTAACTGTCCCAAGAACGCGCGCAGCGGCTCCCCCGTCCGTCAATCCCTTGCGGGATGAAGACGTTCAGGAAAGAGAAGGCTCGAGAGCAGACCGGGGTCAGGGGAGCAGAGCCAGACGCTTCCTCCCGTCCCACGAAGATTCATCCGCAGCCGGGCCTGGGGAGGCCCGGGGGAGGACGCACGGGCGCCGGGGCAGGCCCGCGCAGGCAGGCCTTGGCCAGAGGCCAGTGGTGGCGAATGCTGCCGCCAGGAAACCCCCGAGCGCCCACGGCTGGAGGGGCTTCTGAGGACCCGGCCCTTGCACGGAGGCGGTGCTGGCTCCGGGCCGCCGCCACAGCCCTCTCCGCCAGTATTTCTGATTTGCATCACAGGGCCTCCCTGGCGCCACAAGTTGTTAAGCAACACAGCGCACTACGAAGCACCCACGGCCACTGCAGCGCGAGTCCGATCCCCCACCAGAGAGGGACCCACAGGGCGCAGCAGACCTCTCCTGCCTCCCCGCTGCTCCCTCAGCAGTGGATTTCAATTAATCTGCCTATTCTGCTCCCCGCTCTGTCTCTGGTGGGTCCTCAAAACCCCCACACCTCTGGCCTGCACCCCGGTTCTTGTATGCAGAAATAAATAAATCTTAAAAAAAACAAAAAACTTGCAGAGAAGACTGAAACCGGCAGCTGGCGGCAGCTCACGGCACTGAACCAGGCGTCTGACAAAACGTGACCTCCGGGGCGGCCTCAGGGTCCCGGCAGCCCGAAGGCGCCGCAGAGCCCACAGCGCCCAGCCCGCCGGCCGCACCGCCTCTGCGACTCAGGCCGCGGGCTGGGCGCACAGCAGTGCCTGGCGGGAAGGCTCCAGCCCGGGCTGCCCTTGCTGCCTCCCCGGCGCCTCGCTTCCTAGTTCTTGGCCACGTCCTGTGTCCTTCACTGCGAGCCTTCACGTTCTCCGTTCAAACCGCGGTTAGTTCACACCTTGCAGGTCGCCTTGAAATGCCTGTTCCTCGTGTTAGGGAAGAATCGCTCTTTCTAGCGCCCAAGGCCTCGCGTCTCAGCCGGCCCCTCGTGTCCTTCCCCAGGCAGTCCCGGCCGGTGGGCCTCACGTCAGCCATGCGCTCCGGCTGGCTTGGTGCTTCGCGGTGCCGGGGAGATGGCGCTGCAGTCCCGGGGCGCAGGGCTGGCCAGAGTCCCGGGCGCGGGGTCTCTGTAGTCCAGGCGCGGCTCGCCGCCGCCCGCTCGTGACGGAGGGCTGCTTGCGCTGGGCTGGCTGAGCGCGCTCAGCCTGCAGCTGCAGCGAAGCAGAACTGGGGTTTGAGCCAACACACAGGCCGACGAGTCCGCGCCACAAGCAGCCCTTGCCCCAGACCTCGTTTCTCCGCCCCAGTCCGGGGGTCTGCAGGCCTGTGCCAGGGCGGCCTTGCGCCTTCTGGAATGGTCTGTGACCAGCGCTGCTCCCGGGCCACTCATAAGCTGCAAACTCCTCGGGTGGGGCGCTGAGAGGCCTTCTCGCGAGCGAGGTTAACGCGCCTTATCCTCAGACAAGCACCGTTCGCTCGAAAAGCCACGCCTCCCCTCCAAATGAGCCGAGGCCCAGGCCTCCCCAGCACCCTCCTGACATCAGGCAGCAGCCGGCCCAGGCCCACGCCGGCTCATCACTAGGCGGGTCTGACCCTGGGCCGTGCGCTCCGTCCCCGCGCTCCCGCCAGCGAAGACAGAGCAGTAAGAGCCCCGCTTCGTGCCTTGTCCAGACCGAGAGACGACAGTCCGCACACGGAGGCCGGTCGCCGGCATGCATGCAGACACTGAGACCAGCAAACTGTAGAATAAGGGGCCTCCCTGGTGGCACAAGGGGTTAAGTCACAGCACTGTGGAGCATCCGCGGCACAGCAGCGCGAGGTCGATCCCCGGCCAGGGAGGGACCACAGGGCGCAGCAGACCCTCCTGCCTCCCCGCTGCTCCCCACAGCAGTGTGTTTCAACAGATCTGCCTGTTCTGCTCCCCGCTCTGTCTCTGGTGGACCCTCTTGCCCCCCACACATCTGGCCTGTACCCCATTTCTTGTACACATAAGTAAGTCTTTCAAAAAAATTAAAATAAGAGGACCGCAGACCCCGCTTCACGACACTCATCTGCTCTGCATTCGAGAGGAACCACGGTAAGCCCAACAGCCCCTGATACTGCCCAGCTGGTCCTAACAAGACATAATTTGGGAATTTCAGCACCTAATGAAGCTTGCCCAAGGCAGTGACTTACACAATAAATACCGAATTTCATTTTATTGACGTCAAATAGATGAGATGAAAGAATAAGCCACTTCCATTGGAGAGGGCTGCTTCACAGGCACCCCGCCTTGGCTGGGGGGCGGGTGGGAGGCGGTGGGAGCCCCGAGTCCCCCAGCACCACCCAGTTCCGGAGTCGCCGACCCTGCGTTCACCGCCCTCCGAGGGCCGCGGTCGGCTCAGCGCCGCAGTTTACGCAGCTCAACAGCAGCGTGAGGACGGGCACTAGAGGACGAATCTCACGCGTCACAGGAAGGGGGCAGCGGCTAGGCCCGGTCAGGCCGACGGGCACTGGACAGGCCGCGCACGGCAGCCCAGGTGCCCCGCAGGCCACTCGCAGAGCCATGTGACAGCGAAGCGAGAGCGGCTGGCACGTTAACGAAAGGGCGTGGCGTGGCTGAAGGGCCAGCCCCAGTGTCCATGTGACGGGCCTCCCAGAGCAGAGGTTTGGGGAGTATCTGGGCACCCAGCGGCCTCCTGGCTGAACTCAGCTCTCGAGCCTGCTCAGCGAGGTGTGCCCCTCACCTCTCTTCCCCATTGCCCCCACCGCGAGGGGTGAGTGTGCACGGGGCTGAGGGCTGGGCCCCGCGGCCTGTCCCAGCACCCTCGGCCAAGCCCTGCGGTGGGGTGTTCAGCAAGGTGCCCCTAGCCCAGGGCCTGCATCCTGAGGGCAGGCAGGCCCTCGTCCCCCACCTGCCTGAGCCCACACGCCCGCCATGGCCGCCTCACTTTCTCCCCTCCCAAGAGATAAGCCATCAGCTTGACCCTGGGGCCTAATGGGGTCTTGGGGCTCCCTGGAGGAAACAACTCAGGGTTATGTGATCAGAGCAAAGTGGCTCTCACCGCCAGCTTGGGCGAGGAGGACGATGTGCTTCCCGTGTGGGGGTCGGACTCGCCACCTGGACCTCCGGGCCGAGGCCTTCACCCTCCAGGGCCAGAGGCTGGTGCAGCCCAGCCAGAGCCCCCGGCCCACGCCTGCCGCCGCCTGCGTCCCCCAGAGACCTCCGACAGCGCCTGCCTGTCCTCTTACCCCTCTGATCGTCAACCAGCTCCACGTTTGATCTAAGCCCGTCCCGGCCTGTCTGCTGCCGAAGCTTCAGCGCTTTTCTTACTTACTCTTCAACGACAGCAAACAAGTCAGACTCCCGGACGAGAGGTGATTTCCCTACTGCTGTGTCTGGAATGTTCTTAACAGGACCCGCCATGGTCGCGTGAGTGCTGGCTCCTCACAGGACCAGAGGGCGAGGCCGGACCCTCCCAGGGGCAGACGCCGCGGCACAGAGGCCGGGTCACCTGCTGCTAGGGAGCGACGGGCTGGAACTCAGGCGCACCTCTCCTCTGACCAGCCCCGTCAGAACTGCCGCGGTCTAGGACGAGGCTCTTCAGCCCGACATCTGCGGGGGGCGGGTGGGAACCGGGCTCCAGGGTGCGACGGAAGCAGCACCCCTTGGAAAGCACCCCGCTGGCTGTCCACCCTCTGGCAAGCCAGGACCAGGGCTGGAGACCTCCCTGCCCCACAGGCCTGGTGTGCCCCGGGCAGCAGGTGGATGGTGGCTGAGCTGCCCACACTATCCCTACGACCTTGAGGGGATCGCTCCCGGGTGCTGGGGTGCTCGGGACACAGGGCAGACCTCCCCGTGCGGGGGTGGGGAGGTGACCGGGGAGCCGGGCGCAGACTCAGCCCTGTGCCGTGCGTGACCCTTGTGGGCGTCTCTGTGCTCCCGCGTCCTCGTCCGTGAAGTGGGTGATGACGCCCCCTCCCCGCTGGGCTCGCGGAGCAGACCCGCACCCCTCTGAAGCAGGACCCCTGTCCGCGCAGGAAGCAGTTCCCAGGCGCTTCTTTCTTTCATGGAAATGGCAGCACATGGCACATGCTCTTCTGCTTCCTGATTGTCTCACTCCCAAGACTCGATACAGCGTGAACACGTGTCCACGTGCAAATCACCATCGACGCGAACCCCCACGTCACCTGTCCCGGTGACAGGTCCTCGGAAGCTGCGACTTTGTAAGTCACACTGGGGGGAGCCAAACCAGGCCTTCGAGTAGGGTGGCCTCTCGCAGCACCAGCTGGGGCTGCTCTTTCCTTGTCGAGTAACAAGGTGGACAAGGCTGCTTGGCGACGGTATGTATTGTCAGTCCCGGGTTCCTCCATCCCTCTGTTGCTCCCAGCTTTGGGCTGTAACATGCCAGGCCGAACCCCTTCCACGTAAGTCCTCTTTCCTTACGTGAACCCCTATGATTTTTATGTATCTATTTATTTATGCGCACAAGAGCTGGGGGACAGGCCAGAGGCACGGGGGTGAGAGGGTCCACCAGAGACAGAGCGGGGAGCAGAACAGGCAGATCGACCGAAACACTCTGCTGAGGGGAGCAGCAGGAAACAGGAGAGGTCCGCTGCGCCATGTGGGTCCCTCTCTGGTGGGGGACCAAACCCAGGTCACACGGGTGATAGCTGAGACTTAACCTTTAGGCCACCACAGAGGCCCTAAACCCTCTGTATTTTTTTTTAAGATTTATTTATTTTTGCACACAAGAGCTGGGGTGCAGGTCAGAGGTGCGGGGAGTGAGAGGATTCACCAGAGACAGAGCCAGGAGCAGAACAGGCAGATCGAATGAAACACACTCCTGAGGGGAGAGCAGGGAGGCAGGAGAGGTCTGCTGCGCCCTGTGGGTCCCCTCCCTGGCCGGCGGCAGGGATCGAACTCGTGCTGCAATGGCTGCGGTCTGCCTCAGAGTGGGTTGCTTCACCCACTGCGCCACCAGGACGGCCCCATGAACCCTCTTTAAATAAAAAAAGTCAAAGCGAATCGCACTACCTGGCTCCGGGGAGGCGGTCGGGCTCACGGGCTGTCCACTCCTGGAGGCTGCCCAGGGGCTTTCTGTCTTCTCGGCAGCCGGGAAGCCTGGCTCAGGGGGTCTGAGCTCCGGGACCGGCTTCCCTGAACGGGAGAGAGAAAGAAGGGGCCGTCATCACCGAGTGGGGGGCTGTGGGGAGCTGCGTCCTGGTCCCGCTCTGCCTCAGACGCCCAGTGCCCCGGCGGATGCCCACCCCCAGGCCCCGCCTGAGCTCTGTGAAACGAGCGGTTTGTGCAGTGAAGGCAGCGACACCCGTTCAGCCCTGGCGCTGGGGGCCAGCGCCAGACCCGCCTGCCTCCCCCCAGCGGTGCGGCCTCCGGTAAGTCACTTCCTTCTCGGAGCCGCTCTCCACGCCTCTAAAGTGGAGCAAGTCATGATGACCAACCCTGCCGGCCCAGCTCCCGGCGGAGATGTGAGGACAGGCAGGAAAGGGCTGCAGTCTGCACTGTCCCAAGCCCAGGAGGAGGCTAAAGCATGCCTCCTGTGAGGGGGCCCTCCGTCCCTAACAGGCAAGCGCTGGGCCCTCAGGGCCCCCCCCCAGTAGCCGTGTGCACGGCTGAGCCAGCTCTGCATCACCAGCGCCTTCCGAGGCCTGCGAGACCTGCGTACCACCCCTGCTGCAGCCGACCTGAGGCCGAGCAGGCCGGGGCTTCCCAGGTCAGACCTGGCAGGCAGAACCGGTCTGAGAGGCCATCTGCCCCTGAAGACGAGTCACTTCCCTTCCCCTGCACCTGGGAAGCCCTCAAGGCGCTGGGAGGTGTGTCCACAGCTTCAGTGGGTGGGACGCAGCCCTCTGTGACACAGCTTCCTCTTCCCTGCACCTGGGATGGGGGGGGGGGGCCCAAGACCTCCCAGGCTGCAGGCTGAAACACCCATGTCCGCAGCCACTCCCCTGCAGGCGAGTCCCCAGCTGGGGCAGGCCACACTCCACCAGAAAGCCCGCAGCCCCGCCTTCAAGGCCCTGCACCCTGGCGGGGGGCGGGACCCACATTTGTTTTTTGGTTTTTGTTTTAAATATTTATTTATTTATGCATACAAAAGTTGGGGTACAGGTCAGAGGTGTGGGCGGTGAGAGGATCCACCAGAGACAGAGCCGGGAACAGAACAGGCAGATGGACTGAAACACGCTGCTGAGGGGAGCAGTGGGTGAGGCAGGAGAGGTCTGCTGCGCCCTGTGGGTCCCCTCCCTGGCCGGCGGCAGGGATCAAACTCGTGCTGCAGTGACTGCGGTTTGCTTCATAGTGCGCTGCTTAACCCACTGCGCCACCAGGGAGGCCCCGGGACCCACATTTGAAACCACCATAAAGGGGGCGCTGAGTCCAGGGAAGCCCTGACTTGCTCCCACATAGGTGGGGCTGGGAAGAATTGATTGCAACAGGTAAATGGATCAGAAGGGCCCGACCCCAAGCCCAGCTCTGGTGCAGCCCGGCCCTCGCGCCTTGCACCCGGCCTCCGTGTGCACAGAGGCCCAGACGGGCGACGGGGTCTGCCCTCGAGCGTGACGAGGGCAGAGTGACTCAGACGCCGCCGGCCCCGGCCAGCTGGCCCCGGCCCGGCACCCACTCAGGCCTCCGGGTCAAGGAGCCCGCTCCCCAACACACAGTCATTCTGGGGAGCCCCCTCCCCAACACACACAGCCATTCCGGGGAGCCCCCTCCCCAACACACACAGCCACTCGGGGAGCCCTCTCCCCAACACACACAGCCATTCCGGGGAGCCCCCTCCCCAACACACACAGCCACTTGGGGAGGCCAGGCCCAGGCAGGCGGCTCTGGGTACGTCGGTTACGGGGCTTCCTACAGGCCTGGCCGCACCCCGACCCGTGCCCGTGGCCCCAGAAGCCCTTTCCCGATCTGCTGCCCAGCTGGGCCTGGGAGAGGCGGGCGGGTCGCGGCCCGGACGGCTCCGCTGCCTCCTGCCTACAGGGGTCGGTCGGTCCGCGGGCCTTTCCGCAGGGCCGTCAGGGAAGCGTGGCCGAGCTCGGAGAAGAGGCCTCCCAGGCTCGCCCCACGGAAGCCCAGCTTCCCGACACGCTGGCCGACAGCGGCCCACTGGCCGCCGGGGCCCCAGCACATGTGGGCTCCCCCCGGGCCGCACCTCGCGAGCCCCGCCCCAGCCGGCTGACGAGCCCCCGTCAGGCTGCAGGGCCAGCTGACGAGGACTCGTCTCCTGAGAAAGCCTGACCCAGGCCGCAGGTGCCGGACGACAAGTCAGCGCCCGGACACGGCCTCTCGCGGCCCTGCCCGGGGAAGGAGCCGGCGGGGGGGCTGCTCCCAGCCAAAGCCAGAGGGAGGGCGCGCGAGCCCCTGGCTTCTCAAAGACCCCCCCGGGTGAGCCTTCAGGGTCAGCTCTCGGCTGTGGCCAGGGCAGGGGGAGCTGGGCCTGAGGCTGCGCCCGCGACTGGCCGTGCCCGAGCAGTCCCGAGCCCCGGGCGCTCCCCTGGTCTTCCGCGGAGTGGGGCGACGGTGGCCCTGCCGGGAGCACCCCAGGACTCGCGGATGAGGCACGTGAAGTCCCCCCGCACGCCCCCGCGGCCGAGAAGCGCAGGCAAAGCCGCGCTGGCCCCGACTCGGACACACACACGCGGAGGCCTCCATGAAACTGCTCGTGGCAGTGGCCTGGGGCCTGAGCCTGCCGGGCAGTGGCCAGCCCGGCTCGGTCCCCACCTGTGCCCCGAGGACAGGCAGCTTGGGCACCCCTCCCTGCGGGACCGGCACCAGGGGACAGCCACCTCTGCTTAACCGAGACCCCGAGGGCTGGCGGCCGGTCCTCAGGGCGGAGGCGCCGGCCGGGCGGGGCTGAGAACCGCCCGCTGAACCAGAGGCCGAGGACTGGGCGTCAGGCCCGGAGGCCAGAGGTGGGGCAGAGCCTCTCTGTGCCCCCCACCACGGCCGGGGCACGGCCTGGTGTCTCCTCTTTGTGCTTCCAGAACGCCCCACCTGCTGGGCGTGAGCCTGGGGCCGACGGCTTCAGCCGAGCCAGGTGCTGCTCCAGTCAGGTCCAGCGCTTGTCCGGCCAGTCAGGCCGGGCTCGCCGGCCACGTCCTAAGTGTCAGCTTCCTCGCATGGCCGAGGAGACCAATCCGGACCCCTCCATCCAGGGAGCTGCCTGAGGAAGAAGTAACCGCACGAGGGGCCTCCCCGGTGGCTCAGCACCATGAAGCATCCGCAGCCACTGCAGCGCGAGTTCGATCCCCGGCCAGGGAGGGACCCACAGGGTGCAGCAGACTCTCCTGTCTCCCCACTGCTCCCCTCAGCAGTGTGTTGCAGTCGGTCTGCCTGTTCTGCTCCCTGCTCTGTCTCTGGTGACTCCTCTCACCTCCCGCGACTCTGGCCTGTGCCCCAGTTCATGTTGCATAAATAAATATTAAAAATAAAAAGAAGTAACTACTGGACAGTTAGATGCTGTTGTCACCATTTATGGTGACCCGAGCGGAGCCGGCGGCCAGGTGCTGGCCCTCGCACCTCCCGCAGGTGAGGCCCACCGAGGCAGGCAGCGCCAGGGAAGGCCCACGGTTCTCTGGGCTTCCCACTTGAATCAAGAGAGACCTCGTGTAATCACCTCCGTTCACGCATTCACCCCACTTCCTTCCCTGGCAAGGTCAGCACCTGAGCCCTTGGGGGCGCCCCCCACTGCTCGGGAACCGGCCTCGCCCCCCACCGCTCGGGAACTCAGCACCGCAGGCCACGCAGAGGCTGCGCTAAGCGCAGGGCCAGCTGCTGACAAGGCACTTCCTCGGTGAGCTGGCCCTGGAAACCCCCAGCCCGACACCCCGAAGCGAAACGCCGGCGGGCACAGTGTGCGCCTGTCTTACTCTTCAGCTGCCTCACGGGCTGAAGTGGGACCCGACGCGTGAAAGCGATTGCGGGCGGAACGCAGGCCGAGGCACTGCCCACACCAGGGACACACCCCGGCCCTCTCTTCTGCTCCCGCCTCCCGCCTGGGGTCAACAACCTCCCGGCCGCAGCCACACGCACTCGTCAGCCCAGACTGGGCGGCCCTGAGCGTGACCTGCCCGCCCTCGTCACCGCCTCTGGTTCTCAGGGAAACCGAACCCCCAGCTGCCGGCTGACTCACCGCCCGTACTTGCTCACTTCCCCCGCCGGGACCCGCTGTTGTCAAAACTGACAGAGAGAGGCTTTCTGAGAATATTTTTGAAAGCTGGCCTCATGTTGACATTCGGCTGGTGAAACAAACACCTCGTGACAAGCAGGGAGGGCGCCTTGCTGAAGACACGGAGGGGCCACAGGCAGGCCGACTTCCGGGGGGCCCAGGGAGCAGGGGTCTGGGAAGAGGGGACCCGAAGAGGGGCGGCCTTCACATGGGAGGCGCAGGGCAGCTGGGAGCGGCAGCCAGCTCAGGGGCAGGACTGCGTGTGCAAAGGTCCTGGGGCAGACACGGTTTCGGTGACACGGCTGGGGGCAGGGGGCGGGGGCGAGAAGAGATCAAGAGCCCAGCGAAGGGACCTCACTGACCACCACCAGGTAGCACTTCGTCGTGACGCTGGGCTGAGGTGGCCCAAAGCAGAGCCGGGTCTACCGGCCGGGCCCTCCCCACCAGGGCGCCCCCAGAGCCCCGCCCCCTGGACCCCTGGGGCCCCCTGACGGGTCCTGGGCGATGGATTTCAAGCTGAAACACTCTCGTCACTTCCTGGACAGAGCAAGTAGGTCGAGGAGCCTCCTTCCTGGCAGGGTGGCGGCAGAGGGCTCAGCGCCCGCAGCTGCAGGCAGCCTCCCCGCCCCTGGGGACTGAGACATCAGCCTTCTGGCTGGCACACCCCGTCTGCCCTGTCCTGGGTCTCCCCCGGGGGTCTTCATCCTGAGCAGCCGTCCCACAGCGAGGCCAGAACGTTCGATGCATGACAGCCCAGCACGCGGCCTCCCCGAGACCCGGTGCTGCGTGTGCCCCACACACCTCTGTCCCTGCCCCTGCTCCGAGAAACCAGCGGCGACACCACCTCCACACCTGGCCCGCAGGGCCAACAGAGGGTCCGGCCGAGACGCCTGGGGGGGGGGGGGCGGGGGGGCGGGGGGGGGGGGGGGGGGGGGGGCGAGGCGGGAGCACATGCAGTGGGCTGGGTGGGGGCTGCGGGTGACCGTGGCGGGCGCATCCGACAGGGGAACCTAATGGGGCCACCGTTAAGAAAATAAACGAATAAATGTATTCAAAACTAAAGTAGGGGCCTCCTGGTGCAAGGGGTTGAGCGCTGAACTGTGAAGCTTCCGCCGCGCAGCAGCGTGGGTCCGATCCAGGGAGGGACCCACAGGGCACAGCAGACCTCTCCTGCCTCCCGCTGCCCCCTCAGCAGTGTGCTTCACTTGATCTGCCTGTTCTGCTCCCCGCTCTGTCTCTGGGGACTCCTCTCACCTCCCGTGCCTCTGGCCTGAACCTTAGTTCTTGTGTGCATAAATAGATTTTAAAATAAGTAAATAAAATTAAAATGACATGATCAGCCTGCGTTTACTTCCAGGAAGCAGTAACGGGCAGGCGGCCGACGCTGTCCGCCCCGTGGTCACTGGCTGTGCGGCTCCGGGCGTGTTTCTTGTCTCCAAGCCTGGTTTGCTGGACCGTGAGGTGGGGGCAGAGCCGTGAGACAAGACGCTCGCCTGGCTCACTCAGCCTGAACCGAGGACTTCCAGAACCAGACACACCGGCTCCTAGGGCTGCAGCCGGCAGGGTGCCCACCAGGGCCCTGGCATCCGAGCCCCACCCCCCACCCCCACTTTGCCGGAAACGGTGTCGGAAACGGTGTCGGAAACGGTGGGAAAACTGCGGCAACCTCTTTGGGAGAAGGCGCTCCTTTCCTGTCCGTTTTAGAAAAGAGCCGAAGCCCCGCTCCAGCAGAGGCCGGGCGGGAAGGAAGTGCCTTGGGCCGAGGCGCCACGCCAGAGGCTGGGACGCAGAGGCTGCACAACCCAGAGGCCGGGCACTGCGGCGCTGACACTGAAGGGAAAGTCCCGGGAGGACAGGGAGCGGCAGCAGCAGGTGGGGAGCCGCGGCCCTGCTCACCTCCCAGCCCCCGCCCCCACTCCGGACGCTCCTCCACCTGGGCTCACACCACAGGGGCCAGAGCAACGGGGTGCTTCCCGGGGGCTGGGGTGCCCCCAGGGTGAAGCCCCCGAACCTGCCCTCTGCCCGGGGAGAGCAAGCCCTGGCCAGGGTCTTGGGGCCGCAGGAGGCCCAGGCGGCTCTCCGGCCCAGCCCGAGGCTCCAGGGGGCTGTGAGCAGGTCTCCGCAGGCCTGTGTGGAGCAGCAGCCCCTGGTCCTGTGGGGAGGCCCGGGTTTCTTGTCCCTTCCCCCGCTCGCCCAGCTGCCCCCCCCACAGAGCAGCGGGCTCTGGGCTGTGTCCTCCTCCTCCAGGCCCTCCTGGCGGGAGCTGGGGAAAGCCCCTCCAGGGGGAGGCTCTGGGGTCTCTGCGCCCCAGGGACAGGCAGCCTGGGGNGGGGCGGGGGGGCGGGGGGGGGGGGGGGGGGGGGGGGTTGTTGCGGATGCCGAACGCTGCCCTGACGCCTGCACGCCACATCCCGGGGGTCCCCCGAGCCCCAGCAACAGCACTGTGGGGTGACTGAAAGGGGCCCCACGGCCAGACACGAGAGAGAAGCCAGCCCGCGCCGCCTCTGGCCACAGGGCCACCAGGGCCTCAGGGCCCGGCCTGCACAACCTCCCAGGCTGGGGCGGGAGGAAGCGCCCGTGCTCGCCCAGACAGGGCCAGGGGCTGCTCTGGACCGGGCACGCCCACAGCGCCCCACACAGCATCCTCCCGCTAGAGAGACACGCAAAGGCGCGGCTCCTCCTCTTGTGGTGACCCAGGGGCCTGAGCTGGCAGGCACATCCAGGACCCCTCCCTCCTCCCCGCCCTTCCCGGTGTCTGCCGGAAGCACGTCTGAGCGGGGCGGGGCTGCCCCGGGCAGAGCAGAGCGTCTGAGAACAGGGCCCTCTACAGAGTCACTGAGGGGTGTGATGCCAGAGCCCTGGCACGGGGAGGCAGCTGCGGAAGGGAGTCCTCAACCAGCGCTTGTATCCAATCAGCAACCGCCAACGAAGGCGTGAGCTGGTCGTTTACAGGCGGCGGGCACGGGGGAGCAGCTCCCTTCCTCCCATCTCCCCGCGTTCGAGGCCTTTGCCAGGCCCAGGGCTGGCTCTTGGTGACAGCTGGTCCAATTGTGGGTCTAGTTCCGGCCACCGTGCTAGTGAGATGACCGTCGCATCTTCTGGCTTGTACCCTTAAGAGATAAGGACATCCCCTCCCCTGCCAGCAGCGTGGACACGGCAGAAGGGGGCGCGGGAGCAGGGGCCTCCAGCCACGTGTTAAGGGCAGCGGAGGCCCCGACACAGACGCGCACGTGCCGCCAGCTGCCGGGTCACGGAAGCCTCTCTGGTTTCAGCGGATGCTGTTCTGGTCTCTGCTGCAGCCGCCAAACCAAGCAGAACCAACAGAGCATCTCGCAGCAGGCTGCCCACACCTGCCACGGCGTGGAACGGAGGTCACCAGCAGCCCAGCCACGCGGGTCCACGTGCCGGAGAGCCCACGACTCTGGGGGGAGAAGGCACGAGTGTCTACTCGTCGTTTCTTTCTTGGGAACCCACAGAGATGGTCCCAACGGAGCCGGTGCGTGTGGAGACGGGACCGTGAAAGAAATCAGAGCCGGCGGGCCGAGCCGCCCAGTCCTGCGTGCACAGGGGCCCGAGACCACTGGCCGGATGCAGTGTCCATGCAACTCGTCCACCGTGCCGTCCGAGCCGCGCCAGGCTGCACAGCGCTCACTCCTGACTAGTGACGGCCTTGCAGCTCCTGGACGGAGAGGCCGGGACGGGCTTGCACACGGGCATGTGACCCACCGGGACAGGCCCGGGCTGTCCACGCCACAGCAGGCTGAGGCCGCCCTGCACCCCACCTCAAGACCTGCCCTTTAAACAGCTCTCCCTAGGCTTCCCTGGTTGTCTAGGGGTTAAGTCTCAGCGAGTCACCGCTGCAGCCTGAGTTCCATCCCCGGGGAGCTGGCCCACAGGGCGCAGCAGGCCTCTCCTGCCTCCCGCTGCTCCCCTCAGCACTGTGCTTCAGTGGATCGGCCTGTTCTGCTCCCCGCTCTGTCTCTGGTGAATCCTCTCAGCCCTCACCTGCACCCCAGTTCTTCTACACAACAACTTTTAAAAAACCAAATCTCTCAGCTTAAGGTCCCTCGAGGAGCCAGGCCGCCCTCCCCTGCCCCTCGCTGGCTCCCGCACGCGGAGCCCCGAAGGCCTTGCTTCTTGCTGTAGCAGTGTGAGCCCCACAGAAAGGGACTTCCAGGCCCCTGCCCCGTCGAGGAAGGGTGGAGCTGGGCAGGAAGGGGAAGCCAAAGAGGACTGGGGAGAAAAGAAGGAAGGCTGGAGGAGGCGCATGGAGCAGAGACACGTGAAGAAGCAGCCATGCTTGCCTCAGCCTGGGACTGGGGACAGGGAGGGAGATGCCCGGAGAGAGCTGGTGAGCCCTGGAGGCCGACGGCAGCAGCCTTCACCTCGACTCGTACTTTGACTTTGCTCTTTTCCTTCCAGACTCGCCTGGCCCCTTCTGCCCCTATTCTCTGGGTCTTCACCAGAACGTGCCTGAAACTTGGGGCACACTTTTGGGTCCGGTGGCCCCACTTTGGGCCACACCTGTTTGCCTGGGCATTTACTCACGGGGGGTTCGGTAACTTTGGGAGCTTCGTTTGGAAAATATATTCTTTCTCTTCTCTCTAGTGCATGCTCATCTTATTCTAGGTCTTTTCTCCCGAAGGTCTCGTGCACTCAGAGATGTTCTATCTTGATGCAGCAGAGGGCAGAACCCATTTAGGGTGTGCAGGCTTGGGGGTCCCAGGGTGCCCCTCAGCCTGCACATTAACACTCCAACTACACCTAGCACCCCTGATGAGTCCTGTCCCTAGAGGGCAAAGGACCTGCTCTTTGGGGCCCAGGCCTGCACCAGAGTTAGAGGTGAAAAGGGGGGACTCTCAACCCGCAACCGAGACCCAGGCTGGCTCAGAGCCCTGTTTCCGAGGCTCTGGAGACACTTCCTGAGCAGGAGTCAAGGCTGCGCTGACCCTTCTCACCACCACTCCCTGCAGGGCGCTGCTCCACCACCGGACCCCAGAGGTCCTCCCCAGGCACGAGACCCCGAGGCCAGCAGCAAAGGAAGTGTCTCCTCTGCCACCTTCTGTTGTCGCGGGTGGTCTCAAGGGAGGCGCCAGGTATGCACAAGAATTAGGGGGAGAAGCACATGTATTAGGGGGAGAAGCACATGCATTAGGGGGAGAAGCACATGCATTAGGGGAGAAGCACATGCATTAGGGGGAGAAGCACATGCATTAGGGGAGAAGCACAGGAATTAGGGGAGAAGCACAAGAATTAGGGGGAGAAGCACATGCATTATGGGGAGAAGCACAAGAATTAGGGGGAGAAGCACATGCATTAGGGGGAGAAGCACATGCATTAGGGGAGAAGCACATGCATTAGGGGGAGAAGCACATGCATTAGGGGAGAAGCACATGCATTAGGGGAGAAGCACAGGAATTAGGGGAGAAGCACAAGAATTAGGGGGAGAAGCACATGCATTATGGGGAGAAGCACATGCATTAGGGGAGAAGCACAGGAATTAGGAGAGAAGCACAAGAATTAGGGGGAGAAGCACAAGAATTAGGGGGAGAAGCACATGCATTAGGGGAGAAGCACAGGAATTAGGGGAGAAGCACAAGAATTAGGGGGAGAAGCACAAGAATCAGGGGGAGAAGCACGTGCATCAGGGGAGAAGCACAGGAATTAGGGGAGAAGCAGGGCAGCTGCGTAGAGACAGTACATGATCAAAACGCTCAGGGTTCAGAACTGAGACAGTCTGGGCTCGATCTTTGGCTGTGGTTATCACACACAGAACCAAGAGACCAGAGCGTCTCTTTATTAAGAAAATAGTATTACTGAAGAAACCACAGCTTGGTGAGCTGTGCTGTGCCTTCTGCCCAGCGTCCACCACCACATTTTGGGTTCGCTGGGGAGCAGGTGGGGCGTGGAGCAGGTGCTGAGTCACCAGTGGTGACGGAGAAGGGTGGGCGTCACCCCCAGGTCCCCGGCCAGGTCAGGACACCAGGGCTGTCTCCCAGGTCACCAGTGGGAAGCAGATGTGTGGGTGCCCGACGGGGAGGCTTACAGGGAGCCCGCTGTCCCCCCAACATTTATGTAGTCCCACCAGAGTGACAGAGCTTTGGATGCACACGTGACCTCCCGGGGACAGATGGTGCTCCCCGCCTCCCTTGCAGCTAAGTGGGGTCATGGGCTCCGCAGCCAGCGGCCTGAAGGCAGGTAGGTGTGGGCTGCCGGGCGAGCCCTCGCTGCCACTGGGACGTGTGCCGGAGGCAGAGAGGCCGCCTCGGGCACGAGTCGCGGCCAGGTGTCCAGGACACAGAGCGACCGAGAGAAGAGCCTGGTCCTCACCTGCCCTGGGTGCTGGGCGTCTCGAGGGAGAGCAGAACGTCTATTTAAGTCAATGCGGGTTCCGGTTTGACAATCGAATCCGATCGAGCCAGGGCCCCAGGAGACGGAGACAGAGACACTGAAGGAGACAGATGTGGCCGCAGGCCCGTGGGGAGGCCAGCACCGTGACCGGTACTTGAGCTCGCTCCGCTCCTTCCAGGCTCGCCGGCCCCCCCCCCGGGGTCTCCCGGGGGTCTCCCCGAGAAGGTGGCTGAGACGTGGGGCAGGCTTTGGGCCTCTGTAGGCCCACTCTGGGCCAACACTGTTGGCTGGACTTTTACCCACGAGGGGACGGGTGACTTCGGGTGCCTGGTGTGGGTATTTCACGGAAACTTTTAAAGTGTTTTCCTTCCCTTCTCTCAGCTCCACTGCCGGCCGCTCTCAAGCTCTTCTCCATGGGAGGTCTAATGCCCCGAGAGTGTCTGGTCTTTAGGGGCAGGGGCAGTGCCTATTAGGGTGTCAGGTTCAGAGGTTCCAGAGCGCCCCTCACCTTGCCTTGTAACAACACTGGTCTTGTTACAGGGCAGGGAGGAGGCACCCCAGAACCCCCACACCCGCCCACTCTGAATGCGCCATCTGCCACATTCAAAACAAGTAAGACCTTTGATGGAAAGTAACTGTAATGCAATTAGCGTACAGCGCAGAAAAGGGGGAGAATGGGGAAGAATACAGTCTCCAAGTCAAGCATCGAAGTCACCGTCCCCTCGTGGGTAAATGTCCAGCCAAACAGGACTGGCCCAAAGCTGGGCCTCTGAGGCCCAAAAACCGCCACGCCTACGGCACCTCTTGCTGGGGCCAGACGGGCCGGGCAGAAACAGCCAGACCAGTCTGGGAGGAAAAGAGCAAAAGCAAAATGCAGGCCAACTCTCGTTGCTAACCTCCACGGGCCTCTCACCGCATCTGCTCCCACCAGCCCAGGGCCAAGAAGTAAGCGCAGCTTCGTCACGCGTCTCTGCTCCACGCGCCTCCTCCAGGTCTCCTCCTGGCTCCCACCCTGCCTGCTTCCTGCCCAGTCTCCTTCCTCCCCAGCTTCCCCTGCTCAGCTCCACCGTCCCTTGGGTGGGGCAAGGAAACTGGCCCCTCCCTGTGTCCTGGGGCCCCATTACAGCCTCGGCAGGTAAGACCTCACAGAGGGGGTGAGCAGCCACTCCCAGGGCAGGATTTCAAGAGACTGGATGTGGACACGGTGCACAACCATACAGGCCCGACCCGCCCGAGCCCTGGGGCGTCACGGCCAAGCACTGCCGGCTCCCTCCAGAAGGGAAACCGGAGAAGAACCTGAGAAAGGGGTTCTGGGGCGGCCCTCGAGGGGCTGAGGGAGGAGCATGCACAGGCGGCTGTCAGCTCAGGTGCAGCCATCTGTGGATGGGCTGGAACGAGGTGTCCGTGTGCGTGCGTGTGCCTGTGTGTGCGTGTGCGTGCGTGGGCGTGTGTGCGTGAGAGCAAGAGAGCACGCACTGACGTCCTCACAACCACAACTCGCCTGACCACACACTTCTCAGAACGCGCCTGATGTTCCACGACACGGGCCGTCACCCACACGCCTCCGCCCCGAGAAGCCACTTCAGAGCCGGGCCGTGGGGAGAGCGGCTGCCGGCTGTGTCTGTCACCGCGGCTCGCAGGCGCCGCAGCTGCTGAGCCACTTCAGGGAGCGAGAGGCCATCGCAAGGTCAGGCCAGGGCGCCCCGCACGCCAGGAAGCCACAGACGACCCGGACACGCTGGGCCGGCGCCCGGAGCCGCCGGGCTGAACTCCAGCGGGGCTCACCGCTCCGGCTTGTTTCCTGGTGAAACCAAACCAAACCCCCAGAACGCAGAAGAGGGAAGCAGCTTGCCGAGGTCACCAGCCAACTTCCAAAACTAAAGGCCGCTGTTTGGGAACTCTGGCCCCCTCCAGGCACCTCCCAGCAAGGGTGAGAAGCGGCTTGGGGGCAGAGGTCAGACACACAGCCCTGGGCGGGAAGCTGATGAGAAAGGCCAGAGGCGGGCTCGACCCCCAGCTCCCACTCACCAGCCCGAGCCCTGGGGCGTCACAGCTGTGCTGGGGTGAGCTCCCTCCAGGAGGGAAACCGAGAGAGCCTGACTGAGAAAGGGGTCCTGGGCGGCCCTCGAGGGGCTGTGGGAGAGCCACGCACGCCTCTGGGTGGGGAGAACTAAATAAAGGTGACAGGCTGGGGGCCTCCCTGGCGGCGCAGCCGCACTGTGAAGCATCCACGGCACTGCAGCGCGAGTTCGATCCCCGGCCAGGAGGGACCCCAGGGCGCAGCAGACCCTCCTGCCTCCCGCTGTCCCTCAGCAGTGTGTTTCAGTGGATCCGCCTGTTCTGTTCCCCGCTCTGTCTCTGGGGAGTCCTCTCACCCTCCACACCTCTGGCCTGCACCCCAGCTCTGTGTGCACAAATAAGTAAATCTTTAAAAAAAGAAAGAGGTGCCAGAGACTGATGATGACGTCTCCCCAACGCCTCTGTGCGGCACCCGGCGTGTCTCTGGGGACCGACCGGGCCTGGGGGCGCCGGTGCGCGGCTCTACTCACAGTCGAGGACGATCTGGGCGGCGCGGGTGAGCTCCAGGCGGCGCAGCAGGTCAAGCAGCTGCTGGACGGTGGCCTGCCGCATGCCCCACCACCACAGCAGCTCCCGCGTGATGCTCACGCCCTGCACCCGCTCCATCGACTTGATCCTGCGCAGCTGCGTCAGGTCCGTGATCACGTAGGAGGCTGGAAGGCAAGGACAGGGCAGCTCAGCCAGGGCGGGCATGGTCCGCGGCGGCCCCCACCCCAGCTCGACCCGAAACCCGCCACAGCTGGGTCCAGAGGCAGCCCGGCCTAACGCCGCCGACGCCAGAGCGCCTACCGGAGGCCGCAGCGACTCCCGGACAAACCGCCGCGCTGACCAGACTCGGGACCCCGCCGGCAGGGGGGCGCTGACCAGACTCGGGACCCCGCCGGCAGGGGGGCGCTGACCAGACTCGGGACCCCGCCGGCAGGGGGGCGCTGACCAGACTCGGGGACCCCGCCGGCAGGGGGACGCGCTGGGCCGGGAGCCTGGTGCCCGGGGCCCTCCCGGGTGAGGAGCAACGGAGAAGGCCCAAGGAGTCACCTCCCAGCCCCGCATCCCCAGACCAGACGTGACTGGAGAGCGGTCCCGCATTCCCTGAGGCGGGGGCTCCAGCAGCCCCCAGGACCCCAGGTCCACAGCCCGGGCTCGTCGCCAGGTAGATCCCTGCCACCCCGGAAAGAAACCGTCTCGCAAACAGCCCACGGGCCTCCCTGGTGGTGCCAGGGGGTTTGGTTTTAAGATTTATTTATTTATGCACACAAGAGCTGGGGTACAGGCCAGAGATGCGGGTGGTGAGAGGAGTCACCAGAGACAGAGTGGGGAGCAGAACAGGCAGACGGACTGAAGCACACTGCTGTGGGGAGCAGCGGGAGGCAGGAGAGGTCTGCTCCACCCTGCCAGCTCCTCTGACTGCTGAGGCCGCACGGCTGCTGGGCCCTTGCAAGGAGCCGATCAGGTCTTTACACCCTACTCAGCTGAATTCTGTGATATTCACGTCTTGGTGGCAGCGATGGCCCGCAAGGCTTCCACAGGCACAGGCGCCAGCACCGCCACACCTACAGTCCTCTGGGGCCCGAGGGCGTCTGGTTCAAAGTCCAGCTCTCTCCGCAGCCAGCTGCCACCCTCGCTGGCTTTCCCCTCCACGTCTGGCAGAAGGTTCCACCTGCAACCGGAGCCTCCCACACCCGCTCGGTCCCCACTTGCTGGCGCCTGCTGGCTCCGACCAGACCCAGGCCCACCTGGGATGGCACCCGCCGGGGAAGAACCGAGCGGGAGGTGCCGAGAACCAGGCTCTCAGAAGCCAAAGTTGGACACCGGTGGGGGGTGGGGCAAAGCATCAGAAGCTGCCAGAGCACCTGAGCTGAGACCCCGAGTCAGCGTAAGTGCGGGGTTCACGGAGCAAGCTCACCCCAGGTCTCTGCCAGGCTCCAGGAAGGTTCTGCCACCAGGCCCAGGGGGAGGCACCTCCCACGCCCACAGCCGCACCAGAGGCACATTCCTCGAAGGGCCCCAGTGGCTGCAGCGGTGCCAGGCCTGGCTGAACCCGGCCAGGGCTCCAGCCCGAGAGCGCTGCCTCCGGGCACACCTGCTCACTTTCGAAGAAGGCAGTTCTGGAAGCTACGGACAAGTACTGAACGAAACGGCAGACTTGTGAAACTTCAGGCTGAGAACTGCAGCGGTCAGCCGGGGGCTGCAGTGGACGAAACCATCGCAAAGGACTAAGGGAAAACTAAAAGGCACCCAGAGGGACCTACAGGAGCATGTGAGAAGCGCCCGGCCCCCAGCCCTCTCCCCTCGAGCAGCCCCAGTCCATAAACAGTAGTGATAAAAGAGTAGTGGCACTTTCAAGAGCGCACAGAATCCCAACGAGCTGCCTGAGGCGAAAGAGGCGTTAAAAGCAGTGAGAGGACCTCTCCCTGGTGCACAGGGACGTCTCAGCGCTATCAAGCTACGGCCAGCCACTGCAGCCCGAGTCCGATCCCCGGCCAGGGAGCTGACCCACAGGGCGCAGCCGACCTCTCCTGCCTCCCCTGTTCTGTTCTGCTCCCCACTCTGTCTCTGGTGAATTCTCTCGCCCCCACCCCGCACCGCTGGCCTGCACCCCAGTTCTTGTATGCATAAATAAATAGACGGAAATCTTTAAATAAATGAAACGAAGGAAGAATAAAAGAATCAGTTCCCGGATTTCGGAAATCATGGCACAGGAGTCCCTGTGACTTGCTGCAGAGACCAGCCGTGCAGGAGGCTTCTGCATTTGAAACTCTTCCCGGGACAGAATGGGCGGGGGAGGTGAGGCAGCGACAGCCCGGGAACCTCACAGCAAAGGCAGTAAAAGCCCTTTCGGACTTGCCCCAGAGCCATTGAGGGTGGGACAAAGAAGAGAGCCAGGAAGCTCAGGGGCCCTGCTCAAGCCCTCCCCAGGCACCACAGAGGGGTGGGGAAGGAGCCAACGCCCCACAAGCTCCCTGTTTGCGATGGAAAATTCTTGAGTTGCAGCTTTAGTCACTGGAAACCCCAGGCCAGATTCCTGGTCCTCGGGAAGTGATGTCACAGCTGGTTCCAGCGGCGGAGCAGAGTGCAGAGCGAGGGAAGAGGAAGGGGCGCCCCGCACGGGCCACCTTGACGTCACAGAGCACAGAGCGTGGGACCAGGAGCGCAGCCACAGCCCTGGGGTGCACTTCCTCTCGGGCCGTAGGAGGAGCAGCAAGGAAACCCCAAGGTGCAGCTGAGACACGACAGCGCCTTGCGCGCAGCCTGCTGAGCTGCCACCCCACCTATTGCGGGGTTCGGCCGCTCGCAGCAGGGAGCCCAGGGGTCGGGGAGGGTCTCGTGCAGGGCCCTGCGAAGCACACGCGACTCTTCTCAAACCCAAGTAGTAACGACTGGCTGTTGCACAACATCTGGAAGGCAGGAGAAAACCACAGCCTCCACCACATCCCACTGGGAAACCCCCAAAAAAGCCTGGTGATAGGACACTTCTCTTTCTAATCTTCCCCAGACCTGTGGTCAGCACATCGTGCCCAGGACCCATACTCTGGAGTCCAAGGCCCGGCTCAAATCCTGGCCCTCCACTTCCTTGCCGGGGCGGGGAGGCCGCGCCTCTCCCTGCCTTGGGCTCTTCATCTGTCAGTCCAGAACAACTCCTAGGGATCTACCCAAAGGTCACAAAAACACAGACCCAAAAGAGCACCTGCACCCCCATGTTTACTGCAGCACTATTTATAATTGGCAAGACCTGGAAACGACCCAAATGCCAAAAGTAGAGGACTGGATCAAGAAGACGTGGTGCATATACATGATGGAATACTACTCAGCCATCAAAAATGATAAACTACAGACATTTATAGAAACACAGATGGAGCTGGAAGGAATTATACTCAGTGAAACAAGTCAGAAGGCAAGAGAAAAATATCGGATGGCTTCCTTTCTAGGAGGAATGTGAAGGAACAACATCTACAACAAAAAATTATTTTAAAAAAGGAAATAAGAGAAAACTCAAGGAAATGAGCAATTACAACCAAAAACAAACAAACAAAAAACTCAACAAGAACAAAAGAGCAAAGATAAACCTCTCCACAGAGACGGGGAGGAGGAGCCGTGGGGTGCAGCAGCGATGGGGTGCGGGCGCCCCCTGCTCGCCTGTGCAGTGGCTGTGAGCCACTGAGGTGACGTGCCGGGTGACATGGTGGTGGGAACGCCCTGGGGACCACAACTGATGTCAAGTATAATCAAATAAACCTAATAAAAAAATAAACAAAATTACATTTACAAAAAAAGAAAAAAGAACAACTCCTAGGGACCTACCCAAAGGACACAAAGGCTCCGACCCAAGAGAGCGCCTGCACCCCACGTTCACCGCGCAGCTCAGCCGGGCCGCGGGCTGCGCAGAGGGAGCTTCTTGGCTCGCCTGGCACAGGGGGCGTGAGTTGTTACGTGTGAGCCGGGGGTGTCCCGCCCGCTTGCTCCGGAGACCGCTCCCAGCAGCTGCTGACCCGAGCAGCCCCGAGGCACCGGCAGGGCAGCCGGGCGGCTGCCGACGCCAACCCAGGGAGCTTTCTGCCCTTCAGCCCTCCCCGCACCACTGCCGCTTTCCCTGCGTGGCTGCCCGAGCTGCGCTCCTGAGGACCCCACGGGCGGGCGCAGGCACCTGCTCTGGGGGGAGGGGCCAGGCGCCTGGCCTGGCTCACAGCTTCCCGGGGGCAGGCTGACCCGGCTCACAGCCACTGCACAGGCGAGCAGGGGGCGCCCGCACCCCATCGCTGCTGCACCCCACGGCTCCTCCTTCCGTGGTGTGACTCGGGCCTGCCTGCTGGGAACGCGGGGTCACAGAGCACCAGGGCCTGCGGGGGGCGCAAGGAGGGAGGAGAAGGGGTGGCATTAGGCACTCGGGGGGTGATGGGAGCAAAACACAGTGGCGGGGCAGAGTGCCATGGGGCCGGCGGCCTTCCAGGGAGCTGAGGCCCCAAAGGTGAGCGACCCCAAGGCTCAGGCTCCCACGCTGACCCCAGAGCCCGTGAAGGCGCCCCGGCCAGACCACAGGCACTCTGCAGGCAGGACAGACGGGATGAGGGGCTGGCGAGGAGGAGATGACCACAGGCTATCTGAGCGGGCGATGTCCTCGCAAGGGCGCTGGAAGAGGGAGGCGAGGCCGGGTTCGGGAAGTGATGAGGAAGCCGAGGTCAGGCGAGACCCCTCCGACAGCTCAGCAGGGCCAGCAAACAGATGCTCTGAGCACCTCCCCGAGAGGCCCTGAGTCACATGAATTTTAGGACACTGGGGACCCCCAGACTGAAGATAATATATGCAATGGCTGTTGAAAGCCACTAAGGCGCCTCCCTGGTGGCACAACAGGTTAAGTCAGCACTGGCCGCACCCACAGCACAGCAGCACAGCTCGATCCCGGCCAGGGAGGGGACCCACAGGGCGCAGCAGACCTCTCCTGCCTCCCCGCTGCTCCCTCAGCAGTGGATTTCAATTAATCTGCCTGTTCTGCTCCCCACTCTGTCTCTGGTGGGTCCTCAAAACCCCCACACCTCTGGCCTGAACCCCGGTTCTTATATGCAGAAATAAATAAATCTTAAAAAAAAAGAAGCCAGTGGGAGCCATAGTCTGGGAGGAGACCTGCAGGCTCAGAAGCCTTCTCCAAAGAGTAGGTACAAAGAGCCCATCAGCCTTGAAGAGCTGCCCAGCTCCTCAGTCACAAGGAGATGCAAATGGAGATCACTCGCGGCCAGAAGCTAGAAGGTAGACAACAACAAGGAAGTGGAAACCTCACCACCCGGTGGCACCCTGCCGCCCTGTGCAAGGGGTTCCTCAAATGCCCAGCAGCGCTACCCTCTGACTCAGGGGCTCCACCCTTGCAGCCACCCACAGGAAAAGAACACTTGCATCCACACAAAACATTGCGCCCATGTCCACAGGCACTTACTCACGCCAGTCACAAAGTAGACAGACCCAAGCTGCCCCCAGCCGATCGCTGGGTAAACAAGATGTGGGTGCATCTGTGCAACGTGCTCTTACTCAGCAATGCAGAACATGCAGCGCTGGCATGTGCCCCACGCGGACACGCTCTGAAGATGAGAGAAGACAGTGACCACGAAGCCTTGACTGTGGGATTCCATGTATAGGCAATGGTCAGAATAGTCAAGGCCTAAATCGGGAAAAGCAGGAGGTGTGTGGAAGTGCCGGGGTGATGTTTAAGAGGAAGGAAGTGTCTTTTTGGGTTAATGAAAATGTCCTAAGATAGACTGTGGAGATGGAGATGCCAACTTTGACCGCTTACTAAACGCCGCTGAACTGTACACTTGGCAGGGATGCGCGCAGACCCAGTAAACTCTCTCAGTAAAGCTGCCCTTTTTTTCCAAAGCCATAGGTGTGCATTCTAAGACTGTGCGCTGGGAAGGGAAGTGACCTTGACATTCACAACCCAGGCCACCGTGGGAGACATGCAGCCTGTCTACACTCCAGGAAACCTGTGAAGGAGGTAAATCCCAGATCACTGGAGGAAGGAACGCAGAGAAGTCCAGAAACCAGGGTAGGAACACACATTCTCTTGGCACCTGGCTACCGGTTGCGGCATCCGAAGAGACAGATTAAGCACGTAGGAGTGGAAATTCCTTCCTTCCTCCTCTTCAGGTGTATTCGCACCCTTTAATCTGCTGCCTATGACGCCCTTCATTAAAAATAGCTCAGCAAAACACACACTGGAAATATAACCTAAATCCTTATTGCGAAAGAAATTGCTTGGCAAGAAGAAATAATTGTGATCTAGTTTAAGAGGAAAAAGGCAGGCTATGAGAATGTATATAAGATGTTCTTAAAAGAGTAGACAAGTAAGTAAGTGTGTTTAGTGGGGAAAAAAAGATGAAAAGGCTACAACACCCAGCACTCTGCCAGCCCACAGTAAGAAGTCAGCCAGCGTTAGCTGTCTATACACACACACACACACACACACACACACAAGTGCACGTACACATGTGACTATTATTATTGGCACCCAAATGCTGAGGCTGGCTAGCCCTGGGTGGCCCAGTTTGAGCTAATGTTTCTGTGTGTTTTCACTCAGGTATTCCTCTTGGCTTAAAACAGAGCTTCTGCTATTTGTGAGAGGGGGTGAGAGGACCCACCAGAGACAGAGTGGGGAGCAGAACAGGCAGATGCAGTCAAACGCATTCCCAAGGGGAGCAGCGGGGAGACAGGAGAGGTCTGCTGCGCCACGCGGGTCCCCTCCCTGGGCGGGGATCGAACCCAGGCCTCAGAGGTGCGGGCGCTGAGACTCGGCCAGAGCAGGCTGAACGGCCACAGCGCGGATGCTCAGGGCCCATGACGCTCAGGGCCCATGACTCCGGGGCAGGGGCTGGATTCGGCAGTTGTCTGACCACGCCCACTGGAAACAACAGCTGTAACCACCCAAAATGCCACCAGACAATCAAATGACCCTGCAGGGGCAAGCACCTGCCCACACACCCCAGGCTGAGAAGCACCAGGCTAAAATACACGGTGTTTGCTCGGAGCGCGCGTCCATTGCATCACTAGCCTTTTGATTGCACACTGTATTATACGCTCCTTATACACGGTGTATTTCGTAATCCACCTTTTTCATAAAATATAAATATCATTTTAAAAATAGTGACACCAGTTACACCGATTTAAAATATAAAACTGGGGCCTCCCTGGTGGCAGTGAGGGCTGAGCCCGCACTGTAAAGCATCCGCACGCACAGCAGCGCACACAGCGGCACGGGGCGCAGCAGCCCTCTCCGCCTCCGCTGCTCCCCGCAGCCCTGTGTTTCGGTCCATCTGCCTGTTCTGCTCCCTGCTCTGTCTCTGGGACTCCTCTCACCCCCGCACCTCTGGCCTGTCCCCCGGCTCTTGCGTGCATAAAAAATAAAATATAACATAAACCTTTATAAAAAATAAACGAAATAGAATACATAACTACGGACCATTAAAGTTAAAACTTCCTTATACTTTCTGGAATTTGTCACTTAGCTACCGGGTGCTTTTACATAATTTCCATCGCTCGCCACCGTTTCCTAGCGATGTGGTTTACCTGCAGCTGGCTGATGAGGGGCAGAGGCTCGGGGAGGCGAAGTCCCCCGCGGGGGCCGCCAGGGGCAGGTGCCAGGAAGCCGCACGTCTGTCCGTCCGGGCGGAGCCAGACTCGGGATCCCGTCCGGTCTGCCGCCCGGGGGCCCGAGCGCGGCACCTCCAAATCCGCTCCCCCGCGGCGGGTCGGAGACGCGAGCGCTCCCCGCCGGGGTCCCCCCCGCGCGGTCCACCGCCCGCCCGCCGCGAGCGCCCAGAGCCTGGGGCCCGGGCCGCGCTGTACAGCCGGGCGGCCACGGCCGGGCTCAGCCGCCGGGCACGGCCGAAGGTCAAGCAGCGCCCGAGGGACCGACGGTGCGTTCCGGGGAGAGGGCGGCGGCCCCCAGGCGACGGCGCGGTCCCGGCGGGGCGCGCGGGACACTCACCGAAGTGCATCCAGTCCCACTCGCTGAGCGTGTCCATGTTGCGGCACAGGTCGTCCAGCACCCAGGCGGGCAGCTGGTAGATGTAGCAGGACATGGCGGGCCCCGCGGCGCGCAACTGCCCCACGCCGCCGGCTCGTTCGGCTGCTGCGCCGCGGCCCTGCGCCCGCCCCGCGGGAAGTGGGCGGAGCCTCGGGTGCCACTGCCCCCCGGTGGCCACGCGGGGCGACGCGGCCGGGCGCGGCCCGGGGCTGCGAGCGTCACCCCGAGCGGGGTGGGGAACCCTGCTCGCCCTTCCCCTGCGCGCCTTCGGCTCCAGTGTGGGGGCGCCCTGCTGAGAACCCCTTTCTCCCAGGCGTGCTCGGGGCCCCACAGGTGAAGCGGCAGAAGCGCCCCGCCTGCTAATGATGCCCACCCCAAGCGGCGCCCACCGCCCGCACTCCCTCCCTTGAGCGCGCGCACATCCGCTCCATCTGTTCACGGGCCGGGGCAGTTACTGGGTTTGCCAGCTTATTGAAAGATAAAAGGACACAGGCCAGTCAGGGGAAGAGGGACAGGAGCGTCCGTCCCCAGGGAGCTGGGGTGCAACACCCTCCCTCGGGAAGCCTGGGGCCCCCTGCTGCTGGGGTCTCCTGGCCTCGGGGTCGCAGGCCACTTCCAGCCCCGCCCCTCTGTGGAGGAGCGGGAGGGGTAGAGCCCACTTCTCCCCGCCTGGCCTCTCTGGGACCAGGCAGGAGCCCCCAGAGCAGCCTCGCCAGAGCAGAGCGCCCCTGGCGCACTGCGCACTGCTCGCTACCGGAACTGCCTGCGGGGTGAGCGCAGCTCTGTGCCTTCAAGCACCCGTCTCTCTTTTTTTTTTAGAGATTTCTTCATGCACTCAAGAGCTGGGGTACAGACCAGAGGTGGGGGGGGGGGGTGAGAGAATTCATCAGAGACAGAGCGGGGAGCAGAACAGGCAGACTGACTGAAACACACTGCTGAGGGGAGCAGTGGGAGGCAGGAGAGGTCTGCTGCGCTGTGGGTCCCCTCCCTGGCCGGGGATCGAACTCGTGCTGCAGTGGCTGCGGATGCTTCATAGTGCGTTGGTCAACCCGCTGCGCCACCAGGGAGGCCCCTGCCTTTCCGTTTTAACCACTTATTCAGGATCATCAAGCTTTACTTGGCCAGCCTCTTGACACTGCACGTTTATTTCCAGTACCTGAGTCTGCTTCCTGCATCACAAGTGTGTCCAGGAAAATCGTAACCCGGTATTTAGAAAGCTGCTGACCCGGGGTGCTCCTCTCCGGGTTCCCCAAGACAGGCGTCCGCCCTCCGGTCAGTGTCACCTAAGGCCTCTACACCCTAGACTCGGGGAGTCCTCAGTATCCCGGTGCTGGGTCTCGGACACGCTCACCCTCCTGAAGTGACAAATGTCATCCCATGTCACCCCGTCAGACCGCTAAGCTATCCCCTGCCCCGGCAACCCCCCTGCCCCTCATCGCAGATTTCCTCTGGCCGACCGGATGCTAAGGGTGGTTTCAACAGGACTTATCTTCTTCAGCCGGAGCAGGCACGTTTTCTCTGGTCAGCCAGTGTCTGTGTCTCTGTGTGTGTGTCCGTGTGTCTGTGTGTGTGTGTAGGCCCCAGGGAAACGTCTGCTTGGGATGGGGCTTTAGGGGCACACTGAAGGCGTATGAGGCAGCCCAGTGACCAAAGTGGGGCTGCGTGCTAGGATGGGGCACACAGACCTATGTGAGAGGATCTGAAAAGCTCTGATGTCTCCCCGCCCCAACTGATTTCTAGCCCAGCGCCCTCTCCTTTTATCACCTCCAAGCGCGGAGCATGGGAACATTAATACGCACCATTTTATTTCTTTTTTCTTTTTTTAATTTATGCATACAAGAACTGGGGTGCAGCACAGAGGTGCGGGGGTGAGGACCCACCAGCGACAGAGTGGGGAGCAGAACAGGCAGATCAACTGAAACACACTGCTGAGGGGAGCGGCGGGAAGGCAGGAGAGGCCTGCTGCGCCCTGTGGGTCCCTCCCTGGCCGGGGATCCAGCTCGCACTGCAGTGGCTTCATTTGCTTCAGTGCGTTGCTTAACCCACTGCACCACCAGGGAGGCCCCAATACGCACCACTTTAGATTGCTTTAATATAATAGATTTTTAGAGCAGTTTAAGGTTCACAGCAAAACCGAGAGGAAGGTCCACATTACCCCTTGCATTCCCCACAGCCCCCCATTACCTGCATCCCCACCAGAGGGTGCACAGGCTCCAAGGGCTGAGCCCTCCCTGACGCAGAAGTTTGTAGTTTGCCTCAGGCTTCCTCTTAGCCCTGTAGGGGGTGCGCAGACAGCCTGCATCCGGTGCAGCCCAGAGTAGGGTACTGCCCTGCACCCCAGGTGCTCTGTCCAGCCAGCCACCCCCCCCCTCCCTCACTCAACGCTGGCAACCACCAATCTGTTTACTCCTCAGTTTGGCCTTTTCCAGATCATTACTGAGGTGAGAGCATAGCTAAGTGACCTTTCAGGTTGGCTTCCTGCACTCAGTTAGTTTACGGAATTTCAGCTTCTTCCAAGTCCGTTCATGGCGGAGAGCTCACTTCTCTTTATCGCTGAAGAACAAGGCACTGAATGGACAAAGCTGTTAATACCGTCATGTTTGGTTGCTTCCAAATTTTGGCAATCAGGAAGAAAGCCGCTCTGAATCCCCACCCACAGGGTTTTGTGTGGAAACAAGTTTTCGACTCCTTTGCTTAAACATCACACACAGCTGGGCCTCCCTCCTGGTGCAGCGGGTTAAGCAACACATTGTGAAGCTCGATCCTTGACCCTGGCCAGGGAGTGACCCCATGGCGCAGCAGACCTCTCCCGCCCACTGCTCCCCTCAGCAGTGTGTTTCAGTCTATCTGCCTGTTCTTCTCCCCGCTCTGCCTCACCTCCCGTGACTCTGGCCTGTACCCCAGCTCTTGTACTGATGGATAAATAAATATTAAAAAAAAAAAAAGAAACAATGTTTTTGGAAAAAAAAAACAAAACCCCACCTTGCAAAGGACATGGACAGAAAATGAAGCTAGCTGCTTGCATCTGCCCCCTCCCCCAGCCTGAGCCTTAAACAAACACAGCTTTCACAACTCTCCTACAGTTTAACAGCACCATGACACACCCGCCCGTTTCCTTCACCGGACACCATTTCATGTATTAAAGAACAGCTTACTTTTTAAGTCAAAACAGAAAACATCAGTCTCTTACGAGAAATACATTTATTTCTCCCAGGAATGTAGAAACACATTCATAAGATGTCAAAGGAAGGAACGACAGCATTCATGCTACGGGTTTTCCATCTTCCTTGGAAACACAAAAACAGTCTGCACACTGCGGGTTCTAACAAGAGGGACGTGAAGTCTCATTTGGACACAAAGACAGGATCGAACAATAAAACAATACGGAACCAACCCAGCACCAGCCGAGCTCTCAGCCCCCGCTTCCAGCCCCCTCAGACAGCTGTGCACGTCAGCAAAAATAATCACCTTCACAGAACAGAAAGGCCAGCTTCTTTGCTGAATGTTGAAAGAGGGGAGTAGGAGGAGGTGAAACTTCTAGCAGGCTGAACACCCGGCGGCCTCTGCTTCCTTCAGTGCACCGGTGTCAGAGCTCAGGCCAGCGGCAACAGCTCTGGGCGCCAGCAGCCCACGCTCCTGAGGAGAGGAGGCTGAGCGAACACCCTGAAGGGCTGTCGCCCCCCCCCCAGGAAAACCCCTCAGTCACACGGGCTCATGGGGCAGCAGGAGACAAAGCCATACCCCGCTGCCGGCAGTGCGGCAGACACCAACCGGTCAAGAGGTGCCCTAAGTGAGGGCTCAGAGTGCTCAGATTTAAGCACCCCGTCGCAGCGAGCCTCCTCCTTTTCACTTGTCTTCTCCAGGACTTTCTTTACGGGGGAACCTTTCCCTGAACTACTGATTACCACCGCCCGCTCTGACCCGCCAGAAGAGGGCAAACAGCGGCCCGGCGGCACAGCACTGGGGTGTGAGGGAGGCCGTCTGTGGGGGAGGCCGTCTGTGGGGGAGGCCATGTCGCTTCTCGAGCCGCTTCCTGGCACAGGCCGCTCTCTGGACGCGGGTCCACCCCAGAGGGTGGAGGCTTCGGGCGCTTCTGTGGCGCCCCACATCTTGCCTGATGAAAATGCTGAACCAAGCAGAAACATCACAGATTTGCCGAAAGGGGCAGATATTCACATCTGACAAGACATTTACAGCGCAGTGGTAGCTATCGGTAGCTCCTCGCTACCAGGTCAGACAAGAGGACGCTGCCTTCTCCCGCTCTCTGGGCAGATGTCTCATTCCAGCACAGCCCCCAGCACAGTAGATGAGCTGCCCAAAGCCCATCCTGGCCAAGAACAGAACCAAGACGGCCTGCGACTAGCACGGACGGAGGGACAGAGTCTAGAAAATCACAAAAGGCGCTTTCTGTAAAACCAGTTCCCTTTAAAACATCCGTTCGTAACAAAGAGCCCAAATCCCCGAACACCTTCCCCAGAACACCTTCCCCCGGGGTCGCCGCTGGGTGTTCCTGGGAAGGCTCCTATGCGCAGGCCCGGCCCCTGGGTCACAGCCTGTGTGGACCCCACTGACCCCTCTCAGAGCGGAGGCGACAGGTCTGCAGCCACCACAGGCAGAGCTGCTGCCGCATCCCCTGGGCGCGTCTCACAGAGCCCTCAGGCGCTTTCCTGACTGCTCGAAAACGCAACTGCCTCCCCGGGTGAACCCTCCAGGCGCAGGCAGGCAGCGAATATCAGGTGCGGCCCAGCCCTGAGCACCGGGTCTGCGCGTGCCCGGGGCGCCGGGGCAGCTACTGGAGGGTGAGTCCGCGCCGCCGGCAGGACCCGCCCGGGCAGCACCACGGGAGTCCACGGAGGGCGCTTCAGAGCCCGGCCTCACGGCCGCCTTCCAGGCGCTGGTTTTCCATGTGCTCCTGCGTCAGCCGCTCCAGGTCCTTCCGCACGTCCGGGTGGTCTTCCAGGTCCTCGTAGAGCGACCGCACGATGTCCAGCCGCCTGTAGTTCTCGGGCCTGACGAGGCTTCGGACGACCTGGAGGCACCGCTCCTTCAGGGTGTACACTGCGGGGGCACAAACCGAAAGCTCAGCCAAGGCTCGGCCGGGTCGGGGAGGAGCCAGCAGCTCTGCCACCCTGGGGGTTCCTCTACCACCCCAGCCCAGCTGTGCCTGGCCGTGGCCTGTGTCACCTGCCGCGCTGACCTTGGGAAGTGACTGCCCTTGAGAGCGGGCTGGGTCTGTGCTGTACTTGGAGGACCTGAAGGTGAAGTGACGCTATGGCAACGCTGAGCAGAGGTTTAAGAAAACCCGGCAGTGTCCCCTTCAAGTTCCGGGGAGCCCTAAGCCACCCGCAGGAGGAACCACAGAGAAGGAGCGCCCCAGCCTACAAGGGGAGAGGCAGCCCCAGCCAATCTGCCCACAGAGGGCGGGCACACCAAGGCCAGCAGGGAACAGAACGACCAGCTCAGCTCAGCCAAGCTGCGGACGAGCAGGACGGCCGCTGCTAGCCTGGCGGCAGGTGTCACCAGCAGTAACCAAAACAGGGTGCAGTGGGCTTTGGAGTAACTTGGATCCTATTCTAAAGTCATCGGAGCGAAGCTGACTACATTTCGCTAACAGGGCTTAGCCCTGCAAACCACTTGCGCACATTAGTGAGAACTGCCCACGAAGCGCCCTCGAAGCACAGGCATTCAGCTTTTCCTGCACCCACAAGGACATGCGCCTCTCAGTGCTCCATGAGCAGTGATACAATCACCTGAGTTTTCAACAGAGAACAAACTGGTGCTAATGTTCAGTTCCGTGAGGGGCACTGAGCTTGCCTGGATTAGGGACACAGAAAAGCACAATGCCAGTCCTCTAAGCCAGAATAGCACGCTCCCCACACCCCGGCCTCCTCCTGAGACGCCAGCGTATTCCAGTCCTGGGGTCAGGGACATAAAGTAATTCTTAATCCATTAATCCTACCGATTTTCACAATCCAACAGGGATTTGCATTCAGCCCCCTCTGACCAGCCCAGAGAGCTTTTGAGAGAGTGCAAAATCTCTGGCCAATACAGACCAACCAGTAAATTACTTCCACTCTATAGACGGTGGAGAACAGGATGCGGGAAGGTCGGCCACCTCGGCGTTGAGCAGAAACCAGTAAGGCCCCAGCTCCTTCAAGAGCACCGCCGCTGCTGCTAACACCAGGCTGAGCTTTCCCATCCTTCCGGAGAGGGAACGATACCTGGCAGTGTGATGTTGGCAAAAATAGGCTGTCCGTCAACATTGAGAGATGGCACAAATAATTCAGTCTGGTTAACCAGAAGCCCGTCGTAGGTCCCCGCATCTCTGAAGAGCCAGAGGTGACCTGTTAGGATGAGCAGAGGCTGTTAGTAGCCACTTGCCCATTTCCTGGACGACACCGCCTCCACCGCTCCTCGGTCACTGTCACAGGGAAGCAGTGCCCTCCCCGCTGAAGCACACGGAGTCCCCCAGCAATTCTCCCCCTCAGTCCCCACAGCAGATCGATCTACACACGGGAGGGTGCGTGCGGAAAGCCAAAGACTTGCTCCCGGCACAGGGAACGCAGAGCAGACCCACGCCTCAGCGCCTCCAGCCCCAGCGGCAGAAAGCAGAAGCGAATCACACCCATTGGTGCAAACCCACCAAAAGAAAGGGCACCGACTCCTCACAAGTGTGCTTCTCAAAAGTGAGGTGCAGAAGCCTGGTGCCGAAGGGAGCCTCGGGCACACTCTGCAGCAACAGGCAAAGCGGATCTGCAGCGTGAAAGCAGCAGTGGCAGCCTCTGGGAGGGAGGGGCTGAGCGGGAGCAGCAGGAGGGAAACGCCAGCAGGAGGGAAACGCCAGTCTACACGTTGGTCTAGGTGCTGCTAGCTAACTGTCTCCACCTGTCAAGCCCTACGATCTCACCCCCATTAAGATTTTACTGTACACGGAAGGCACTGGGGCGGAGGAAGGAGGCAAATCCATAGGCTTAAGATTCTGTTTAAGGACAGAAGAGGTTGTCTCGGAATAAACTAGTGTGTGGCCCAGGGCACAAAACTTAGTGGACGGTTTAAGAAGCCTAAATTGGCTTTTTTTTAATTTTTCATATAATTTTTAATTATGTTTTAATGTGGTAAAATAGACAAAACGAAATGACCATTTAAGCCATTTTTACATGTACAGTTCAGTGATGCAATGCGGGCAAGTCCACTCACATAGAAATTTCTTTAAAATGTCAATACACCAGAGATCCCTTTTCCTGACCAAAGACTGGACTCGGGGGTCCTCCAGAAGTTTTAGGACCGCAGAGGGACACAGCCACTGTCTGGAGATGGATGTTCTTTTGAGAGTCCAAAAATCCCAACGTTCATGTCAGGTCGAAAATCACTTACACTTATGTCCACCTTTATGCCATTTATTTTTTAAGAAAAGTATTCTAATTTTTAAAAAAAAGAATTCCATATTCAATCAGGCCCAGAGAACTCGGGGAACAGATCGCAAAGCTCACATATTTCCTGGGTAACACAGGAGACCACGAAAACGTCCATCCCTGGACGCACTGCGTCCTCCCGCACCCACTGCTGGGGGTGGGTGTGAGGCTGGCTTGGGTATGGAAGGAGTCTTGGTGTTCAAGTGGGTGACGGCACCTGAGCTAAGTGGGCCGCCCTCAGGGAAAACCAGGGCCGTAGCAGCGCTCCCTGCTGTGGCCTGTGCTGGGGCAGCCAGTCAAGCTGTCCCCGCCCCAGGACCTCAGCGGCTCCCTAACTCCTCCCGACCTGCAGTGAGTCAGTCCATCTGGCAAGGTCGTTTCCCTTCAAAACTCTCAATGCCCGGGCCCCTTTCCGGAGGGAAAAAGTGGCCTTTCCGGCCTCTCCCGCCGCTGCAGGTGTCCCCCCGCGTCACTCCGCCCCAGTCCCAGTCCCGGGCGCTGCTCCCACTGGTCCTGCACGGCGGCCCCTTCTCGCAGGACGCCGCTGCCGCTTCACAGCGGTCTCCCCGCCCCGGACTGGGCTCTGCGTGCAGGAGGGGCACCCACGCGGCCGGGCCCCGCCGTCGGGGAGGCGAGGGGTCCCCGCGCAGGGCCGAGCGGGCGGCGGGCCAGAGACTCCCTCGCGGCACAAGCACGCACGCGCTCGGTCTTGGGCAGGATGACCGGCGGGGCGCGGGGCGCGGGGCGCGGGGCGCGGGGCGCCTACCTCGGTAGCTGTGGATGCGGCGGCCGGTGCCGGGCGGCAGCGTGGGGTAGGGCTGCGGCTCGCCGTCGAAGTTGAGCCACACGGGCAGCACGACGCGCGGGCTGCGGTTGCAGAAGATGACCTGGGACGGCTCGCGCGAGTTCACCGAGCGCAGCACCGGCCGCGGCCGCCCGGTCTCCATCGCCCGCGAGGCGCGCGGCGCGTCCGGGTCGGGCTCCTCGGGCTCCGACTCCTCCGAGCCGGACTCCTCCCGGCCGCCCTCCTCCGGCGCGTCCTCCTCGGCGCCCGCCGCGGCCTCGCCCAGGCTCCCCGCCTTCCGGGGCATCACCCCGCAGCCTAGACGACCCGGCCCTCGCCGCCCGGGATTCGCGGGTCGCAAGGGGCGGGGCCTGCGTGCGCGCCCTCGCGCAGGCGTGCGCGCCCTCGCACTGGGGACTGGGACGTGCGCGAGGGCGGCTGGAGGCCGTGCGCACGCGCAGACGGCGCCTCCGGCCCGGCGCGGCCCCGCCGCTCCCTGCCCACCCGCGCGCAATGTTGGCAGCCTTTCCTCACTCTCTTCAGACCTTCGTGGTCTTGCTGTATTCTCGCTGTTATTCTATAGTTGTCTTATTAGACTCAACTAAGTTGCTTTGCGTCCACTTTGGGTCACAAAATACAAACGTTGGACGCGCGTGCAGTAAGCGGAAACTCCCTCGTTCCAGGCCCGAGGCGCCCAGGAAGCTCCGGCGCTGGCGGCACTCCGAGCCCGGCCGGGCGAGCGTGCACGCAGGGGACGAGTCCGGGACAGCTGTCACCGAAATCCATTCCCGCCGGTCCTCCGACACCGCGGGGCTAGCTCCGAGGGCGCAAAGGTAACTGCACCGCGTCCGCCGCGGCTTTGGCCGAGGCCACTCTTAGTTGGCGTGGGCCAGTCGAGCGTTCGTTCTCGGGCCAACTTGCTCCTCAAGGAATTTGGGGCACTGAAAACGGATCTTTGCAACCCTGCACGCTGTGTGCCCGCTGAGATTCACACCCACCCGGATTCTCGCTCCAGGTCTAGTCCGGTATGTATAGTGCACAAAACTCTGAATTTTCCGAGTCTTTGCTCAGTTTTGAAAGTTTTAAAAAATGTGCCTGGGCCTCCCTGGTGGTGCAAGGGTTTGAGCACCGCACTGTGGGGCTTCCGCAGCCACTGCAACCCGAGTTCAATCCCCGGCCAGGGTGGGACCCCCACGGCACGGCAGATCTCTCCTGCCTCTCCCGCTGCTCCCCTCAGCAGTGGATTTCCGCCCATCTGCCTGTTCTGCTCCCCACTGTCTCTGGTGAGACACCCTCGTGTCTCACAGGCCTCTGGCCTGTGCCCCAGCTCCTGTATGTGTAAATTAAAAAATCTTTTAAACAAAGTTAAAATGTAATCATCATAAAGTCTGGGTTAAGTGGCCAAGTGCTCAGTGCCTGGCACATAGTCATCCCCCAGCAAGTAGCTGTTTTTATTATAAAAAAGTAAGTAGCATCTCTGGCTCAGAACGCTCCCAGGCACTGGGCACACACAAGACGTGTGGTATTCAACTGTGAGATCTAGTAAAAAGCAGGTGGAAGGTGATTAGCTGGACCCAGAAAAATTAAGGCCGGGTTTCCCAGGAGGGATCGACCTATGCTGAACTTTCAGAAAGAACGGGAGTTTTCCCTTCCTTCTCCCACTGTACAGCCTGGACTCAGACTGGGGCTCGCGCAGCCAAGAGACTGAGCAGACCTAGTCGGCAGATTCCCACTCTCGAACAGTCTCCTCAAGGGCCACCTTTGGACATTAGCTGTGTTTGTGTGTGGTTGCTAATGGCACCAACGCTTTCCTGCCCCGCTGTCCAGAGGCAGTGGGAGTAGGCCTCCTTCTGCAGGCCGGACAGGCGAGCATGACTGCTGGGAAGAGGCCTAGAGGGGAGCAGCTTCCGGCCCCAAGGGGCACGGCCCACAGTGACAGGGAACGTTCCAAAGGTTCAGCTTCCTGAAATAAAGGTGCAAACGTCGCAGTACTGAGTATCCCTCTGAGAAGACTGGTGAGAGCATCCAGGTCAGGTAGGTCAAGGTTCAGATCCGACACTTAGCAGGATTTGGGACAAGGCTGAGCCCCGTAAACTTGTCCCTCACCGATTCCATGGAGATAGAATGCCTAGTTCTCAGGGCTTAAATGAATGAAGATGATTAGGGACTTAGCACAGGGAGAACCTGATTGCATCAGTAAGTTTTAGACAACGTTGGGCCTCCCTGGTGGCGCAGTGGGTTAAGCAACGCACTGTGAAGCAAACCGCAGCCACTGCAGCACGAGTTTGATCCCTGCCGCCGGCCAGGGAGGGGACCCACATGGCGCAGCAGACCCCTCCTGCCTCGCCCGCTGCTGCCCTCAGCAGTGTACTTCCCTTGATCTGCCTGTTCTGCTCCCTGCTCTGTCTGTGTGAATCCTCTCACCTCCCCACACCTCTGGCCTGTACCCCAGCTCTTGTATGCATAAATAAATATTTAAAAAAAAAAGTTTTAGACAACGTTGCTATGTGTATCGGAGGAAGCCAGGGCTGGTTTTACAAAGGAGGTGCTTCTCCGTAGACCCAGGCCAGGGAGGGGACCCACATGGTGCTGCAGACCTCTCCTGCCTCGCCCGCTGCTCCCCTCAGCAGTGTGTTTCAGTCAGTCTGCCGTTCTGCTCCCCACTGTCTCTGGTGAATCTTTTCACAGACCTCTCCACCAGCATCTCTGGCCTGCACCCCAGCTCTTATATTCATAAATCTTAAAAAAAAAAAAGTTTAAAAAACAAAACAAAGGAGGTGCTGTGAGACTCGAGGGGGGAACTATTAGGAGAGGGAAAAGGCCAATTCACTCTTTACAACCAGTGGGTTGACTGTAGCAATATGGTATTATTTAGGCCACTAACTTCTTTAGAAAAATTACTTTAGGGCCTCCGTGGTGGCTCAGTGGGTTAAGCAACACACTAAGAAGCAAGCCGCAGCCACTGCAGCACGAGTTCGATCCTTGCCGCTGGCCGGGAAGGTGACCCACATGGCTCAGCAGACCCCTCCTGCCTTGCCCGCTGCTCCCCTTGGCAGTGTATTTCAGTCAACCTGCCTGTTTTGCTCCCCACTCTGGTGAATCCTCTCACCTCCTGTAACTCTGGCCTGTACCCCAGCTCTTGTATGCATAAATAAATAAATCTTTAAAAACAAAAAAAAAAATTACTTTATCCATAGCAATTGGCAGGTCAGTATCTATGGGCCCATAAAAAAATGATCTGAGCATTTTCACATGTGACCTTCTATCTCCTGTTAAAAGTGCCCACAGGGGCCTCCCTGGTGGTGCAAGGGGTTAAGCACCACACTACGAAACATCCTTATCCACTGCAGCACGAGTTCATCCCAGGCCGCATGGTGCAGCAGACCTCTCCTGCCTCGCCCGTTGCTCCCCTCAGCAGTGTACTTCAGTCAGTCTGCCTGTTCTGCTCCCCACTCTGAATCCTCTCACCCCTCACATCTTTGAGCCTATACCCTAGTTCTTGTATGCATAAATACATAAATTTTAAAAATAAAAGTGCCTGCAGAGCAGCAGATGGCATGACACTCCATTTTAGAAGTACTTCTTTCTTTACCTGGGAAAAATGAACTCAGGTACAGCCGAGCACTGCAGTGAACTGAGCACCGTCCCACACAGCACTCAGCGTACGCAGGGGTCAGTTCTGTCTGTATTGTGAGAACCCACTTTTAAGTGAAGAGCCTGCCTAAGTGAAGGGCTCCCAAAGGTCTCAGCGAGGCTCAAGATAGACGGGGCACGCCAAAGCAGTCTGAGGTCCGCGAGCCGTGCAGCCGTGTGTGCTGACCACTGCCTTCCGCGAGGCGCCCAGGTGGCCCACGCCGTGAGAGGCGCTCGAGCGCACTGCGGGAGGCGCACGAAGCCAGAGCGCTGGGAGCACCACCACACCCAGAGCTGAAGTGTCAGCGCACCAAGGGAGGGACCAGGAAGCGAGCGGGACTGAATAAAACAGCCACGACCAGGAGGCTTTCTGGGAAGTCTGACAAGCTGAACTCTGACACGAGCAGCGAAACCAGCTCTGACCCAGAGGCTCCGTGCGCGGGGACACGAGGCAGGTGGCCCAAGTTTACAGCAAGCTCTGGATGCCAGAATGAGCTTCACACGCGCTGCTGTTGGCGGGACTGCGCTCCAGAAGTGAACGTCCAGCTAGGACTTCAGAGAACTAGCCGTCCGGCCCGGAGTGCGGCCACGCTGTGTGCACCGGAAGCAGGCCCTGCGCACCACACCCGACTGCCGTACGCGGCTGGTGTGCAACATGCCCACACAGCAGTCCTCAGCAGAGGGCCACTGCACAGCCGAATGACCGCAGGGCGGATCGGGGAGAAAGTCCAAACACAGCACAGCAGCCAGGCCTGGACTCAGGGCGTCCGCGAGCTTGGCTCGAGCACCACCCCCGGCGCCTGGCAGCAGCGGCCCGGCTCTGCTCCTCTCCGCGCAACCACAGAGTCAGATAAAGATGAGGAGTTTATTGGGGAAATATGAGAGCCAAGACACCCCAAGTGACAGAAAGAAAACTCTGAAAACGTTCCTTCAAGTGGGGGCCTGGCCCTGACCCCCCCGAAAGGACCAGAAACTGGGGGTTCGCAACAACGTTCTGGCAGTCACCTTGCCGGGCCATGGTGTCCCGCCGGGATGGCCTCCGACCGCAGGTGGGGAGGAGACAGGCTGCTCACAGAACCCTGCAGCAGCACGGAGGGCTGGGAGGGGAGTCCGAGCGGCCAGGTGAGGGGGGAGGACCTTAACAAAGACCCCGGGCTTTTGGCCCTGAACACGGCAAACACATGGACAAGGAGGTCTACCAGATGTGGCTGTAAAGGTAAACGCTGACGCAGTTTCCCAGAGTTCCCCCGGACTTCTCCCCACACGCCGCATCGTCCTCCCAGACGGACACGGCAGGACCCAACGGCCACACCGAGAAAAGGAAAACAAGAAAAAGCCCTGTTGCTCTTTAAGAAGAGGAAGGCGCTGGAGGCTGCCGGGGCCTTTTCCACATGCCCTGGGTCCCGCAAAGCAACTCCCCAGCAGCGGCTCAGCGGGGGTCTAGGTGAGGGTCTCGCCTTTTGTCACCTGTCAAAGTAAAAGTGACACTCGGTAAGTTCAAAAGGACGAGCGAGGCCCAGAGTTAGATCCCGGGGGCAGGAGCCCAGCACCCTGGCTCCGTCCAGGCGGGCCCATCCTGCTCCCGGCATGTCCAGGCCTGCGTGGACAGCGCACCGCCCTCACCAGCCCACTCGGAAGGCAGCCCCTCTCACCCGCGCCTCGATGTACTCTATCCTCCGCTCGAGGGCCGTCAGCTTCTCGTTCAGCGTGGCGAGTCTCGAGCGACAAGACATATCTGGTAAAGGAGACTGTGCTCAGCATCAGCGTTGCTGCTCACACAGACGCACCCCACACCACCCCGAGCGGGGAGGAGGCGCGGCAGCAGCAGATACGGGGGCAGCTGGGCAAAGCAGGGGAGAGGCGGGAGGAGCACAAGTACTTGCTGGACGCGCCGAACTGTGACAGGCAGAGAATATGGCTCCCAAGATGCCCAGGGCGTGACCCTGTGAGACACCAGGGGCTGCACTCACGACCAAGGCTGCATGGCCTCAGCAGCCTGGACTGTCCAGACGGACCCAGCGCAGTCATCACCCATCAACGCAGACAGGAGAGATGACGTGCACCGCTGGCCAGCAGACAGAGGGCCGTGAGCGAGGGATGCACGTGACCTTCAAAGCCAGGAGCAGCCTCAGCTGACCGCCAGCAAGGACCTGGGCTGCAGTCCTGCTCACACACCCAACCAGCACAGAGCCTCCAGAGAAGGGAGCCCCGCTGACACCTCGCGTTTAGCCCAGAGGGCCCGAGCTGGACTTCGGAGCTGCACAGCTGTCAGAGCAAGCACCTGCGGGTTAAGCTGTGATGTGTGTGCTCCTCTGTCACGGCAGCACAGGAAGCGAAGTCACCAGAGCTGTAGCAGCAGCCATCTGCCAAGCGGCAAGCCAAGGGTTTCCAGAGAGGGCAAGGTCACCAAGAAGAAAAGGATCTCAGAAGACGGGAAAGGCCGAGGCCAAGAAAGGAACGGAGTCGAGGGAGGGGGAGAGAGAGCTCAGGGAGGCCTTAAGCAAGTCTGTCAATCAGGGAGGGTACTTCATGTTTCCTCAGTGTCTGTACGGGCCTTCCAGAAGGAGGAAACTTAGAGAATATCAGCTACTCTGTAGAACCCACAGCCCATCTGTGAAAAGACGTGAAGTCCTTTTCCTCTCTACCTCTGCCAATCATCTTTCACTAACGCACCCCAAATGAAACCTACACTTCCCGAAAATACCTTCTCTGCAAACTTCTTAACAGAAACTACCGATTATTCTGTCTGCAACTATTCTTAACACAAAGGGGAAAAAAATTGGAGACAACCTATTTCCCACCACCTCCTCCAACACGTACCAGGCCTCGCTCATTGCCCTTCGCTTTCTAAGAACAGCCTCGGTGGGGCATGGGGAAGGGAGGTGGGCCCAGACCGCACTGGGGCAGGGTCCACACCAGGAAAGTCAGGCATTCGGATAAGCCTCTTCAGAGGAACCAATTCATAATTACTCAATTAAATTCAGCCAAATCTACGCTGCTTTGCGCTTACCCTGCTTTTTAGTCAATAGAATTAAACTCCTTTTCTCCCCAAGATCAATATAAACTTCTTGTACCTCCTGGTGGCGAAAGGGGTTAAGTCACAGCACTATGAAGCATCCGCAGTCACTGCAGCACGAGTTCGATCCCCAGCCAGGGAGGTAACCCACATGGCGCATCAGACCTTTCCTGCCTCGCCCGCTGCTCCCCTCAGCAGTGTGTTTCAGTAGATCTGCCTGTTCTGCTCCCTACTGTGTCTCTGTAGAATCCTCTCACCCACCCTTCCCACACCTCTGCACCCCAGTTCTTGTACGCATAAATAAATTTTAAAAATAATTATCTCTCGGGCCTCCCCTGGTGGCGCAGTGGGTTAAGCAACGCACTACGAAGCGAATCGCAGCCACTGCAGCACGAGTTCGATCCCTGCTGCCGGCCAGGGGGGG